>SJYX01000564.1:289437-386339 GCA_006410675.1 Oreotragus oreotragus | reverse complement strand
CTCCTCGCAGCTCGTCCAAAGGAGCGGAACTGGAAAAGAGGGGCGTGGCCAGGCACCGCCTCTCTGACGCTTTTTAAATAGCGCCGCCGCTGTTCTGCAGGTCGGAAGTTGTAGTTCTCCATTCTGGTGCTCTGACTTGCACAGTCGCAGAAAAAATGTTGAGAGTAGTGGTTATCTATCTAATCGTTGTGAGAGCCCTAGAGGCGCGTGCGGTGCATGCTGGGATATGTAGTCTACGCCAAGTTTAACACGCCTAGCTTAGGATCGATGGGAAACTCTAAAGGGCCTCAGGTGGACCAGTACCTCCGACCTTGGAGTCTCAGTAAGGTGCTACTCCAGGTGACGTGTCTACTCCGCCCCCAGCGTGTCCTTGGCAACGACAGCTCGCTTTGCCGCCCCCCAGCCGTGGCCGGGGCACTGAAGTCTCGCCGATGGGGTCTGAACCTCGAGCCAAGAGCAAAGTGTGAAGTTCCTGATAGCGGCTGCAGATGGGAGCACTTGCTCCGCCAGGTGAACGAGAGGGTTAAACCCACAGAGACCGTTTGCTGCCACTTCCTAGAATGGCACGAGCTAGTGGACATTTCCGTTTCCGGTGCCGGATTCCTGGGTCCCGAGAGTCTTCAGCTCTGGTTGTGCTTGTGAGTTGAGTGATTGGTATCTAGGAAACGGGACGCTCTTCCGGCTGTGGAGTCGTGGGCTCCAGAAACGGCAAGGGAGGACTCCGACGGCGCCGAGCAGCGGGGGAACCGGTTGTCTGGATCCCAGGAAATCCCAAGGTCCGCCTTGTTGTTTCACACAAGCGGCCCTTGGTGTCGCCGGGGCAGCCGGCCGCCTGGGAAATGATGCTGGGCCTGCGGTACCTACGTAGGTCAGTCTCTGGCCCTGGGGAGAAGGAAACTCCTGCCAAGACCAACTCTCCTGTGGTCCCTGGAGCCTTCGAGTGCCAGCAGTGTGGATTGACTACCTCCCCGATCTCAGTCCACCAAAGCAGCCACGGCGGTGATAAACCCTACTGCTGTCTCCAGTGTAGCAAAAGCTTCCGCCGGGGCTCAGATTTAGTTAAGCAGCACGGGGTACACATCGGCGAGAAACCGTCCCCCTGTCCCCAGTGTGACTGTTGCTTCAGCCTGAGCTCTAACCTCATTCGACACCGTCGCTCTCACTCAGGCCTCCGGCCTCATAAGTGTCTGGAGTGCGAGGAGCCTATTATTGGCCGCAGCTCGGACACCAGCGGAGGCACATGGGCGAGAAGCCTGACACTTGTGCCGAATGTGGCAAGACTTCCTGTGTTAGCTTCAACCTGATCCAGCACCAGCGCACGCGCACGGGGGAGAAGCCCTACAGCTGCGGGGGACTGCGGCAAGCGCTTCAGCCTCAGCTCCAACCTGGCGCAGCACCAGCGCTCCCACACCGGTGAGAAGCCCTGCCTCTGTGTCTGGTGTGGTGACCGCTTTGGGTGCAGCTCATATCTCCTCAAGCACCAGCGATCGCACGCGGAGGAGGAGCAAGAACTTCACCCACAGCTCCGACTGCCTAAGGCACCAACTCACCCACAGTGGAGAGTGACCCTTCAAGTGTCCTGAGTGTGGTCGTGGCTTTAAGGAGCGCACCCAGTTCACCAAGCACCAGCAAGTCCACGTGGGCGAACGACCCCACGCCTGCCCAGAATGTGGCAAAACCTCTCCCACAAATCCAAGCTTCTTAAACACAGTGCTCGCACACAGGCAAGAAATAAGTGCACCAAACTCAGCTGCAGCAAGAGTTTTGTAGACAGTTCAAATCTGCTGCCGCACCAACACTCCCGCGGGCCAGAAACCTTAGGCTTTGAGCCAGTGAGACAGGAGCTTCCGCCAGAGCTCTCCCCTGCTCATCCACCGGGTGGCGCACCGCGGAGAGAAGCCCTCCGTCTGCTGGCAGAGTGGCAAGGCCTTTGCCCCCAGCTCCATACCTGGGCCAGCACAGTGGACGCACCAGGGTGGCAGCCCCTGCCAACACCCCTGGCTTAAGTTGCAGCCCAAACTTCAGCTCTGACTTTGGTGCAGTCCTTCAGGAGACTGAGGGAACTAGAATTTCTCAGCAGGCCTCTTGTGCTCCTCTGGGGCTGCCGATGTATGGGCTGAATCAGGAAAGCCCAGGCTGGAGGAATTGGGACAGAAAAGTGGGGTTGGACATGTTCTCTGAGGCCCTGGAGATGGGACTCGAGCTGGAGGGAGAGTTTAGGGATGGACTGAACTGGCCAGGTTGCTTTAAGATGCAAAGCACCTTTGCAGCTGCTGATCAGATCCCTTCACAGGTCCAGGGAGTGAGGGGGCGAATTACACAGGAGCTGTGGCCCCCTCCGCCCAGGAGAATGGGGCCAGATGCCAGGCAAACCCCCATGAGGAAGACAGTGGAGAAGAAAGAGGTCAGGGAGGGCCTCACCCCCAGAGGGGACCATAAGAAGGGTGTGTCCTAGCACAGGGCTTAGAGAGGTTGAACTGGGGACCATTAGGTGAGCTCAGGGGTGTATGATCCCTTTGAAAGACAAATGTTTACAAAGTGAAGCTGGGGCGGCCCAGGACCAAAGCAACAGACCAGGAAGCCTGGTGGCATTTCTAGGTGGGGGCAAAAGACCAGAGGTTGGTCATCTGTCCCTTCCTCTCCTTTAGCCTCTTCCCCCGAAGGTTCCAGGTTCTTTCTCTGATCCGTCAAAAAGGAGGAAATGGTGACAATCTAGTGTGCCCAGACACTGGGGACTGCGCACAGCACTGTAGTCTGACCACTGGGGTGGGCTGCCTATGTAAACAAACGTGTTTCTGTTGGTAAAACAGTCTATGGGAGCCAGAGGGAGGCTTCTCGAAGCACAGAGCTTCGAGAATGTGCCCAGAGCAGAGGCTAAGCTGTGAGGCTCTGCTCTCCTCCTTGTAGCTGGCAGTGTTCCTGGGAGGGGCACGGAACATAGCCCTTTTGAGGTTGGGAGAGGCCTAGTGCCTGCCGCAAGGAATCATGAGACCCATGGCACCCCACCCCAGTACTCTTGCCTGGAAAATCCAATCGACAGAGTAGCCTGGTGGGCTGCAGTCCATGGGGTCGCTAACAGTCGGACAGACTGAGCGACTTCACTTTCACTTTTCTCTTTCATGCATTGGAGAAGGAAATGGCAACCCACTCCAGTATTCTTGCCTGGAGAATCCCAGGGACGGGGGAGCCTGGTGGGCTGCCGTCTGTGGGGTCACACAGAGTCGGACACGACTAAAGTGACTTAGCAGCAGCATGCCTCTGGTGCCTTGTCCCGAAATCTTGCCTCTTAGCAGCTCGGTGCATGTAGNGCCTGGAGAATCCCAGGGACGGGGGAGCCTGGTGGGCTGCCGTCTGTGGGGTCACACAGAGTCGGACACGACTAAAGTGACTTAGCAGCAGCATGCCTCTGGTGCCTTGTCCCGAAATCTTGCCTCTTAGCAGCTCGGTGCATGTAGAACTGTACCGCAGAGAATAAGGGCCAAAGGGAAGGGATGTGAGCTTCTAGTACAGAGTATCTCTTCCTAACTGCATGACCTTGGACAAGCTGCCTCTTCTGAGCTTCAGTTTCTTCATTTGTAAAACCGAGGGTGATGGTTGCCTCCCAGGATGGTAGTAAGCTCCCATGGGATCACTGACTTGAAACACCTGGGTCAAGGAGGTTACTCGGCAAAACTAGGCTGCCAACTCTGCTTCCAACCAAGCACCCTGTCACTGGGGGAGTCAGTCTGCAGGCATCACACCAGCGCACTTTTTGCCTCCTCCTGAAGGTTACAGAAATGAAGGAGACAGCCCCAGCCCCGGGGTAGTGTGGTGTCATGAAGGAGATGGACTCGAACCCAGTGCTGGCACTGGAGAAAGGACATCACCTGTAGCGAGTCTGAGTCTTCATGAAGGTGCATCTAATGGATGCCACTTGCCTCCTCAATCTGGGTCTGTGATGAAGGGAAGGGTTCTGGAATGTTCCCCGTTGCCGACAGCATTTCAAAGAGCACAAGCCAGCGTTTGAGCGAGAGGCCTGAGCCGGCCACATCCATAGTAAGCACTCAATAAATGGATGTTATAATCAGCTGCTGTTTTTCTCTTACTCGTGACCTTGAGGCTTCAGCTTCCTCAAAGCTGGATTCTGTTCTCTGCAAAATTGTAGGTGCAGATGGTCGTGAGGTTCATGGTGGAGATGGGCATGGGAGGGGGATCTGTTTGCAAAATCCCTTTCTGTTCTCACCTTAATGTAAGTAGCCCTGCGCTCCATTCTCTCAGTTGTAGAAACAGGTTCTGCCTGGAGCAGGGAGGCAGACCGGACCTTGGAAACAGGAACTGGGGTTTATTCAGCATTCACTGTGCCCTGAGCTGGGAGGGAGGCAGTGATAATGCCCAGGCATGTCACCAGTGTTCAGGTCAGAGACGGCAAGCACGTTAGTTTTGGCCTTCATGGTGTATTTGTGTGTGTGTGTGTGAGTGAACTATTGCGCCAACTTTGTGTGTGTGTGTGTGTACACATGTGCGCACTTTTGCAGCTTGAGGGATCTTAGTTCCCTGACCAGGGATCGAACCCATGCCCTCAGCAGGGAAAGCAGGAAGTCCTAATCATTGGACCGCCAGGGAATCCCCATGAGCCAACATTTAAATTGGGAGATTTCACATCACAATCTAGATTTCTGGTTTGGGGAGAGGGGAGAGGATCAGAAAATTCAGCAACACTGGTTCTCTCCAGCAACAGCTATTGACAGGGCCAAGTAATGTCTGCCTGGGACATGGACAGTCCATACTACTCCCTGTATCCCTGAATCAGTGTGTTTCGTTTGTATGACTTGCTTAACTGCTACAGAAAGGCATTTGGGGGTGACCTACATTTTCATGGGTGACCAAGACTCTTCATGCAGTGGAGGCAGTTTCTCTTTTTCGTCATCCCTTCCTGCCCCCTCCCCCAATCATTTTTTCTCCTCTTCCCTCCTCCCCTGAATCCCCTGTCTCCCCATCTGAGATATCACCCTCCAATATTGACACTCCTTTCCATATCTGCGAGGGAGTAGGGACAGAGCTTACAGATTCGGCAAGGCAAGGCAAACCCGTGTGCCTTGGTCAGAGGGTTAGTATTGGACCCTGTGAGCCTCGCGGGGAAGTTGCCCCTGGAAGACATCCTTGGAAGGGCTATTTTGGGAAGCAAGAAAGTGTGGAGACACCCAGTGGGCTCAGAGGGAGGGGGAGTCAGTAATACCATTTCCCCTGGGCTGGCTCTGCTTCTGCTTAGTTCTGGACATGAGCTCGGACTCCATCCAGTTCTGTCTCTGATCTCATCCACTCCTGGGACCCAGCTTCCACCTCTGAGCCTGGTGGGCGGTACAGAGGCTGGTGCTATGTACTGAGTATGCCGTAGGCTGGCAGCTAGAGTCCCACCCACCTAGAAGCTCCACAGTGGCTGGTAAGTGCTTTGGACGTGCACTAGGGATGGGAACAGCACCGCAGCCACCAAGCCACAGCCCCTCCCTCCCTCCCTTAGCTAATCACACTCCGGGAGGACAGGAACTCCATGTCTGCTGAGTCCCCGCATCCCAGATGGGACAGGGGCAGATCAACTTTAGGAAGGGCTGATCACTGCCCGGGTGATTTGCCGATTTTCTTCCGTAGGATTCAGGTTACCCTGGCCCTTTCTCTTATTTCCTCCCAGTTCAAAATGCTAACATCGCTCTCTATTCCTAAATAATGTGTATTTTCTAAAAACAAGGACATTATCAAAGTCTGGAAATTATCGATGCTCCAGTACTATCATCTAATGAACGGAACTTATTACACCAGCGATTCCAGTAATAGACTGTATAGCAAATGAAACAAAAGCGCGCGACTGGGACGCCCAGGAGAGCGAGCCCTGGCCAAGGTGATATGGCTTAACGTGGTGCGGTGACATCTAAAAATCTCTCGCTTGAGGAAAGACCGCTCCTAGCCGTTTCCTTTCACATTCTAATTAGGGACTGGGATGCCGTTTCTCCGCGGTTCTTTGTGGTGTGTTCATTGTTCTGACGGTTTCAGCCCTTCTTGGGAAGGTTGGGGGACAGGTGGGGCGTTTTGGGGGGAGGTGCTAAGCAAGCAGGGCGGCCGTGGGTGGAGCGCCCCCTGCCGGAAGCTGAGTAAGGATGCCCGAGACCCTCCGCATCCGGGTCTCGGGGTCTTTGGGGCTAGGGGGTCAACGCACCTCGTTTTCCCAGGGCACCTTGCGGACTACATTTCCCAGCAGGCCCGGCGGAGGCTGCCGGCCTTGGAGAGTTGGCGGTGTCCCTCGCTACCTTCGCCCCCGGCTCCTCTCTGGGTTCTGTCATGTGGAGTGGGGGCCCTTGCTACGCAGCGGGTGGCTTTCCTTGAGCTGGTGTCGAACAACCCTAGCTCATTGCACCCTCCGGAGTCATGCAGGAGACACGTGGGTGCGGATTCTCCGTGGATAAGAGCTGGCGACGGTCAGCCTCTCCGGCAGCCGCCTCTTCCCGGAGCAGGGGGGCGATTCTGAACACTCGCCTCCGCCGAGCTCCATTGATGAGCCCCGAAAGCACATGGGTGTTATCAGAGGCGGGACGAGCACCTACACGGCCCTTTTCAGCTTCCCACCCTCCATTCTCTTCCCGGAGTCTAGTTATTCCATTAGGAGAAGGCAATGGCACCCCACTCCAGTACTCTTGCCTGGAAAATCCCATGGACGGAGGAGCCNCAGTCCTGGGTATTCTTTGGAAGGACTGATGTTGAGGCTAAAACTCCAATATTTTGGCTACCTGATGCGAAGAGCTGACTCATTGGAAAAGACCCTGATGCTGGGAAAGATTGAAGGCAGGAGGAGAAGGGGACAACAGAGGATGAGATGGTTGGATGGCATCATTGACCTGATGGACATGGGTTTGGGTGGACCACAGGAGTTGGTGATGGACAGGGAGGCTTGGCGTGCTGCGGTTCATGGCGTCACAGAGTCGGACGTGACTGAGCGACTGAACTAAACTGAACTACTGTTCCTAAGGTCTCCAGCCGGGTACCACCTTCACCCACCACACCCCTCACACCGACCTAAACACCCGCCTTCTGTCAGGACCCGCTCTCTCAACTTTCCGCAAGGCCACTGGGTACCCTCAGCCGGGAGACAACCATTTAGACTTAGATGGTTTTGTGAAGTTAAATTTTATCATCATGTGGTATTGAATCCAGCTACTGAGAGCTGTGCCCACCCGAGTTCAGGACCATGATCTTAGTTTCTTAATACCCTGGACCCGTGGCTCAGAAGGGAAGCACTGCAGTGAGGACCAACAGATATTCCTTTAGTTCCAAGGTTCTCAACCTTATGTGTGTGTTAGTTGCTCAGCTGTGTCCAGTTCTTTGCGATCCGTGGTCTCCCATCAGCCTCCTCTGTCCATGGGATTTCCCAGGCAATAATATTGGAGTGGGTTACCATTTTCTTCTCCAGGGGATTGTCCTGACCCAGGGATCGAACATGAGTCTCCTGCACTGTGGGTAAATTCTTTACGGTCTGAGCCACCTGTGGGTCATTGTAATCCCCCGGTGCAATGTATGCAAAAAATTTTTTCAAAATTTCTGGGTAATTCTATTGTGCAGCCAGGGTTGAGACCACTGCTTTATCTCCTAGGGCAGATGGGTGGGGCCTGGGATAGCCAGAAGCACTGGGCCAGGCACCTCCAGCTTGGAGCAGCCTCCACCCTTTATCCCAGTGTGGTTCACAAATCACTGTTCACATTTTGTATGTGTCCCAGGCTGTGCGAAAAAGAAGCTCTGCCCTGTAGTAAGAAATATATTTGACAGCCTTATGTAAGGCAATTGGGAGAAAGGGCAAGTAGGAAACAAACTAATCCCAGCAAGGGGGAACGAGAGCCTGAGCTAGATGGGGAATGTAATGAGTTTGTCAAAAAATTCAGTTTTTTTCTGTAAGATGGTACAGAAAAACCCTAATGATCTTTTGGCCAACCCAACAGGAGGAGACAGCTGTGATAGTCACAAAGTAATGGATTAAGGTGGCTAACTAGATCAAAGTTCTTGCAAACCTGTGACACTTTTTATTGTCAGAAGAGCTGACTGCACTGGCTATGTCCCTGCTGACTCAGGAGCATTCCCAGCGCTGCTGAGCTTTACCTAGGGCTCCCAAGACCATGAACAGACTAGGGTCATCAAGCTTGGCTCAGGCTCAGACACGAGCAAATTGAACTGCAGCCATTCATATTTTTATAAGAACATCTCCCTTATGAAGACCAAAGGCCCTTGCCTACATGGGGCATCAGCTATGCTCCTGACGATGATTCCTATGTGAGCTTCAAAAAATAAGCTCTGTGCATGGTGTGAAGATGCTCGTTCCAGCATTTTCTATAGTAGCGACATATTTCAGTAATAAAAGAGATGAATAAAATGTGGTCTTTTAAATGAAAGAATTGTATGTAGCCATTAAAGTATCATGATGAAAGAATATGAATGAGCCAGAAAATGTTCACGAGTTAAAAAAAAAAAAAAGAGTGCACAAGGACTTTCCTGGTGGGGAAGATTCTGTGCTCCCAATGTAGAGGACTCAGGGTTGATCCCTGGTGAGAAAACTAGATCCCACAGGCCACAACTAAAGATCCCACATGCAGCAAGGAAGATTAAAGATTCCTAGGGCTGCTACTAAGACCTGGTAAAGTCGAATTAAAAATAAAAGGAGTGCACATATTCTTTTTGGAGAGCAAACTTGGACTCATCTTTCGCTTGGGGTGGTTTTCTCTTGTTCAGTAGCTAAACTGTGATTGTAGAGTAGTCTAAATATGCAGGTGTGTTGGCAAAGCCTGAATAAACATGCTGAGTGCTAAACGTTCTGAAGAAAATGTGAAGGTATTAGTCTTAGAATTGGTGGAATTATGGACAAAAGGAAGTTTCTATTTCAAAATTGTCCTAATGAGACAGGCATTTGTAGCAGAGGAATTAGGAGGAAACTCTCTTGAGCCAGACCCTTTGGGTCCCAGTTCTGCCCTTTATCATAGGAATGATCCACTGGCAAGGTTAAGACCTTTCAGTGCCTCAGTTTAGTCATCTGTAAAGTGGGAAAGCCTCTCTCTCGGTTAATTGTCAGAACAGCCCCTGGCCCATAGGAAGTACTCTGTAAGTGCTAACTATTTTATTTTATTACTTAAAAAAAATACACATTTATTTATTTGGCGGGGCTGGACAGGGACTCTCTGATCTTTGTTGCACTTGTGGTATGTGTGGTATATTTTATTTTTTTAGCTGCGGCATGTGTAATCTTTATTTGCAGCTCTCTAATTCTTCGTTGTGGCATGTGGGATCTAGATCTCTCACTCTGCATCAAGCCCTTGCCCCCTGCATGGGAAATGTGAAGTCTTAGCCACTGGACCACTATGGAAGTCCCGAGGTCTAACATCATTTTGAGACTGAAAAAGAACAACTTCTCTCTGGTCCCTCAAACATCACAGTTTACAGAAGGATTTAGAGAGGCAGTAGGCAAAGGTAAATTACTGAAAACCGTGTCTTCTTGATATGGACAAACATAATATTAAATGATGTCTCAGCATCAGTGATAAATGACTTCCCTTATGTCTTACAAAAATTATTTGTTGGTTTTTCTAACAATGTGCTGTTAGCATAAAAAAAAAATGTCCAGTTATCTGGTGAGAATTCAGACTGCACAGAAATGCTTCATAGCATTGCCCATCGCATTTCCAGGCTTACTAGCCAAGTCCTTGATTCCTCTTTCTCCTGTAGCTCTGCAGCTCCAACTCAAGTGCCTTAAGGCACCACATCCTTTTTATTTTATTGATTTATTTTTTTAGCTGCGCTGGGTCTTCAGAGCGGTGCTTGGGCTTTCTCTAGTTACAGTGCTCAGGGGCTTCTCTAGTTGTGAGGTGCGGGCTTAGTTGCCCCACAGCATGTGGGATCTTAGTTCTCCAGCCAGGGATCGAACCCATGTCCCCTGCATTGGAAGGCAGATTCTTGACCACTGGACCACCAGGGAAGTCCCCATCCTTTTTGTTCTACTCAGGGAAGATTTCTCAAGTCCATCCTTTCCTTGCTGTTGCCAGTACTACTACCTTACATGCCTATTGCTGTCATCACCTGCCTGGATTATTGCAGAAGACTCCTCAGCAGCCTCCCCTGCCTCTAGTCCTTGCGTTCTGGTTCATCATCTGTATAATCCACCAATGATAGTGCTCCCTTAAACCCCAGGCTCCAACATCAAATCTGATGTCACTCCCCTGCTTCAAAGCATCTGTGCCTAAGCTCCACCCCCAGCGTGGCCTGCACAAGAGTCAAATGCTCCAGCAGGAACATCAGAGATCCTCACCCTAGCTCTGCCCCACCTCTGCAGCTTTACTGGCTATGGCCTTTCATGCTTTTGTGCTTACTTTATTTCTGACTTCCCAGAATGCCCTTCCCCTTTTCTATCACCTGAAGTCCTAATTATATGAGTCCCAGCTCCACTGAAAGTTTTCCCAAACTCTCCTATCACACTCGATGTGGCGTCTGCTTCAGCGGCATTAGGAATCATCACGACCTCAGGTCACTTGTGTGAGAGTCTCTGGCCTAGTGTGTGACACAGTAGGCGCTCAATAAATATTAACTGAATCAAGGAGTCACTTCTGGTTGCTCAGGTTTTTTAATGCTAAGACTCAGGTTCTTTCTCTCTTTTTAACTGGCTGCACTGGGTCTTAGTTGCGGCAGGCAGGATCTGTTTAACTGTGGCCTATGAACTCTCAGCTGTGGCATGTAGAATCTAGCTCCCCAAGCCCCCTGCATTGGAAGCTCACAGTCTTAGCCACTGGACCACCAGAGAAGTCCCCAAACTCAGATTCTTTTATTCTTGTTTTCTTTCCAATGTGGACACACTTGGCAAATTAACCAAAGTGACCAAAGGACACTTCATTCATTCTACAAATATTTATTAAAGGCCTACTGTGTGCCAATCACTGGGTCAGGAGTATTGAGCAAAATTAATTCCCTCCAACTATGAAAACCCAGGCCAAGGAACCAAGGAAGTGACCACACCCAATTTAAGTCTTCCCAGTCGCTTTCCCTGCCAGTCAATGAGATCGTGGTTATTTCTATAGCAATAACGTAGAAAAGCAACTAAACAATGCTTTTTATTTGGGTCCAGTGCCTTTCCCCCACACATCTGTGTTTAGTTGCTCAGTCGTGTCTGACTCTTAGTGACCCTGTGGACTGTAGCCCACCGGGCTCTTCTGTCCATGGAATTTTTCAGGCAAGAATACTGGAGTGGATTGCCATTTCTTCCTCCAGGGGATATTCCCAACCCAGGGATCAAACCCACGTCTCCTGTGTCTTCTGCACTGCAGGTAAGTCTTGACTCACTGGGCCATCCAGGAAGCCCAGCATCTGTAGTAATGAGATTATCACAAATTGCCAGGATGGTCTCACCAGTTTCTGCAATAGGTGTACTTGAGCATGTGTGCCACAAGAGGGCGACAACAGCAGAGGCTGCTAGCAGCCCCTGGGCCCTTGGCCAAGCACCAGACAGAAGAGCTCTTAGTGGCATTGTCCAGGGTGAGGCCAAGGGATGGGAATCACCAGGGAATTGTTTGGTGATGACCAGCAAAACTCTGAGGGGAGAGAGAGGCACCTAGGACCTTTTCGGGTAAAAATACTCCATTTTTGTTTTTACCAAGAGCCATAATCTTGAGTAGGGAGGAAGTTTAAGAGTTGGACTGGGTGTGGACAAAGAAATCAAGTAACTGTAACTGAAATAAGGCCCCGTCTTCTCAGTAGCAATTCCAAAGTCCAATTGGGAAAAAGTAACTGTAGGAAGAATTCCATTATAGCTCAGTGAGGGCCCCTGAATAATTTAGCAATACTATATATAACATTTAACTGTTCAACAAGTTACTGAAACTTCCTCTGTTACTTTACTTAAACTTCACTGAGATCATTTAAGGCACAAATTATTATACAGTATACACCTGAAAAAAGCTGAGATTCAAAAGGACACTTCATTCATTCTACAAATATTTATTAAAGTCCTACTGTGTGCCAGTCACTGGGTCTAGAGTATTGAGCAAAATTAATTCCCTCCAACTATAAAAAGAATGGCATATTGTACTTTAAATGTCCCCTTACCAAAATAAGAGGCACAGTAGAGCAAACTGCCTGGAGAGAAAGACCTCTAGCCAGTCAGGCCTCATTTTAAATATAGAAACCCCCAAAAATAGCCACCCATGCAAGGGACTCAACAGGTGATTGGCAGGAACAGAGGGGAGGGGAACCGAGGCCTCACTGAAGGAGAAGGAAAGGACAGTGCCCTTGTCCCCGGCTTCTGCCACCGACATGGCTTTGCCTCTGAAGTCCTTGAGTCGGGGCTTGGCCAGTGCGGCCAAGGCAGAGCATGGCGGCACAGGAGGTGAGTGCAGCTGGGGCCTGACCCTGTGGCTTCCTGACCTTGTCCCTCGGTTCCCCCCCAACCCCCTGCCCCTGGGGCCTTCCAGGGTCCTGGCGAGCCCCCTATCTCTCTCTCACCCCTGCCTTCCTTCCCCACCCTCCGCTGCAGCCCGCACCTGGCGCTTCCTGACTTTCGGGCTGGCGCTCCCGAGCGTGGCCCTCTGCACCCTCAACTCCTGGCTCCACTCGGGCCACCGCGAGCGCCCGGCGTTCATCCCCTACCATCACCTCCGCATCCGCACCAAGGTACACCGACCCCTTGCGGACGCGAGCGGGCGGGTGAGTCAGGGGATGGGCGACCCCCAGACTGACATCTCGCTCCCCTTCCCTCTCTCTCCACAGCCCTTCTCCTGGGGAGACGGCAACCACACTTTTTTCCACAATCCCCGGGTCAACCCTCTGCCCACGGGCTACGAAAAGCCTTGAGGCTTGGCTGATGCCCCCAGACACAATAAAATTGTGGAAGCTGTGTGACCGCGGCTCCTTGGGGACCACGGGGCGGGGCTGGTTCGAGCTGGGCGCATGCGCACAGTGCAGCGGGTGCTCCACGTGCTCTTCCGGAGACCCTGACTCCCCAGGGCCTCGCGGGAGCATCCTTGCTGGACAGGTAGGAGATAGCCCCTCCCCTTTCACCTATTCATGGTTAGGGCTCTAGGTTGTAAAAGGCTTTCACATACACTGATTTCTCATGATAACCCTGGGAGCAAGGCATAATTTCGGTTCTCTCTTCTCCAGAGGAGGAATTTGAGATGCTCAGAGATTAAATGACTGAAATTCAGGCAGCTCACAGAGGCCCGGTGGGAACTCAGGGCTGCAGGCCCTGCAGTACCACACGTTGCCTGACACGCCCTGAGGGCCTCTCTGAGTCCTGCGTGGAGACAACAGTGATTTCAAACGCGATCTACAGCCCCATGTGAGAGGCTTCTTGAGCTAATTCTGGATTTGGAATATTTCAGTCATGTTCTACACCATCGTTCATGGGTCTTCTGTATTATTTGGGGGAAGTTAGATGCTTCCTTTCTGGAAGTCTGATTCTCCTAGCTTCCGGGGACCTCATTCAAGGGTTCAAGCTCTGGATATTTCATTCACCTTTTAGGACAGTCAGCTCACTTGTCATTACCAAGGAGCCTCAGTGGAAACCCATGACCAACACGCACACACACACACACACACACACACAGAACTACTTTTGGCCTCCTCTCCTAACACTGCTTACGGTGCACTTATGCTCACAGGTCCCAGTCAACTGAGAGAGTAAGAAACATCTCTACCCACGAGCAGCCCCACCCTGCTAGAACAGTGCTGAGGTTCCTGGATTAGAGCTCTTCCTTACAGCATAGTTATCTTATAAACATCCTCATTTAATGTGACAGTTCTTAAACATAAGAGAATTCACAGGGCATCATGCCCGCTTCTGTGAAAATTGGGTCTTAACCAAGAAATCTGGTGGATATGGGAAAACACAAAAATCTTTTGACCCCTTGGGAAGATGACTTGGTACCTGATAAGCTGCTCAGGCCTGTCCCCGCAGAAGTTATTGCCCCGGAAGTGGATTGGTAGGTGAAGCCAAGGTCAGCCAATGGGAATAGAAATAAATGGGAAAGTGGATTATTCGGACAGATGTGGATCTGGAGCCTCACTGTGGATATCTTCCCCACTGAATGCCGCAGTGTCTTCATGCTTGTTAGCCATCATTTCTTTGTATTGACGTTTGAAGAAGCCACACTGTGAAGGGAAATAAATCAGAAAATCTGGATAAGAGGGCAGAATGGGAAGTTGGGAGTAGGAGGAAGCTGAGACAGAAGGGAGCTAAGTGGCCTTGTATTTGTGTGTTAGGATACTTATGTGAACAACAGCTACCACCGATTGAGTGTTTGCTGTGTGCCGAGCTCTGATCTGTACACATCATTCATAGATTCTGCATACACTGGCCTCAAGTCTGTGTTGTTTCAGCCATTCTGTGATATAGTCATTATTATCATTTCAAAAATGAGGAAACGGGCTCAGAGAGGTTGGGCAACTTGCCTGACATTAAACAGGGAGTAAGAGCCAAAATGTGTACCTAGACCAGCCTGACTCCATTGTCTGAGTTCTTCCCTCTATACGATCCTGTCTGTGGGAGGGCAGGGCTGGATGCTGGCGGTCTCAGGAGTGGGATGAAAACACTCACCTTGTACAGTAAGGTTGTGATGAGGGCCAGGAGCAGCAGTCCTCCCATGGAGCTGCTCACAAGAAGGGGCATGGGGCTGTAGACCTCATACTCTTCTAGCACCATCTCTACCTGATTTGGGGATTTGGGGGTCAGAAAGTATCAGGCGTCCCACATTCTCTCTTTTTTTTTTTTTTGGACTGTATCATACAGCATGTGTGATCTTAGCTCCCCGACCAGGGATCGAACCCTCTCCCGCTGCATCCTTGCATTGGAAGTGTGGAGTTTTAACCACTGGACCACCAGGGAAGTTCTTCAGTTTCCCAGTTCTTAACTCCCTTCCTTCCTTCATCAGGCTCTGCCTCAAGAGGTGACATACAGAAGCTCTCATGGGCTTAGGGACGATTGTCCCATCCAGGGGTCTCCATCCATTCTTCCTCTCTCCAAACTTGCAAGCCCTGCCCCGCCCCTCAACTACTCAGCATCACAGATTTAGCATCCGGAGCCCCCTGACCAGTCTGGCCACTGCCTACCACACGATCACTACCTGGGCTCTCAAAAATGCCTCCTGTCCTGAAATCTGGGTGTACACAGATCTGTTGAATGTGACTTCAGCCACACTCACGACCAACGTCTTCTTCTGCAGCAACTGTAAAATAGAAGGGGAGAGCTGGGAACTAGCTCTGTAGGGGGTAGGGGGGCATGCGGGCAGCTCAGGGATAGAGAAACACCCTGGCTTGAGGGGCGCACAGACACTTCAAGCCCCATCTGAGTCAAGGAAGGATGTACCTGGCTAGCCCAGCCGAAGCTGAGGTTGCCCTTCAGGATGAAGTCAAGTTCCTCCTGGACGCCGAAGGAGGGGATGTCACAGCGGAACCTCAGGCAGTCAGCGCTGGAGCAGTCCTGGGAACAGGAGAGGAGTGAAGTTGAAGAGGATCTTCACTTAAGCAGGAACCACAAGAGAGAATGAAATCTAGCTGATTTGGGGATGGGGAATAGATAAACCACCAGAGGACATAAACATTAGCAATCCATTTCCCGGGAGCCCCAGTGCCCAGCTGGTCCTGCAGTGGGACCTTTCTCACCAGGACGAGACTGCTTGGCATCTGGGTCTGGAAGTCCGGCTGCTGGGGAGGTTCCCTCTCTGACACACAGGGGAGACTCTAGGGAAAGAGAGAAATAGCTACAGGATGATCCGCTGGTTGGAGGGTATGGGCATTGTGGGATCAGACTCTAGGGAGTGACGGAAGGCAGGCAGGCCACCTGTGAAGGGGCCACCAACGCCACATCCCACACGACCACACCGTTCAGCAGGACGGGGACCCAGAAATGAACGCTGATGGCCAGTTCACGCTGACTTAGGTTATTCACCTGCAGAAAACAGAGACAAACATGACTGTGGTCCCTGGAGCATCCCAAGTCCCACCCCTTTCCTGGCTCCAGTTTCCAGCTCTTCTCCATCCTTCCCCCACCGGCTCCCTACATCCCCACGGTAGGGACAGACGTGGATACTCCCTGGCCTCTCACGCGATATCGATGCTCAGCTTCTCTTCTGCTCTTCAGGTCTGAAGCTGAAAAATTGAAGTATTTGGTGGATTCTTCTTGCCTGGAGAGAGAGAGGGCTTATGGGTGAAAAACAGCCTGGGGACCATCCTTGGTTGTGCCTGCTGGGGAAGGGGCCCAGCAGGTGACCCAGGGGATCAGTGATGGTCCCCATGGGCCTGTGCAGCCTCAACGTTAGCCTCAGTCAGGGAACTAGATCTCACAAGTGCAACTGAAAGATCCTGCATGCCACAACTAAGACCCTGTGCAGCCAAATAAATACATATTTAAAAGGGGGGTATAACAATAACCACATCATAGACCTAATAGGAGGGTTGGGCTTCCCTGGTGGCTAAGATGGTAAAGAATCTGCTGGCAATGCAGAAGACTCAGGTTCGACCCCTGGGTTGGGAAGATCCCCTGGAGAAGGGAATGGCTACCCACTCCAGTATTCTTGCCTGGAGAATTCCATGGACAGAGGAGCCTGGTGGGCTACAGTCCCTGGGTGGTCACAAAGAGTTGGACATAACTGAGCGACAAACACTGCCACTAATAGAAGGGTTAAATTATGTAAATACATGTAAAGTACTTAAAACAAGGTCTGGCATGTCATAAGTATATAAAAGTAAGCTCTTATTGTGAGCTTTAGTGTTTTCCCATGGACAGAAGGGGAAATTCACACATAGAGTTTGGAAGGGCAATGACACTGCTTGACCCCCCTCTCTAGTTCCCCTAAAAATTGGTACAGCAGCAGCAGCAGCAAACTCTGTCCCATGGCAATATTATAAGCTTATGACCAACTCTAAAGTCTCTGGAGTTTAGCCAGGTAGGTGAGGCTCCTTGTCTTGCTTCTGGCCTGGCCTGGCCCTGCTCCCTCTGCCACTTTCAGAGCCCAGAGCAGCAGCCCTTCACCTGCCTCTTCTGTGGCCTGCTGAGGCCTGTGCTCTTACAAACCATCCCTACAGTTTCGCACATTTCTGTTCCCCTCTGAGTTTTGAGAAAACCTGACCTTTCTCTGCTCTGTGTGGTGACAGACCATATCCTGTTGGCGACAAGCTCCCCACTTCAGAGTATTCAGAAAAGCCTCAGTTCTTAATCTAGTAGATCCAGTTCAGCGTCTTTGTGTTTGGCACACAGGCTAGAGTTGGCTTCATGTTAAAGGAAGTCTGCACCTTGGAGAGGGAAGAGAGGATGCCCAGGGGTGGCAAGGTGTGTGTGTGTCCCACCAGCAGGTGAGTTCATCAGAGGAGAGCCAAGAATTATGGGATATGGTGGTACAGTGGATAAGAATCCGCCTGCCCATGCAGGGGACACAGGTTCGATCCCCGGTCTGGGATGATCCCACATGCTTTGGGGCAACTAAGCCCGAGCACCACAGCTACTGGGCCCGCCCTCTCGAGCTCATGAGGCAGAACGACTGAAGCCTGCACGCTCTGGGGCCTGTGAGCCCCTGTGTGTCAGCTACGGAAGCCCATTTGTCTGGAGCCTATGCTCTGCAACAAGAGAAGCCCCACAACTAGAGAGTAGCCCCTGATGTCCAAAACTAGAGAAAGCCTACAGGCAGCGGTGAAGATCCAGTGCAGCCAAAAATAAATAAATAGCAAATAAATATAGCAGTTAAAAAAAAAGAATTATGGGACATGGTGTGCTTAATTGTTCAGCTGTGTTGGACTCTTTTCGGCCCTATGGATTGTATCCCACCAGGCTCCTCTGTCCGTGAGATTCTCCAGGCAAGAATACTGGAGTGGGTAGCTGTTCCCTTCTCCAGGGGATCTTCCCAAGCCAGGGATCAAATCCAGGTCTCGTGCATTGCAGGTAGATTCTTTACCATCTGAGCCACCAGGGAAGCTATGGTGCTCTGCTGTAAGCATATGGCTGATCAACAAGAATTCTCATGTGAGAAATCAGAGGGGCTAGCTTAGATACTCATCCTCAAAAGAGCAGGCTGGCTTGCAGGAGGAGGTACTAGGTCTGGAAGAAGGTCCAAGGGGAGGACAGGGATTAAGTACCTGCTGATCACTGTGTAGACAGCATATTTCACTGGGAGCTCCAGCTGGGAGGCAGTCTTGTTGGATGTAGGTTTATTATTTTCACTGGAGGGAGAGAAGGGTGCCTGGGTGGGAAGGAATCCAGGAAGAGTCTCCAGCTGGAGCATGGAACAGGAGAGAGAGGGACACATCCTACCTGGCCTGAGCTCACCTGCTTATGTTGGCGCTGAGATGAAACTTATCTCCTAGGGTGGCCTTGTAGGAGACATCAAATGTGACTATGAAGGTGCCCTGAGGGAAAAGAAAGAAGGGTTGAGGATGGGGAAGGCCATGGTGGAGAGAGGGAAGGAAATGGGGTCAGGAAGAGGGAGAAGAACAATGAGAATTGGGGGAAGCTCTGACCATAATGCCCTCACGGAAGATGGGGTGGTTGATGCTACAGCTGCTGCTCTTCAGGCCCTCGTTTCCGGTGGGCACTGCCTCACATGCCAGGCGCAGGGGACGCTGACCAGGTTGCTTCAGAGGAGAAGGAATTTTTAAAAACTTAGCCACATGCATATGCAGGCTTGATGCAAAACAGTGGTGGCATTGCAAAGCCGTAGGGGAAGCTCTCAGTAAATGGTTCTGGGAAAATTGGCCCATACAAAACAAGCAAACGAATGAACAAGCAAACACTGGATCCCTACCTCACTCCATACATTAGAATAAATCCCAACTGAATTAAAGACTTAAATGTAAAAGGCAAAATTATAAATCTCTTAGAAGATAATAGAGGGGAAGGTCTTTATAACCATAGAGTAGGGAAGTACTTCTTAAACATGATATACACATAAAATACTAAATACAAAGGAAAAGTTTGATAAAAATCAATCACAATCAAATTAAGACCATCTAGGGAAGGAAAGCCAGTTAATCCGAGAGGAAATCAACCCTGAATATTCATTGGAAGGACTGATGCTGAAGCTCCAATACTGGGGCACCTGATACGACAAGCTGACTCATTTGGAAAAGACCCTGATGCTGGGAAAGCAGAAGCAGGTAGAAGAGGATGAGATGGTTAGATAGCATCACCAATGCAACAGACATGAATTTGAGCAAACTCCCAGAGATAGTGGAGGGCAGAGAAGCCTGGTGTGCCGCAGTCCATGGGGTCGCAGAGTCAGACACGCTGCAGTGACGGAGATGTAGAGAACAAACGTGGTCACCAGTGGGGAGAAGAATGAAGGGAGGAGCATACAGATCAGGTGTCAGAGGTGCGGACTACTGTTTATAAAGTAAATAAGATGCAAGGGTATATTATGCAGCACAGGGAATATAGCCAGTGTTTAATAATCATTTTAAATTGAATGTAATCTATAAAATACTGAATTGTTATCTTGTACACCTGAAATTAATATAAGATTGTAAATCAACAGTACTTTAAAAGTTTCAGAAAAAAGGAACATACAAGATGTTTCCTCATAGCAGAAAGCGAGGAGCCTCTTGATGAAAATGAAAGAGGAGAATGAAAAGGCTAGCTTAAAACTCAACATTCAAAAACCAAAGATCATGGCATTTGATCCCATTGCTTCATGGCAAATAGAAGGGGAAACAATGGAAACAGTGACAGACTTTATTTTTGGGGCTCCAAAATCACTGCAGATGGTGATGCAGCCATGAAATTAAAAGACACTTGTTCCTTGGAAGAAAAGCTATGACCAATCTAGACAGCATATTAAAAAGCAGAGACATTATTTTGCTGACAAAGGTCCATATAGTCAAAGCTATGGTTTTTGCAGTAGTCATGTATGGATGTAAGAGCTGGACCATAAAGAAAGCGGAGTGCCGAAGTATTGATGCTTTTAAACTGTGGTGTAGAGAAGACTCTTGAGAGTCCCTTGTACTGCAAGGAGATCAAACTAATTAATCTTAAAGGAAATCAGTCCTGAATGTTCATTGGCAGGACTGATGCTAAAGCTCCAATACTTTGGCCATCTGATGTGAAGAACTGACTCATTGGAAAAGACCCTGATGCTGGGAAAGATTGAAGGCAGGAGGAGAAGGGGACGACGGAGGATGAGATAGTTGGATGGCATTACTGACTCAATGGACATGAGTTTGAGCAAGCTCTAGGAGTTGGTGATGGACAGGGAAGCCTGGTGTGCTGCAATCCATGGGGTTTCAAAGAGTCGGATACGACTGACTGATTGAACTGAACTGAACTGAACTGAACACGTTTCCATTTATATAAAGTTCAAATATTGGCAAAACTCAACAGCATAATCTAGGGATATATTTATGGGTGGTAAAGAAATACAAGGAATTGAGCATTACAAGGCAGAATAGTGATTACCTTTGCAGGGAGTATAGGTTAGGATGAGGAAAGTTATATAAAGGGCTTCTGGACGTGCTACAAGTGCTTTATTTCTTTTCTTTCTTTTTCTCTTTATTCATCTTTGGACTTTGCCACGCAGCATGTAGGATCTTAGTTCCCCGACCAGGGATTGATCCCCTGCCCCTGCATTGGCAGTGCAGAGTCTTAACCGCTGGACCACCAGGAAAATCCTCCCCATCTTTTAAATTTATTATTATTAAAAAAAATCCTTTGGAGTGCTTTATTTCTTCATCTAGATGTTAATTGCACAGATGTTTGCTTACTGTTCAGTTACTAAACTATACATATGCCCTGTGCACTTCTCTCTTTGTGTGTGTTGTACATTTCAACATAGAAAAAATGAAAGGAGCCTATTATAACCTGGAGCAGGAGAGGGGTCCCCGCCACTGAAGCCCAAGGGAGCTGTTTACCTGGATTGCTAACGTGCGTCGATAGGACAGCCCTGCTGGGTAGTAGAAGCTGATCACTGTTCCATAGGAATCCTCACCCTCATTGGACACCATCACTGTTACACTGAGCTCCAGGGAGCTCCCCACCACCAGGGTCTCCAGCCTGAACAAGGAAGGACAAGATTGGGAGAGAGACTCCAAGGAAATAGGCTGGAATTATATCAGGAGTGGGGGCAGGGCTGTGGGACCTTCCAATCAAAAGCACTTCTTTGTTAGAAGGAGAGGCAAAGGGAAACACAGGGACTTCCCATCCTAGGAGGATGGGAGCCCCCGAGGCTTTAGTGTATGGCTATGAACGGAGACAGAGCTCACTCACCCTGAGAAGCTCAGGTTGACACTGAGGTCCCCTTCACAAAGGTGGTCTTGCCCACAGTTCTTCTCAAAGGGGAGCTGCAGCAAAACAGTACATTCTCTTCCCATCCGTGTCTCAGTCCATCCCCAATCTCATTAGGAACACCCGTCAACACTGAGCATCACTGAGCGCCCACCCTATGCCAGACTCTGTCCTAGCACTCACTGTCCTAGACTCTGGCAAGGAGGTGGGGCAGACAATGCGAGAGGGGCAGTTAGAACATAAGAGAAAGAGAAGACAAGATCCTTGGCTTCAAAGAACGTAACGTTTAGTTGAGGAGTCAAATTCAACTGGAACAAGCATTCAGCAAACATTATTAACAGTCGATATTGAGACAAGTTCTGCACTCGGAAAGGTGGCATCTGCAGGTGAGTTAGACATGGTGGTTCTTACATTCAAGGAACCTACAATCCAGAGGGATCCACAAAGTAGAGGCAGATGGCTCTCAGTCCAGTCACGTGGTATTTGGCCTGGTATCACCATGACACAGTAGGAGGCCAGAGAAGAAGTGACGGGTGCTGAGCAGTGGTTTTCAAAAGAGAAGGAGATAAGACTGGGGCTCTGGGAATGAGAGGAGATCTTTGAGGTGGAGAGAAGATGTTTTTCCAAGTCAGAAATATGACATGCAGGAAAGATATAGAAATCAACTGCCAAACCATGTCTTCATCTGTTCATTATGCTGCCCTTACTAGGAACACCATGAGCAGCTACAGGTACCTGTAGTCACTTGACAGGGCCTCCTCTTGAAAACAGAAAGGAACTGTAACATGAAAGAGAAAGACAGACAACATGGACAAAGACATAGAGGTAGAAATGAGGAAAGTTGGGGGACTTCCCCGGCAGTCTAACGGTCAAGGCTCTGTGCCTCCTGTTATATAACACAGGGGGCTCAGCTTGGTGCTCTGTGATGACCTAGAGGGGTGGGATGGGAGGGCTGGAGGAAGGCTCAGGAGAGAGGGGCTATGTGTATATTTATAGCTCATTCATGTTAGACAGCAGAAATCAACACAACACAAGCAATTATCCTCCAGTTTAAAAAGTTGCATCTGACTAGAGACGGTCGTGAAGTCACTCAGAAAGAGACAGACACCACCTGATAGCACTTATATGTGGAGTTTAAAATATGACCCAAATGAACCTATCTACGAGACAGAAACAGAATCAAGAATATAGAGAACAGACTGGTAGTTGCCAAGGGGGAGAGAAAGGAGAGGGTTGCATTGGGAATTTGGGATTAACGGATGCAAATTGGTATATACAGAATGGATAAACACCAAAGTCCTACTGTATAGCACAGGGAACTATACTCAGTATCCTGTGATAAACCGTAATGGAAAAGAATATGAAAAACATATATATGTATGTATAACTGAGTCTCCTTGCTATACAGCAGAAATTGACACAACATTGCAATTCTACTATGTGTGTGTGTGGGTGCTACGTCACTTTAGTCATGTCACACCCTTTGTGACTCCACACCCTCTGTGGCTCTCCAGGCTCCTCTGTCCATGGGATTCTCCAGGCAAGAATATTGGAGTGGGTTGTCTTGCCCCCCTCCAAGGGATCTTCTCAACCCAGGGATTGAACCCTCTTCTTCTACATCTCCTGCACTGGCAGGCAGGTTCTTTACCACAGAGCCACCTGGGAAGCCCAACTCAACTATACCTCAAAAAAAAAAAAAAAGATTCCGTACTCTACTGCAGGGGATGCAGGTCTGATCCCTGGTCAGGGAACCAAGATCCCATGGGCCAAGTGACAGTCAAAATTTAAAAAAATTGATAAACAAATTAAAATGTGGGTTTAAAAAAATAAAAGAAAAAGTTTGAAGGGTCTGCAGAATGAGAACCAGAGAGTTTATGTTGGGGCAAAGTGGATAATCAGCTGAGATGTGGGTAGGGCTCCAAGCTGGGCCGGGCTGTGAGAATGGGGCGGAAGCCTGTTAGATGTGATGTGGTTTCGTGGGCACCTGGGAGCCAGCCTAGGTTCTTCAGCACACAGAGACACAGCAAGAGTCAGCACGTCCCTGGGACTTCCTAGGAAGACTCACGGAGGCCGTGAAGAGGTCCTGGGAGCCCACAGCCAGCACGGGGCGGAGGTTCTGAGATGAGGCAATGGGTTCCCCAACCAGGGAGAAGTTGAGTCGCAGGATAATGGGGTTCACTATGTCCTCCACACAGTCCTGGAGAAGAAGGGGCTTTAAAGAACCTGCTCTCTTCCTCCTTACTGGCTACCCCGGTGGGGTTTCTTCTCCACCACATCCACGCCATGGAAACCCGATTCCTCAGCCTCAACTTTCTCCTCTCCTGCCCCAGGCTCCCTGCCTTTGCTGCCTCATTCAGGAGGGAGTGGAGGTGTCAGAGGCTGGCCCTGGACTCCTTCCTCCCTCTCCCAGAACCACAGTCCTCACTGGTAAAAGCAGCTTCATGGAGTCACAGTGCTCTCCCAGCCCCAGGGTTTTTCTCCGAGTCAAGGTCCAGTTCTTGGTTTCACCAAAAACAGCACGAGAAATCAGCCGACCTGGATCCAACGCCAGATTGTATGTGACAGAGCTTTGCACGTCACCTGAAGCAGAAGGGATGGAAGATGAAAAGTGAGAGAAACGCGAAGGTTCTGTTTTCATTGTTTCATGCAATGGAGATTTGCTGAGCATTTTCTGTGGGCCACAAACTGTACCAGGTGCTGGGATACAGGTGGAGAAGATGGAGAAATATGGTCCCTGCCCTCCTGAGCTCGCAGCCTAGAAATGGAGATCAGCATGAAGGACATAACATCACAGCATGATCCCTGCAAGAGCCAGATCCTCAGTGGTACCAGAGAGGGCTTGCTAACTCAGATCTGGCGATCAGAGATGCCTTCCTGATTGGACCTTGTCTGAGCTCTAACCTAGAGGATGAGCAGGGGTCAGGTGAAAAGTGGTGAGGGGAAAATCCCGTATCTGGGGAACAGTGGCTAAGACCAGAAGGGAGATTAATTAAAATTATAAATTTTAATTGAATGATTTTTATTAATTAAAAAGTATACTGAAGAGGGCTTCCTGGGTAGATTAGTGGTGAAGAATCTGCCTGTCAATGCAGGACACACAGGTTTGGTCCCTGATCTTGGAAGATCCCACATGCTGTGGAGCAACTGAGCTCATTCGCCACAATTTCAGAAGCCCTTGCGCCCTAAAGCCTAGGCTCCACACGAAGAGAAGCCTACTGCAGCTAGAGAAAAGCCCACGCAGCAAGGAAGACCCAGCACAGCCAAATATAAATAAAAAAATTTTAAGTGTATGGATGGGATTCCCCTGCAGACCAGTGGCTAGGACTCCATGCTTTCACTGCTGGGGGCCAGGAGTTTGACCCTTGCTCAGAGAACTAAGATCTAGCAAGACCTTTGGTGTGGCCAGAGAAAAAAAGGAGGCGGAGTGCTTGGAGTAAGGGAGGCTGGAGAGGCAGAGGGGCCAAATTAGCGGGGTCACAGTGGGCAAGAATTTTAGTCTTTATGAAGGCAACAAAGGAGCGGGTGAGGAGTGGTGAACTGTGTTCAAGACCAATCAAGGTAACTACACCCGCTGCAGAGTGGGTGGGAGGGAGCAAGAATAGCTGTGGACACAGATCAAAGAGGGTAGAATGGAGAAGCCTTGTCCTCTGGGAAGGTGGAAAAGAGGGCAGACCTCCCATGTATCCTGGAGAAGGAACCTAAAGGCCTGGGTGTGGGAAGAGGGAGGGAGAAGGGCAGTTGGGTGGTTGTGGAGGTGAGATCTGGGTTCCTGGCTCCATTTGGCCCTGAGGAGAGGGCTGGGTAGGGCGCCTCTGGGAGGTAAGGGTCTGGTCTACCAGGAGGAAGCTCACCTAGGCGATCCTGTGAGCTTTTGTGGATGGTGAGACAGACTGTGGCTTGCCCAGCTTCCATGGTGGTGGTCGGCTCATCCCAGCACTGATACACAGCCTTTGTCACCTCCGGGGGTGTGAATTTCATAGTCACATTCACCTTCAGCACCGGCAGGCTCCTGAGGGTGCATGTGGGGCTGAGGACCGGCTTCTGGCCTCCAGCGGGGAAAATGAGAGAGGGGGCAGCTTGGTGAATCAGACACAAGGGGCAGGCAAGGGGGGAGGGGGGAGTTGTCACCTGAGCAGTAGCGCATGCCCCCGGGCCCCCACAGCAAGGTCCACCAGTCCATCCTGCGTGAGGTCCTGACCCCCACTCAGTGAATGCCCGAAATACTGGAGCCCCAGGGAGAGCTGGGAGCCTGTGATCCGCTGGCCGGAGAGAGAAAAAAGAAGTGCAAGTCAGGGAGGGGAAGGGGATGGGAAAGGTTTGAGAAGGAAAATTTGGAAAGGACACTGAGTAGAGTAGTTGAAGAGAAGGGAGGGGACATCCCTGGCGGTCCAGTGGTTAAGATTCCATGCTTCCAGTGAAGGGGGCACAGGTTTGATCCCTGGGTGGGGAACTAAGATCCCACATGTCACAGGGCACAGCCAAAAAATAAAATAATAATAAAAAATAAAATTAAAAAAAGGAGAAGAGTGGAGAGCAAACAAAATGAGGTCCCAGGGTCCCCAGACAGAGATCAGAGCACTTCTGGTCCAATGAGGACCTTGAGGATGCAAATTAATGACAAAATCAAAGCATAATGAAGAGAGCATAACAGATTCATTTACTCATCCTCTGTTCGTTCCTTCATAAATACTGGAGGAATGGACAGCTTAGTGCTGTCCTCGAGTTGTCTTTACAAGAAGTCAGTGGAATTTTCTCATCCTTTTATGTTTCACAGAAGGAAATCAAGGTTCACAGAGGCTAAGTCAGTCACTTGCCTAAAGCCACACAGACCACAGGGCTGGTCAGGCGTTTGACCTGGGGCCTGTGATCTCTTAACCACTAAGCTGCCCACACAGTTTGAAGCCTGTTTGGAGTCAAAGGAGAGAAGAGAGAGCATTTGTGCTTAGCTGGGCCAGCGGCAATTCAGGGAAATAAACCACTGAAAGGAACAGGGGAATGGTCACTGCTGAGACTGGGACAGGAGGTGGCATCAGGTGAACCTAAGACACGGGAAAGGAGGTGAACAGAAGAGGTTGAAGGCTGGGGGGCCTCACCTGGCTGTGGGAGGGGCTGATGCCCAGTTCTGAGGTTCCGTGGAACAGGTAGACAGCACCCTGGTTCTCCTGCTCTCCCGGGGCCCCAATGGCCACATCCACCAGCCTGTCCCCATTCACATCCCCCAGCGCTGTCAGGGCTGCCCCAAAGCGGCCCCAGGGGTGGCCTGGCTCCCCTCGCAGGACAGCATCACACTTCCACTTAGCTCTCTGCAGAACAAAAATAGTGTCAGGTCCCACCCCAGGGACCCCTCCATCCCACAGCCAGACCCCACCCAGCCCTGGTCTCATCACTACTCACCCCCTGGGGAAAGGGGCAAACGGACACCTGGCCCCCCTGGGTCTGCTCATAGAAATGAGGGGCCCCGATGAGGACCAGGTCAGAGCTACTATCTCCATTCACATCCACGGAGCAGAGGGAGGCCCCGAAGTAGGAGCCGATCTGGAGGGCAGAGTTGGGAGTCATCCTGTCTGCCCTCTGCCAGGGGCACGCCCCCTGGGCCAGGTCCCACCTCTCCCCAGACACCAACACCTCCCCCAGAGGCCCTGCACCCTCTTCCTCTCCTCCTTCTCTGCCCCTGGAGACCCCCTCCACACTCAACCTGGGTGCCTGTGACTTGAGCCTTCGGCCTCCATTGCCTGGACACCTGGGTGAAGAGGACCACCTTACCGGTGTGCTGATGGCGGGGGGCCCCCAAGATCAGGCTCTGTACCCTCTTCCAAAGGGCCAGCTCTGTGGAGTAACCTGAAGGGGCCAGGGCTCAGTACTGAGGTTTCCACACCCTGTCCCCTCATCCCCCAGCCCCAGGCCCCTGTCCTTCCCACGCATCCCATCTCCTACCCAGCCCCCAACCACAGCCTTGTCTCACCCAGGTAAGAGTCCCTCATGTCCACATGCTCTTGGGACATGTTGATGAAGGTGGGGGTCTTATTTGGGGGGTACAGGAAGGCACCTCCAGACCAGCTGAAGCTCCCCACAGCCCCCAGAACTGGTCCATCCTGGGAGAAAAGAAAGGATTCCAGGGGTGAGCAGGTGGGAAGAAGACAGCCTATTCTGAAGAAACGCCTGCCGCTGACTCCGCCACTCATCTGGAATTCTCTCTTGTCATTTCTAGCTCTCATCAGCAGCCTCGTGTCCCTGACTCCTGCATCTCTCAGTCCCTCCCCACTGCCACTGTCAGAGTCACCCCAGCGCCTCTCACCCACTGTCCTTTCTGCCTCCCTGCTTGTTCTCCCCTGCTTCATCTACTGTCCCAGAGTTGGGCTTTTTAAACCCAAATGTGCAGCCACTACCCTGCTGGCAAACCAAAGTGACATCCTGTCATCAAACCCCCGAGGGTGGCATTTAGCATCCTTCGCAATCAAGTCTATGGAGTTACCC
Source organism: Oreotragus oreotragus (assembly GCA_006410675.1). Lineage (NCBI taxonomy): Eukaryota > Metazoa > Chordata > Mammalia > Artiodactyla > Bovidae > Oreotragus > Oreotragus oreotragus. The sequence goes on along the minus strand of SJYX01000564.1, from coordinate 358,615 downwards.
TGTGTTCCAGAACACACCAACCCTCTGACCTGGACACGCCTCTCTCCTTTTTCTGGGACTCAGCTCCTCCCTCTGGAGGAGTCAACCTCAAAGTTACATCTGTGAGATGTTCCTGGCTCCCTCAGAAAGTGCTAGGCATTTCCTCTTCTGAATACTTTATTGCTTTTTCAAACTCTTGATTATGGCTAAAATAAGGACATATACAAAAGTCAAAAGGAACGTGTAATGAACCCATTAGTACCCGTGACCTAGCATCACTGATTAACTCATGACAAACCTTGTTCCATTTCTCTGTCCTCCTCAATTGCCCTCAAAATTACTCTGGGTAAAGGGCTTCCCTTGTGGTCCAGGAGCTAAGACTCTGCACTCCAAATGCAGGGAGCCAGCGTTCATTCCCTGGTCAGGGAACGAGATCCTGCCTGCCACAACTGAGGCCTGGTGCAGCCAAACAAAGATATCAATAAACATTGTTCTGGATAATATCCTTCTGAGCATTTTGAACACGTGCTTCCTTTCAGACAACTGTCTGTCTCTACCACTATTCTGAACTGAACTGTCACTTCTCTGGTCGTCATGGCCTGGTCTTTCTCAGCTCTTCAGCCCGCTCTCCATGCTGCCCCTAGTTCCCTCTGCTCTGCCTGCTCTGGCCTGTCTCTCACGCTCGTGTAGTAACTCCAGTCCTGCCTCAGGACCTTTGCACCTGCTGTTTCCTCTACCTGGAGCCATTTCTCCCTGGATATTTCCAGGCCTCACCCTTGCTCATCATTAAGCCTCCGTGGTTATTCCTTAGCCCTCATCTGATCACCTCTCTTCTTCTATTGCAGTGCTTAGCACCATCTGAAAGTCTTTCATTTCTTTGTTTTTTACCATCTCCTCCCACTAGTTACGCATTCCAGAATAGCAGGGACCTCAACTATCGCATTCTCTGCTGTGCTTCTAGCCTCATATTCATATATTCATATTCATATATTCACTGCCTGCGTGTCTCTCCCAGACTAGACAGTGAGCTTGAGGGTTGAATTCGCTTTCTTTCTTTTTTTTTTTTTTTATCATTTACAGTTTTATTATTTTTTTCTTTTTTTTTTTTGTATTTATTTATTTTTTTACACGAACTCCCAAACATGAATCCCCCTCCCACCTCCCACCCCACATCATCCCTTCGCTTTCTTATTTATTCTGAGTCCCAGCTCCCAGCTCCAGGCTGGTGTCTGAGACTCTTAATCAAGCACACGCTCTANATTTATTTATTTTTTTACACGAACTCCCAAACATGAATCCCCCTCCCACCTCCCACCCCACATCATCCCTTCGCTTTCTTATTTATTCTGAGTCCCAGCTCCCAGCTCCAGGCTGGTGTCTGAGACTCTTAATCAAGCACACGCTCTACCCACCATTGTGAGGATGGAACTGAAGCCTTCTTGAGACATCTCATGCTGGAAGGAGCTGCTTGTCCCCGACTGCGTTCCTGTGGGGGAAATGGGTCATTCAAGCTCCCAGAGACCTAGACACGGTGAGGATTCAGAGCAGAGAGAGGAGAATGTGGTTTGGGGCTTGAGTTCTGGGTAACGATTTGGAGTGAGTTAGAGTAGGGATCCAGAAAGAGGACTCTTAGACTGCAAGGAGATCGAACCAGTCAATCCTAAAGGAAATCAACCCTGAATGTGCCCTGGAAGGACTGATGCTGAAGCTCCAATACTTTGGCCACCTATGTGAAGAGCCGACTCATTGGAAAAGATCCTGATGCTGGGAAAGATTGAGGGTGGGAGGAGAAGGGGGCAACAGAGGATGAGATGGTTGCATGGCATCACTGACTCACTGGATATGAGTTTGAGCAAGCTCCGGGAGAGAGTGAAGGACAGGCAAGCCAGGAGTGCTGCAGTCCATGGGGTCACAAAGAGTCGGACGCGATGGAGCTACTGACCAACAACAACACGAGTAGGGGCAGATCCTCGGGACTGTGGGGGACAACTGGATCTCGGCTCTTTCAGTTCCAACACCCAAACTCACTCCCCATTTACCCTCAATTGCAAAGATCTTCTCCCGAAGCCGCTTTAGGATGCTGCTGAGTGCTGCAAAGTTGTCCACCTTGAACACGTGGTCCTCTGAAGGCATGGAGCCAATGATGTTCAACTCCTGCCTGGCAATGTGTGCCTGGAAAGCATCCCCCACCTGCGGCAGAGAGGCACATGAGGAGGAGGGGCCCACTAGCCCTTCTACCTGGGGGAGGTGAAGGCTGAGTCCGGGGGAGCCAGGAGGAAAGGACGCACCCCAATAGCGTAACGGATGATGTTGGCTTTCTCTGCCTCGGGGATGACGTCGCTGTATTTCAAGGGGTCTTTAAATTTCTCCCCGTCTGTGATGACAATGATGATTTTCCTGGCACTCTTACGGGCCCCATTCTTACTGTGAAATAGTTCTTTCCTGTCAAGGAAGATGGGGAGGGGGGATAACTACTGAGTCTTTCCTGTCAAGGAAGACGGGGTGGGTAACTACTGAGATTCTGGGAAGCAATCATTTGCAGCGCTAGAAGCTCCTCTGGAGAGACTGGGGAGGCCTGGCACCCTGAGACTCAGGCATGTGAAGTCATGGATTCATGCTGACAAAAATTACTGGCCCCAGCACCTAAGCAATTTTTGTCCTGGGCCACCTGGCCCCCAGTATTGGGCAGGCACTTGGTAGTATGTAGAGAGCGAGAATGGATGAGGGATGAGGAAGAGAAAGGAGCTGAGGAGAAAAGCACAGAGAAGACACTTGGCAATAATTCCTGAGTCCCTTCCAGGGAGGTAAAGAGGAGCTGCATTTTTTTTTTTTTTTTTTTAAATAAAATCCACAGCCGTTTATCTCGGACTTCTTGGGCAGAAGCACTGCACTCATGTTATCTCGTTTAATCCTTCCAACCAAGTTGTGAATTTATCTTCATTTGACAGTTTTCCAAGACTTAGAAAAAGCCAGTTACTCCAACGGTGACCCAGGTAGCAAGCCAGGAGCCAGGATGGGAACGGAGAAGCAAACCCAAGTGGGCTCAGAGTCCAGCCAATCCAAAGCCAGGCAAAGGGGAAACGCACTGCAAAGGAGCCCGGCCCTCGCCCTGGCTCGGGGGATTCCAACCAGCGAGGGGACCAGAAACACTCCAGGAAGACTCTGCCTGCAGCCCCCTCGAGTCCCCGTGAACCCTTTCTCCAGATCCTCCTTCAAACACTAGAAAGGGCTGGGCAGACCCAGCGCCAGACAGTGGCGGGGAAGCATTTTATCTGCAGGCAGCAGGGGTCGGAGCTTACACCACTCTCAGGATACCGGTGGCTGTGAATGTTAGACCATTCAGCTGGGTGATGGGATTCACCAGGCTCGAGGAGCTCCGGATGGTCTGAAATTTGTTGAAGGTGAAGTGGATCTTCATAAGGTTTGAATATTGCATCAGCGAGAACTGTGAAGGCCAAGAAAAGGGGCCTGGTGCTCAGGAGTTGTTTTTTTGTGTGTGTGTTTTTTTTGTTTGTTTGTTTTTTTTTTTTTTAGTAAGCTTTAAATTTTGGAATAATTTTGCACTTACAAACCATGTTCCACGTGATTTTGAGGCCTGACAAGTATATACTGAAACCCAGAAAAAGAAAACTGGAAAATCAAAGCTAAATATTGCTTCTTTCATGGTTTACAAAGAATAACCTTGCCGACTACCGTATTTGTTAAATTTAGATTGATTTTTTTAATAATATACAAAATCAATTTGAAGTCTATATTTCCTTGTTTCTCAAGAATTTATGGACTTCCTAAGTGGCTCAATGGTAAGGAATCTACCTGCCAGTGCAGGAGACTCAGGAGACGTGAGTTTGATCCCTAGGTCAGGAAGATCCCCTGGACAGGGAATGGTAACCTACTCCAGTATTCTTGCCTGGGAAATCCCATGGACAGAAGGACCACAAGAATTTATACACACACCACACACACACACTGATTACTGGGAAATAAAATAATAAAATAAAGAAATCATGAGTTATATGGAAAACATGACAAAGAAATCATCAATTATTTGGCCAAGTTACCTTCAGTCAAATTTCACAGTAAAATTATTTTATATTCCTTTCAATGTATTTAAATAGCAAAAACCTATTTCCTAAGGCACATGGGGACATAGTAAATGTGATGGGGGAACCTCCTCTCAGATCAGCTCTCCAATTGGCCCTGCATGGGAACCATGCCTTGACCTTGGACCCTAGCTTCCTCAAGGCACAGGCCTATTGATCCAGGCCCCAGTGATGCCAGGCAACCTCCCAGGTTGACCTTCCCAGAGGTAGACTCTCCCCCATCCCACTCCCTAGGCCTCAGAGGGCCTAGTCTTCACCTGCGTGTTGGTGTGCTTGAACAGGTCCATCAGAGCTCTGACAAAGTTCTTCATCCGTTTAAAGTCGGTTTGGTCAATGCTGCCGGAGCCATCAATCAAGAAGGCGATGTCCATCTCTTGATTTGGACACTCTGCAGAGAGAGAGAGAGGAATCAGAAATGCATGTTTGAGGGGACTTCCCTGGTGGTCCGGTGGTTAAGAATCCTGCCTGCCAATGCAGGGGACATGAGTTTGATTCCCGATCCGGGAAGATTCCATATGCCTCGGGGCAACTAAGCTGTGGACCACAGCTACTAAGCGCATGCACCCTAGGGCCTGTGCTCTGCAACAAGAAAGGCCACTGCAGGGAGAAGCCCGCACACCACAACGGAGAGAAGCCGCTGCTTGCTGCAACTAGAAAGAGCCCGCGCGCAGCAACAAAGACCCAGCTCAGGCAAAAGCAAATAACTAAATGCTTAAAAAAGAAACTCATGTGTGGGTCCCAGCCACTTCCTGGGGCCCAGAAACACTTTCTGCTCCACAGAAGGGAGCCATTCTTGGCACAGGGACCAATCCCCACACTAGCCACAGAGGAGGTCGAAATTTGTTGTCTCAGCCCCTTTCCATTTAGCAGAGTCCCTGTTTCTCCCCTCCTCCCACAAGGCTTACAGAAGGGGAGAAAGAAGTAGAGTATGGGGGCTGGGTGGGCTCCTCACTCTGTTAGTCAACACGTTTTTATTGATTACACATGTCAGGGATACTGTGGCATGCTTGTGTGTGTGTGCACACACGCACGCTAAGTCGCTTCAGTTGTGTCCGACTCTTTGCGATCCTATAGACTGAATGTAGCCCACCAGGCATCTCTGTCCATGGCATTTCCCAGGCAAGATACTTGAACATTGCCATTTCCTCCTCCAGGCGACACTCCTGACTCAAGGATCAAACCCCTGTCTCTGCTTGGCAGATAGATTCTTTACCATGTAGCCACCTAGCCGCCCACACAGGATTATTGCAAGGATAAAAAGAATGAGTATGTCAGCACTACTCTCTCCATTCGTCTCACCCTCTCCTTCCCGTGCTGTGTCCTATACGGCACAGGGAGCTCTGCTCAGTGCTCTGTGATGACCTAGAGGGGTGGGATGGGGGAGCGGGAGGGAGGCTCAGGAGGGAGGGGATATATGATTACATATAACTGGCTCCCTTTGTAGTACAGCAGAAACTAATGCAACAATGTAAAGGAGTCCTACTCCAATTTAAAAAAGGAATGAATATGTACCTAAAGTACTTAAGACAGGGCTTGGCGCCCCATAAGGGGGAGTTGTTATCACCATCGTCACCACATACCAGGCATTTTTCTGTGCCCAAGAGCACACCTGAAACAGATGCCAGGGTGTGCTTCCAAGACCTGTGCCCCATCAGGACGGACCTGCTCATTCCCAGCTGTAGGGAGCTGGCCGTCAGTGGCTCCCGGTGGGGTTCCTCCCTAGGTGTCACCCTACTCAAAAGGGAGGTGTCTTGCCCAAGGCTACACTTTCTGCTCCAGGGGGCAACCTGTACCCAGCCATGCTCCAAGCTCCCGATGGGGTGACTGAGGCCTCTCACAGTCTACCCTGTCCCTCTACTCAGTCCTGCTTCCCTCATACTCTCACGGGGGTTACTCCTGAGAATATTCTCAAGGGAGCCTCAGAGCCCGTCTCTAGAGAAATCTGACTGAAGACCAAAGTTTTACAAAAAATCTCATTCCTGCCCTTGTGGAGTCCACAAAGTAGTGGAGAGACACAGCATATGCATATGAAGAAATAAGACATTTCAGGCTGTCCCCAGATTTACGTAGGGGGTTGTGGTCTCCGTGCAAAACCCAGCTGATGCCTCTACCAGCACCCCACATCCTGTGTTGGTCTTGGGGTGCTGGGAGATCAGGCCACCACAACGTTGAGGTGTGAGGCTGAGCTGTGGCAGCTGGCCTCAGGTCACTGAAGCACAAATGCCTTCTCCCAGCTCCTCACTCCTCCCCCACCCTGCCTGCTCAACCAATCTCACCAGTGCTGAGAAGAAATGGAAGAATGGAAGGGCACTTTCCTCCCTGCTTCCTTGAAGACTAGGAAATCCAGCCACCCACACGCAGGCTGAGTGTGTGCTCAGGTGCTCCCAAGCTGGGTAGCTGGTGTTCTCTGCAACCATATCTTGTGCTCATACCCACTTTTTTAGCTCCATGACAAAATCCCCCTCCCCCTCCACATGCTCTCTCAGACCAGGCCTGTGGCCAGTGCCCTTGCAATGTCCCTTCTGTTTCTTGCTCTTTTTATTGTATCCCACAGCAGGCACCTGGCTGTAGCTGATTGCCTTCTGGAAAAAGAACCAAGCCAATCAGGCAAGGTTGGTTCAAGCTCTGGGCTCTGTCACTTCCTAAAGTGGAAACTCGTCTCTCTGAGCCTCAGTCTTCTCATCTATAAAATGGGGATCATCCTGGCCTCCACGAGGATTTTATGAGGACCTAGAAGGGGATGCACACCCAGCACCCAGTACCCAGCACTGCCTGGCGCACAGTCCTTCCATATCTACTCAAACCTGCCTTGTCTGCACCAGTTTTACACATACATGTCCCGTTTTCATCACACATCACACCTCAGGGGCCCCAGAAACATCTAAGAGAAGACATTTACCACTTAGTGTTCAAAGCCACCTCTCCTGCCCTGCTGCACAGACATCCCCGGTGGGGCCTGGGACTCGCTGGAGTCTTTGCCACTCTCCCTGTCCCCTCTGTAGACTGCTCTCACAACTTTGTCTGGGGGCTATTTTTGTTGCTGCTTCACTTCTGGCTAAAAGCCCACCAAGTCTGGGTTCGTATTTTCTCTGGGCCAAACCATATGCCTTGGGACTCCCCTGGTGATCCAGTGGTTAAGAATCTGCCTGCCAGTGCAGGGAACATGGGTTTGATCCCTGGTCGGGGCAGTAAGACCCACATGCTGTGGGGCAACTAAGCCTGTGTGCCACAGCTACTGAGCCCAAGCTCTACAGCCCGTGCTCCACAAGAGACGTCACTGCAGGGAGAAGCCCACACACCACAGCTAGAGAGTGACCCCTACTCACTGCAGCTAGGGAAAGCCTGTGTAGCAACGAAGACCCAGTGCAGCCATAAATAAATAGATAAGTAAACAACAACAACAAAACATGTGCCTTGTGCTGTCCCTGGCTCTCACTGGGGGCCCATTGTTTCCTTTGATGCCATGCACGGGGTTGTTTATCTCCTTCCTGTGCCTTCCTCCTGGTCCAAACAGATAGTCTTCAGTTAGAAAATTAGTCATAAAGGCAATCACATACACATGCCAGGCTGGAGTCTAAGCACTTAGACATGTATATTAAATCTTTTGAAAACTAATAACCACCTCAATTATTAAATTCCACTTTACCAATGAGGAAACTTGAAGCCCAGGGAATGAAGCCACTTGCCCAAGGACACAGAAGATGAACTTGTAAAGACCGACCCTCAAAGGACTTCGCTGGTGGCCCAATGGTTAAGAATCTGCCATGAAATACAGGATACTTGGGTTCGATCCCTGGTCTGGGAAGATTCTACATGCCTTGGAGCAATTAAGCCCATATACCACAACTACTGAAGCCCATACGCTCTAGAGCCTGGGAGCTGCAACTACTGAGACCTGGATGCGCTCTAGAGCACGTGCTCTGAAACAAGAGATGCCCCCACAGTGAGAAGCCCTCTCACTGCAGCTAGAGAGTAGCCCCCGCTCACCACAACTAGAGAAAGTCTGTGTGCAGCAATGAAGACTCAGCACAGCCGTAAATTTTTAAAAAAGAAAACAAAAAAAGGAAAGAAAGAAAGGAAAAAAAAAAAAAAAAGACTGACTCTCAGAGAGAGAGACTGCTGCAGGGCCCGCCTAGGCACCATTCTCTGAGGAAGACATCAGTGCTGGCAAAACTGTGCCTCACACTTGCCATGATCGGGTCCTTTTCTGCCCTTGTAAGGGGAAGAGTGAGTTTGGGGGTGTCTTGGCAGACCAGCAGAATGCCCCAGGACTGCCTCCCTCTTGGATTCTTGGATCTATGATCCTCGCCTCACTTTTTCACCACCCAAAACCCTTCCTCTGAAAACCAGGAGGCATCCCAGCACCTGTTGGCTGATGCGGGACCCTCATGCCTCCTGAGGCAGCGTCCTGAGGCTCCTTCCTGCCTCGTCAGAGTCATCATGGCTCCCCAGCTTAGGGGGTCTTGCTGTGACTACACCTCCTGTTGGGCCAGACTGTGCCCCCAGCCTCTGCTGAGCTTGCCGAGCCCTCTGGGAGGGGGCCTGGGGCACGAGAGGCCCAGGAAAACAAAGACCCAGAAGGTGGAGACCCAAGTTTCATGCTCCGCTCGCATGAGTGGTTCCAGTACCCGCTCCACCCAGAACTGGCGTCTCTGGGGGACCTACCTGGTAGGGCGGTGGGGATGGTCCGGATGACCTGCAGGTGGGAGCCCAGCAGGAGGCAAGTGCCTTTTATGTACATGTTATCCCCACAGGCTTTGTGCACAGTCGGTCCGCAGGCCTGGGGGCAGAGGCCCATGTGGGTGAGGGGGCCCCCAGAACACTCCTCCTCCTTTTCCCTCAGCCCCAGCCTCCTCTCCCCCAACCCCGTCAACCTATTTCTCCCTCAAGACCCTCCAGGGACCCAGAAACACTCACCAACAGCTGGGAGAGATGGGTGGAGGCCACCAGGGACAGGCCCAGGGACATGTCCACAGCCTCTGAGGGGGCTGAGAGGGCAGACACACAGAGTCACACCCATGGGTACAGCCTCACTTGGGGGGACAGTCCGGGCTGGAGGCTGAGGAGGGTGTAGTCCTGTGTAGGAGGATGAAGGACCCAATCCCTGGGGCGAGTCACTCACTGTTTAGCGAGATGGGCCGACACTGACGGGTGGCAGTCATGCAGTCGTACAAACGTCCTGTTTTGTTGACTGTGACCACCTCCAAGGGGGCTCCCACCACGAGTCTGGAGGTACAACCAGGACAGAAAGTCGCAGGAGGGATGGGGGCATGGGGCGCTTTGGGTGAAGAAGTGTCATGGGGAAGTGAGATTTCACGAGGGAAGCCCTCGGCCTCGGCCTGTGTGAGGCTCCTCAAAATCAGGGCCTGAGTCTAACTCACAGAGGCTGAAAGGCCATGCTGGGCTTTCTGTTTGTCTGTTTGGGTACATGTGTGTGTACATAAATAAACGTGTATTTGTGTATGCAAATAGTTTGGAGTTTGTGTGTGTGTTTTAACATTCACTCAGAATAAAACTATTCACAAGTCAGTGCAGTTTGTCTCCTAGGAGCCATCATTCTGAGAGAGCCATTATTCTAAGAAATAAGTCACCTCAAGTTAAGTGGAAAAATGTTCTGAAGCCAATAGATAATTCTGTAATTAATTGGACTGTTTATTTATTTACAATTTTATTTATTTATCTGGCTGCTCCGGGTCTTAGTTGCAGCAATGTGGGATCTAGTTCCCTGATCAGGGATTGAACCTGGGCCCCCTGCATTGGGAGCATGAAAGTCTTAGCCACTGGACCACAAGGAAATTCCCAAATTGGATAATTTAAATATGATAAACGATTTAATTTAAAGCAGTTGTATCAGAAACTGCTTCATATCATTTATATTCATTTATAAATGCAACTGTTTATTTGCAAAACACCTTGAGAGGGGAGAATTTTTAAATTTCTCATGGAGAAAAATGTTCTCATTACCAACAGGCTCGCTATTCAGATGAGGGAACTAGACAAATACTAATATATTTTAACTGATTAGCCTGGCAAGATTTGTTGAATTGGCCTTTAAAGATTCATTCTAGAGGACCATTCCCTTATGGAAACCTGAAATTCTTGTTTGTCTAAGACTTGAGGATGACACTGAATCAGGTGGTTGGAGATGTAGCCATTTGGTTTCTTCTGGCACAATCAGGTAAATAAACTTTTAGTCTTAAACTATTGACCTACAGGGTTTTTTTTTTTTTTTTTTTTTAACCCCAACCCATTCCTTACATGTCAGCTCAACCTTTTCATTATCACTCAGCAGAAACCAGGAAAAACAGTAGCTTTGTAGCAATCAGAATGTCATCCAATATATGTTATATACTTGGTTGGAAAGTCACTCAGCTATGTCCAGCTCTTTGTGACCGCATGGACTAAAGTACTGGTGAACAGCAGATAATCAAGAGTTTCATTTTTGAAAAAAATAGGGCCTGAACACAAATTGATGGTAAGTGGGACAGGAGCTGTTGGATTTGTTGGGTGTTGTATGGTCGTGCGGGGCTCAAGGGAAGCCATTGCGGGGAAGTGCTGGAGACAGTCTACATCTTGTTCTAGGTGGTTGTTGCCTGGATACACACATGTGAAAAATTCATTGAGTTGGACCTTCTAGATTCATGCATATCAATCTCTGTGTTATATTTCAAAACAAAGAAAATAAAACCCTAGGGCCTGACATCTGCTTCCGTGTCCTCAGCCTGCCAGTCGAGGGAGAAGGAGGAGGGATGTACCTTTAGGACTCAGTGACCTCTGTGTGCGCTGTCTTGGCTAACTGAAACTTCCTGTGCTCTCAGGGTCATTGCCACGGCCACCGCCTCTGTGAAGTCCTCCTGGAGTTCCCTCCTGGGTTTGATGTCTCCCTTCCTGTGGCTCCCAGACTTTGGTTATGCTTGCATCACACTGTGACTTCAAATCCTTGGGTCCCTGTCTCTGGGACCCAAGAACGTGCCCTTCTGGAGGCAGCATGGATACATGATTTGCTGATCCCAATGCAAAATAAAATTATGAGGCCTCCCTCCTGTTCTTGGAAAAAAGATTTTATCTCCCTTTCTTCTACAGGCCCTCCCTCTTTGCTGTCCTGGTGTTTTCTATTTGCTATTTAGTGTCACACTCCTTCACACACCGGGAACACAGCACAGATCCTTAGAGGCTGGGCAAGCCAGGAACAGCAGGCCCTAATCTTGCCCGCCTCATGCAGGTGTGATGGACAGGTCTGTAGCCCATGCTGCCCTTCCTCCAGGTGGTAGCAATCAGAATGCCAGCCTGCAGGCCCAGGGGGCGGAGTTGGGGAAAGTGGGCGGGGCCTACCTAGATCTGTCAAACTGGACCACGCTCTGGCCAAAGCTGGCTCCGTCCTCTCGGAAGACCAGGGGCTCCTCCACATCCAAGTTGAATCCATGATAAGAAGCCAGGCCTGAGGAATACGGGGAGGTGGGGGTGGGGAGAACAGTCAGAGCAGCCCTTCTCCTTTGGACCCCTGACTTCTCGGGGTCATGACACCCACCACGCTCAGCCTTGATCCCCCATCTGCCGGGGAGAAAAGCATTCTTATTATTGCCACTTGTGTGGTTCCCATGTCTCCTCCTCCCTTAAATATAGTCTAATCGCAATACAGAGGGCAACCATCCAGAGAAATGCCCCTCACCCACAGTCTGAAATTAGGCCAGTCAACTCCTAGTAGGTTGTTAGATAGAGCAGGACTATCCCTTAAAGATAAAGTGACCGTACAATTTATTGTCTAAACTGGGACCTTCCAAGAGGGGAGGGGGCACCATTAGTAATTACACCAGGGACACTGGTACTGCCTCCAGGCGAACTAGGGCGTGTGGTCACTCCACTTAAAAACTGTCCTGCCGCATCGTCCCATTAGGCTTGCGAAACAGACTTAGAATTCTGTGATTTATTATTTCTCGTTTCGTGTTCTCCATGTCCTCGTTCCTGGTGCCAGGCTCTAGGAGGACAAGAACAGCTCCACCTGCCTTGTCTTGGAGCCTGGAACAGTGCCCGGCCCTTAGCAGGTGACTGACTTTAGCATTTACTGACTGACTCTGAACCACACAGCAGGTCACTGGCACAGCCAGGATTCCAACTGCTCTCCCGATTCTTGACTCATCCCAGTGGCTAAGCTAGAAAGCCCCAGGGGAAGACACTTTACATTTCAAGAGCTTTTCCCAACCCCTTCTCTCCCAACCAATCACCTTTCCTCTCCATTCCTCCTAGAAGCCTGGTTGTCTCTGGATGCAGGAGCTGACTCCAACCCCAAGAGTAGGAAAGCTTTAAGGAGAGCAGGCATCAGGCCAGGCAGTGACAAGGAGGGTCCAGACACCTGAACCCTGGGGCTCTGGGCAGAGGCCAGATGTTTAGGGTGCTGGTCCTTACTGGGTCCACATGCAAGGGAGCCTCACGTCCGACATCTTTCTCACAAAGGGTGATTCTATTCCTAGTCTGGAAGCAGCCCCTGTGATCTGACAGGTAGAGGATACCAAGAGACTCAGACCCAGATGCCTCAGGGGCCAGGCAGGTGACATCAAAGAGTGAAGTGGGCGGGTCTGAGCCCCAGGGGATAAAGGGGGCATCCATTCCCAGACTCTGGTACCCAGAGCAGTCAGACCTTCCTATTTCCCAAGAGAAGCTGGAAAGATTCAGGAGATGTGCAGGACCAAGGAGGTGCAGTCTAAACTAAAGTCTTCCCATCTCTTGTGGATGGTGTGGCCTCCCCTCCCAGGGGCCCTGGGGCAGACGCCCCTCACTCCCAGCACCCACTCCAGGGCCCCCAGGAGAGGAAGGGAGAGAGAAGCCATGGGCAACCTGGAGAACAGCTCACCTTCCACCCAAGCATAACCCATGAGCCCACTTCCCTCAGCTTTGCCCAGCTCCTGCCCCTCCCCAGATTCCAGGCCATTCCTTCCACCACACCAGACTGGACAGGAGTCCTCTCCTTTTCCTTCAGCTCCTCCTGCCTGCCCTTCCAGGCAGAGACCACCACTCTCCCAACCCACAGAAGGCTTCTCACAGCCCCGAGGACCCCCACTCACCAGTCAGGAACAGCACAACTGCAAAGGCCATCCCCAAGCAGCTCATCAGAGAAAAAGAGGAGGGCCGGGCAGCAGAGCACTGGAGGGTGCTCAGTGTCTCCGGGGGAGTTAAAATAACGAGTCAGGGCTTGACGTGGCAGGAGGAAGGCTCGCTGAGGAAGTACTTGGTTATTTATAGAAAGGCGGGGGCCAAAGACACCTTGGGGAAAAGCCCCCCTACTCCTTCCCATTCTACGTCCAGGGAGTTGGCTTCCCTGGCTGTCCCAGACCACCCTCCCCCGGCCCTTGAGACCTGCTTGATGCCCAGGGTCCTGGGAGCTCTCTGGGGCCTCAGGAATCAGGCTGCATATGAGTGGAAGAGGCAGGACAGAGGGCCGCGGAAGGCCCCCTGCATGGACATGAGCTGGAGAGGAGCAGACCACTGCCAGGGTACTGGTGGGGGGGGCTGGAGCATGGCTGAGGGTGTTGTTTAAAGAATCAGAACCCAGGGACTTCCCTATGGTCCAGTGGTTAAGACTTCACACTTCAAATGCAGGGAGTGAGGACTCGATCCCTGGTTGATGAACCAAGATCCCACATGCTAGGCGGCATGGCTAAAAAATACTTAAAAAAAATTTTTTTTAAAGAACAAAGAAGCAGAGCCCAGCAAGAGGAGAATGGACAGGCAAACTGGCAAACTCCTACAGAGCATTTACTAGTCAGCAATAAAAGAAAGCAGACCAAAGCTACGGGTAACAACATGGATGGATTTCAACTTTGTCATAAGGGGAAGAAGACAGACACCAGAATGGCATGATATGAATCCTTTCGTAGGAACAGGTGAAATGAATCTAGGAAGCTGGAAATCTGAAGAGCGATGGCCTCTCGAGGGGTGGGGGTGTCTCACGTGTTCAATTTAACATTCAGCACACAAAATTTTAACATCTGTTTCACTGCTGCTGCTGCTGCTGCTGCTAACTCGCTTCAGTCGTGTCTGACTCTGTGTGACCCCATACTGGGGAGGGGTAAATACATGGGTGGTTGTTATTTTCTCTGTAGGTTTCTCTCCCTCTCTGGTGTGTTTTCATTGAAGTACAGGTGATCTGCAATATTGTGTTACTTTCAGGTATAGCAAAATGATTCAGTTATACATACATAGACATCTATTTTTTTTTCAGGTTCTTTTTTCCTTATGTTATTATGAAATATTGACTATAGTACCCTATAGGTCTTTGTTGGTTGGTTAGCTATATTATATATAGTAGGGTGTATATGTTAATCCTGAACTCTTAATTTTATTGCTTCCCCTCCTTTGCCCTTTGGTAACCGAATCTGCGTGTGTGTGTGTGTTTGTATTTTGGCCAGGCTGTGTTCCCCATCCAGAAACTGAACTCATGCCTCTGCAGTGAAAGCACCAAATCCTAATCACTAGGTCACCAGGGAACTCCCTGTGTGTGTCTTTAATATTCCACAATAAATGAATATCTCTCAAAAGGTACAATGTGTAAAAGCCCAGGAGGAGACCTAAAAGTTTAAAATATGTGACAAAAATCCCTAACTGGGGCATACTATCTCATGTATATATGTGACAGTCATTTGAAGCACTTAAAATGTAGACTAAATGTCGAGTACAGTAGTACATCCCTTACCTTTGGTTAGATTTCCAAGAAAATATGAAATAAGAAATTTTAGAAATAATTCATATGTTTGAAATTGCACCCTTTTCTCCTACCATCTACTGCAACCCGCAAAGGACGTGAATCATCAGTGGTCCAGCGTATCTTGCCCATTAGTCACTTATTAATAGTAGCCAGCTCGGTTATCAGATTGATGAGGTATCCCAGTGCTTGGGTTCAAGTGACCTTTTTTTTTTTTTTTTAAACTAAAAATGGCCCCATTGCGCAAGAGGAGTGACACTGGCAATTCAGATGTGCCAAAGAGAAGCTGTAAAGTATTTTTTTAAGTGAAAAGGTGAACATTCTTGACTAAGTAAAGGAAGAAAAAAAATCATATGCTGAGGCTGCTAAAACCTATGNTTTTTTTTTTTTTTTTAAACTAAAAATGGCCCCATTGCGCAAGAGGAGTGACACTGGCAATTCAGATGTGCCAAAGAGAAGCTGTAAAGTATTTTTTTAAGTGAAAAGGTGAACATTCTTGACTAAGTAAAGGAAGAAAAAAAATCATATGCTGAGGCTGCTAAAACCTATGAGTACACCTCTTCTACCTGTGAAATTGTGAAAAAAGAAAAAAATTTTGTGTTAGTTTTGTTGTCGCACCTCCAACTGCAAAAATTACGGCCCTGGTGCATGGTAAGTGCTTGGTTAAGATGGAAAAGGCTTTTGAAAAACTCTGCAATTAGGGACTTCCCTGGTGGTCTTGTGGCTAAGACTCCAATGCTCCCAATGCAAGTGGCCTGGGTTTAATCCCTGGTCAGGAAACTAGATCCCACATGCCACAACTGAAGACCTGGTGCAGCCAAATAAATTAATTAAATAAATAAAAAGAATTTTAAAAATTGCTTTACCATTATGTTTTCTTTATAAAAGCTATGTTCCAAATAAAGTGACTCCAAAAGACTTATAGGAAAGAAATTGGTAAGTGGAAACAAACAAAAATATAAGTTCTGTTACCCTAGGAGAAAGCATTGTGCGCCTAGTCCCTCAGTCGTGTCCAACACTTCGTGAGCCCGGGGACTGCAGCCCACCAGGCTTCTCTGTCCATGGGATTCTCCAGGCAAGAATACTGGAGTGGGTTGCCATTCCCTCTCCAGAGGATCTTCCTGACCCAGGGATCGAACCCAGGTCTCCTGCATTGCAAGCAGATTCTTTATCATGTGAGCTGCAGGGAAGTTCTAAGACGGAGCATTAATATGGGACAAAAGTAATCATGAAGATGAAAAGTATAAGCCACAATAAAGAAATTACACTCACTTTTGCAGGATAAATGACATTGCAGTAAACATTATCACTGGGGATATAAGGCATTAAATCTTAATAATAAGGTATTTTGAGAGAGGGAAGGAGACAATATTCACATAATTTTTATTACAGTAAACTGTTAAAATTGTCATATTATTAGTTACTGTTGTTAATCTCTGTTTGGATGGCAATAAAATGCAGTATATCATTTGCGTTGCATGACAGACAGTTAACATCCTCAGTCATAACTGGGACTTATGGGACTTCTGTGGTGGTCCAGTGGTTAAGACTTTGCCTGCCAGTGAAGGGGGTGAGGGTTTGATGCCTAGTCGGGGAGCTAAGAGCCCACATGCCTCGCTGCCAAAAAACCAAAGTATAAAACAGAAATAATATTGTAACAAATTCAATAAAGACTTAGAAAATGATCCACATTTTAAAAAACCTAAAAATAAATAAATGAGTTCTTAAAAACCAGTAACAAAGACATTGCTATTCCGAGATAAATGAAAAAAAAAAAAAAGAAGAAAATGAAATAACACAAATGACTAGTGAGGTTTAAGCATATGTGAAGATGCTTGAGCTGAGCAATAACAGAAGAAAAGCAATTTATTTGTAATATCATACTATCAAAGATTAAAAATCTAATGTTTGGACAGACCTCCATAAACACTGGGGCCCAAGATTGATGAGGTCCTGTCTACATAGTGGGGGAAATATTGTTAATCTCTTACTGGGCCTAATTTAGAAATTAAACTCTATCACAGGTATGTAAAGTGAAAGCGAAAGTCTCTCAGTGTCTGACTCTTTGCGACCCCATGGACTATAGGGGCCAGGCTCCTTTGTCCATTGGATTCTCCAGGCAAGGATACTGGAGTGGGTAGTCGTTCCCTTCTCCAGGGAATCTTCCCAACCCAGGGACAGAACCCAGGTCTCCTGCATTGCAGGTGGATTCTTTACCATCTGAATTACAGGAAAAACATGTAATACAGGGAACTCAGAACTCTACAAGGTTGCAGGCAACCATGGGCGGGGGGGGTGTCTTAGAACAGAACCCCCAGGGATATGAGGAATCCTGTAGAGACAATATCAAATAGTTTTCAAAACAAAAATATTAGCTTTATTTACTTGAGCTGACATTTAGCAGTCAGAAGAAATTAATTAGATGCTGAGAAGGGCATTGGTGATGTCCTTGTCGGGAATGGGGCTGAAGATCATGAGTGCTGACTTTGAGGCCTGACTTAGTTACTTCCTACAAAGATGGTCAAGGCCAAGTTGAGCAATAGCCTTCTCCCTCTTGTGCTGAGGGGTCAGTAGTAAACAGCTCCCCGTCATCACTTCTGATCTGGGAACTTCTCTCTGTGTTTGGAACCACAAAAATAATTTAAATTTTTTAAAAGTTTTTCAAATGTGTTTATTTATTTATTTTTGCCTGTACTGAGTCTTCGTTGCTGCTCGAGGGTTTTTCTAGTTGCCGTGGGCAGGCTTTTCATTCCAGTGGCTTGCTGCCGAGCATGTGCAGGTGCTGTCATATAGTTGGCCTGGGCAGCATGTGAAGTCTTCTGGGACCAAGGATCGAACCTGCGTCCTCTGCATGGGCAGGCAGATTCCTAACCACTGCACCACCAAGGAAGTCCAAAGATGATTTTTTGACAATTCTCCTCAATCCAAAAATCTAAAGTTCTCTTCATTTCCCCTACCTTCACCACACCTCATGTTTTAGACACATTCTTGAATGTATCACATTTTATATGTCACCTTTAATTTCAGACTTCTCTTCACAAGCAAGGCTTGAGGTTAATTGGCTGTTCCAACAACTGTAAAATTTCCAATTTTGCTTCAACTGTGTTCACTTGTATCAGCAGAAGTCTTTTGTTTTCCACTCATTTTTAAACAACAATCAGGGCAACTGGCAAAAAGATAGTCAAGTATTTGTTTGAGTTGCCACCCACACGTTGCCATGGAAGTACTTTCTGCCAGGCCTGATGCTGTGGGTGCTAAGATAGTGAGAGATAAAGATAGTCATGTTAGTGAGCCAACTTTTGGAAAGCAACTAAATATGGGGGCTGGCACCCAGTGGAGCCAACCACGTGATTATAGGTTTGGAACTTCCAGCCCCATCCCTCAGCTTCAAGAGCTGGAGACTGAGTTCAGTCACCAATGGCTAATGATTTAATCCATCATGTCTATGTAATGAGATGGTGGCTCAGTGGTAAAGAATCTGCCTGCTGATGCAGGGGACTCGAGAGACATGAGTTCCATCCCTGGGTGGGAAAGATCCCCTGGAGGAGAAAACAGCAACACACTCCAGTATTCTTGCCTGGACAATCCCATGGACAGAGGAGCCTGGTGGGCTACAGTCTATGGGATTGCAAAGAATCAGACGTGACTGAGCAATTGACCGCACAAGTCAGCTGACCACACTAGCCTTCTGCTCAAGCATTCTAGCTGCAAATGAGGGTAAAACTCCAGATACAGAGAACAAACTAATGGTTACCAGCCTGGGGGACATGGGAATGGCAACCCAACGGTGGCAGAGTGGGAGGTATAAACTACCAGCTATAAGGCTGCAGGAATGTATTTTACAACAGCAGGGTATAGAGTCAATATCTTGTAATAGCTGTAAATGGAGTGCAACCTTTAAAAATTGTGTTTTTAAAAAAGTAATAGTTCTTAAATCAAACAGAATATAACTCCTATTTTAATTGGTATACAGACACTCCCAGAAGAATACTTTGAAATCCTCAAATAGCTTCCTTGAAAGTTTCGTTGCAAGAAACTAAAAAAATATTGAAGAAATGAGATGTACTTAAAAGATTATGAGATGGATCCTACTGCTCCCTTTCCCTCTCCTTTAATTTTTTTTTCTTTTGGCCAAGTGGCATGTGGGATGTTAGTTCCCTGACCAGTGATCTAACCCGTGGCCCCTGCAGTGGAAGCATGGAGTCTCAAGCACTGGACCATCCAGGGGAGTCCCTTTTCTCCTTTAATTTGCTATCTTATTCTAATCCTCTATCTGAATTGTCTTTCCATTCTGAAGAGACTACAAGGCCATAAACAAAAATCCACCAAGCTAATGGTGTTGAAGGAGGGCTCCTATCCAGAGCTGATGAGACCCTGAGAGATTTTTCTGCTACATTATTCTCTTAAACAGCGAAGTGGGAACTAAAATTAAAAGTAATATGTTTTTAAAGTTGCCAGAGATTGGAAGCTGATATTCAGAGGCTGATAAGAATTTTTTTTTTAGGCCTTCTCCCCTAAACTAAAATAAAGCTATATAGCCAGAGGGAGTAGAGCAAGTTTGGGATAATGTAGTTGGGTGGGCTTATCAAGCTATGATGTCATTTAAGTGAAATGAAGTGTTTGTCACTCAGTCGTATCTGACTCTTTGCGATCTCATGGACTATACCCCACCAGGCTCCTCTGTGCATGGAATTCTCCAGCCAAGAACACTGGAGTGGGTTACCATTTCCTTCTCCAAGGGATCTTCCCAACCCAGGCATCGAACCCTGGTCTCCTGCATTGCAGGCAGACTCTTTATCGCCTGAGCTAAATCCTTGGTAAAGTGAAAAGAAGCTGTCTTTATCTTGCACATCTTTATAAAACTGTGAATGCAACTCTAGAAAACTTTACCATCCCTCAAAGTCTTCTTTTTCATTTTTATTTATTTATTTTTAATTTTTTAAACCTTTTGGCAGTACTGAGTGGTCCATGGGATTTTAATTCCCGGGCCAGGGACTGAATGTGCACCCTCTGCAGTGGAAGTGTGGAGTCTTAATCACTGGACCATCAGGGAAGTCTGTCATTTTTAAATGCTTACAAATACTGTGAAAGATTGGGACACTGGAGACAGAATGTGTTCTACACTTAAGAAAAGAAAGAAAGTTTAAATAATAATTACTCTAGGACTTTGATAACAGGGAAATAAATCCCAAATAACTTGGACGTTTTTTCTATGCCTTTGTAATATAAATTTTTGACCCCATTTTCTCTAGGACCAGATAGTCAGTTCTTTGAAATGAAAACTGGGGAGAAACTTCTTATCAGAAAGAGAACAGAATGAAAGAGAGGTAATAAAAAAATCTTTTAAGTGTTTCTCCACAGATACTATTGGAAGGCTTTAGCCATCTGAGCTGGTAATCTTAACTTACTCTATCTGATAGAAAACTGACTTAGGTCTCACTTGTTTTATAACTAGTACATTTTCTATTCTTGTGCCTGTTTCATGACTAAAATATTAAACTGAAACTGCAAGGTCTCTTTCTGCATGTCTGTGTGTTCATAAATATCTATGTATATGTGTTGTAGATATGTGCTATTTTTTGTCTGCAGTTGGTATTACTAAAATTAATTTGTAAAAGAGCTCTATTTAATTGGTTTAAAAACAAACAAGCAGTCACATGAGTTTAAATTTAACAGAAACTTGCCCAAATGACTTTTGAGTTTACATGATCTGGGATTAATCTTGAATAAATAAAAGCTGGTTTATGGTCTTTGGTTAAATTAAAACAAGCATGTCTTTAGAGTGATCAACAATGATCAACATGTATCATGTAGACATACAACTTTTATTCCAACTGGATTTATTAATCAAAAAAGTTCATGTTTCTCTGTCACAAAATTTGTCAGCAAGAAAAATAACTTGGTATGACAATATTTACATAGATAATCTAAACAAATGAACTAAATGGTTGTCAGTGAGACCAAAAGTTTCCAGGTGAACTTTTAATAGAGTTTCCCCAAATCTTTTTGGCAACCTGAAACCTTAAAGATATGCTAAGTTAAATCAAATGATGGATGCATGCAAAATCACTTCAGTCATGTCTGACTCTTTACAACCCTAGGGACTATAGCCCACCAGGCTCCTCTGTCTATGGGATTCTCCAGGCAAGAATCCTGGAGTGGGTTGCCTTGCCTTCCTCAAGAGGATCTTCCTAGTTCAAGGATCAAACTCTTATATCTCCTGAATTGGCAGGTGGGTTCTTAACACTAGTGCCACCTGGGAAACTCTAAGTGATGGCTAGTCATTGACTAGATCATTCTCAAGATAAAATTCTGAAACACTGATTATCAAACACAGGTTTATATACTTTTGGCTTCTTTTTACATAAAAACTTATGATGTTTGGATGCCATGCTGAGAACTTTTCTATGAGAAAGCACCTGCTTCTAGAAATTATAAAAAGTACTTATAAGTCCGCCAATCCACAAAATGCTAACGGAGAAGACAGTTCACGATTGCTTACTTTTTAATTTTCAGTAAAAATTAAAGATTTGTAAAGGTTAGAAATTCTAATATATGTGATTAAAGCTACAAGAAGTAATAAAGAAAACATCTCTGTATGCAAGAAAAGTAGGATGTGTGTTTTGAGTAAAAAAAAAAAAAATTATGACAAAGAAATCTTTGAAAAGGGATTTTATGTGTCTTCAGGACTGGCTAAGATTGGAATGAAATAAAGAAAATGTGGCCCAGGTCTGCCTCGTTTCTGCCCACACCTCCTCCCCGGCCCCCACGCGGTCCCACTCCTCGATGACCTCCTCCCATTTCTGCCTCCTCCCCAGATCACCTTCACGGTCACCTTTCACGTCTCCCCCACGGCCACCCTGGGAGACAGGCTGCTTCTTGCCACCAATGTGAGCGGGCGAGCTGGGCCAGGCCCCGGGCAGTGCCCCCTCCCTCTCAGTCTCCTCCCCGGGGAACGTGCCAGCTGGGACCCTCCTCTTCTTCCAGTGAGAATAACAGCCCCAAGCCACCTTCCAGCTGGAGCTGCCTGTGAACTATGCCGTCTACACCGTGATCAGCAGGTGCCACACCACGACCTCCAAGGGGTCCTCGCCCATCATGCTGTGGGGCGTGGGGACTTTCTCTCTGTAGGAGCTGAACATCAGCCAAGTTTAAGTTTTATCACCATCCTCTCAATTGGTAGATGACTCTACTAGAAGCACTTATCAATCGAGTGCTTATTGTGGGCTATTGATGATAATAATAATTGTGAAATTATTGTCAATACATCCTACATTTATTAGAGGCTGAAGTTCTCAGAAGCCTTTCTAAGATTAGACTTCCCTGGTGGTCCAGTGGCTAAGACACTGTGTCCCGATGCAGGGAACCCAGGTTGGATCCCTGGTCAGGGAACTAGATCACACATACCACAGATAAAAAGCTTACCTTCTGCAACTTAGACCTGGTTCAGCCAAATTAATAAATCAGTGTTGTTTAAAAAGCCTCAAGATTGTCCCAGGTCCCCTAAGACACATGAAATGTGACCTTGTTTTCAAGGTTCTTGCAGCATTTTGGGGGGAGCAGTGTTACCCTGATACAAACCAAAATCTCATCAGGGGCCTCCCCGAGGTTCTGTGTCCTGAGGCTGTGTGAGTTTTCAAGGAGGCAGAGAGGGGGTGCCTGAGCCTCCTGTCATGGAGGTGGGGAAGCTTCAGCTAAACATTGACAGATCTGTGGCTTTGGACTTAACCCTTGGCATCCAGGCAGGATGATTCCTCATCCCAAGAACAGATTGACACCCTGTGGGGCATTTATAACCACCAGAAGGCGATGACCTGCTCGTTGCAGAGGTTGGGGATCAGGGAAAAGTTGGATGAAAGGAAAAGGGCTTTCGTGCTGCCCAGGAAGGGGCGCACATGGTGTGTGACGCTAAGGAGTCAAGTCAGGGGCTTGAGCAGACACCTTCCTTCAACAAATACCTTCCTAGCAGCTGCTATGCTCCAGGCAG
Organism: Oreotragus oreotragus; assembly: GCA_006410675.1. Lineage (NCBI taxonomy): Eukaryota > Metazoa > Chordata > Mammalia > Artiodactyla > Bovidae > Oreotragus > Oreotragus oreotragus. The sequence continues at coordinate 335,853 of SJYX01000564.1, read as the reverse complement.
GGTGCTGTGACGACTTTCTGTAAATTCAGTTGTCATTCAGCTAAGAGTTATTGGGCCCCTATTGTGTGTCATCAACACTAGACGCAAACCCCTGCTTTTGTGAGATCTATGCACTCGTGACTTGAAACAGGCCCAGGTGGCTTAACCCGGGTCCCCCCAGCCCCACCGCTGGTCCCGCCCACGGGCCTCCTGGGTGACATCCTCCTGCCCAGGGTTTCACACACTCCTTCAGTCCTGCACACCCCTTCAGCCCAGGCAGGTGCAAGCTGGGAGCCTGCTTGCTGGCATGTGCACTGGGGTTGTCACACTTGCTTGCAGGGGACCCACAAGCAGGACACACCATGCCTGTGACTCTGTGGCTCGGTGGTATTGTTCACTTGTGACTCTCTGGGTGGGGGCACTCAGGGGACAAGCTGAGGTGTCTGGGGGAGCCCTTCTAGGGCCTAGAATTTGGATAATGCTGGCAAAGGAGTGGAGCAGAAGTGAGACCAGCCACCCAGGGAGGGGCCAGGCTGGTCACTGGGTCTCCAGATGGGCCTGGGCAGCCTCAGGTGGGGTTCCTACACTGACCTCAGCGATTTTCTTTCTCCTTCCTCCCTCAGCAGGCTGGCTTCTTCAAACGTCAGTGCAAGGAAATAAAGAAGGGAGCAAACGGACAGACTGTCCTAGAAAATAAAACAGGAGACCCCCAAGTTGTACCATAAGGAACTACCTCCTGTTGTCGTTTGGATCTGCTCTGCCCTGAGAGGTTCCCTGGCCTTCTTACTCTCACCCCAGGCAGGCCTGATGGGGAGGAAGCATTCCAAGCAAGGGGAGCTGGGATCAGCCGCTTTCTGCCTCTGGGAGGATGCAGTGTGTTTGCACAAATCACCTTGCTGGGGAGGGGGCATTGGTCTTAGCAAGGCTCCAACTGGAAATCCCAGGACAGGATCCCTGCTGTGCCCCATGAGGACCTGACTTGGAATTTCTACCTAGAAATCCATGGACGAGAGCCCTGTCAGGTTCCACTCTCCGTTTGTCTGCTAACCACTGATGACCTCTCTAAAATACAGTACCAAGCTAGGCGTGCGTCTTCATTCATCTTCGGTGGCTCCCCATCACTTGAAGTGTTCCTTCTGAACTCGCCAGCTTGATGTCAGAAATCCAGTTCCCTTTCTAAAAGTCCGGCTTTGGAGCACACAGCATAAGCTGCTCTGTGCCTGTCACCCTCATTTCTACAGGTGAAAGGAAATGGTTCAGCTGAGAATCTGAGTCCAGATTTCCGGAATTGAGTTGGGAATGAAATGTCTGCATGTTGGAACTCGTGAACATGAACTGGTCAGCGTTGGAGGGATGAGTGCCCCTCCCCCCAGAAGGGGCATGGCCTTGATGCCACTTGGGCTCAAACAGCTCCAGAGTCTCCCAGAGATTAAAAGAGGCTCAGGGTTGGCCAGCCTGCAGTACCTTCTAACTTCAGCCCTTCATTCTGACCTCAGACTCTATGCTGGGAACTGCTCGCAGTTTAGTCTTTAGTTCCCCATTTGTTTGGAATCTGTTTGCAGTCTCCATTCTTTGAAGACTGCTGGTTCAACCCTTTCCCCAGTCCCTTTTTTTTTTTTTTTTTTTTTAAAGTGGCTGTACTGGGTCTTCTAGTTGCAGCAAGCAGGCTTAGCTGCCCCTTGGGAGGTGGGATCTTAGTTCCCTGATCAGGGATTGAATCTGTGCTCCCTGCATTGGAAGGCAGATTCTTAACCACTGGACCACCAGGAAAGTCCCCTCCACCAGTCCCTAGTCTTTTGACTACTGATGGTGTCCACAGTTCTAGGTCCTCAGTTACTGTCAGTTTCTGTTAGTGAGCACAAGAGATAAAGACTGCTGGGACTCTCAGAAGTCAAAAAGTTGCAAAAAATGGGGGGAATGGATTAAGCAGTTTCCTGCCGCCTAATTCAAAAATCCCAGTGTCACAAGGGCAGGATAAGTTGGTCACAGAACGAGTTAGGTTGACAGTAGGTCACCTGCCAAAACGTCCAGAAAATTTTTATGCAGTGAGACAAACTGTTAAATACTGTCTGATCTCCAATCAAATGACATATCCTTTTAAGTACTGGTGTGGCTCTGAGACACCAAAGGCTTAGCTAATAAATAAAGACACTTGAGAAAGAGATGCATAGACTCAGCTATGGCCCGGTATAGGCTCCGCTGTGACCCGACAGCTCGAAGGACTGCTTGGACTTTGGCTTGACCTTCCTGATCTCGAGAGTTTTTTACAGTCCATCTGAGGTTCCGTGTAAAAAGTTCCAGCAAAGCAGTCTTAAACTTACATGATCAATCGCTACTTTTTGTTCATCCTTTTTTGGCTGCGTTCACTGCTGCACCCTAGGTGTTTCCTCTTCGCTCTGCACCCGGGCTTTCTCTGGATGTGGTCCTTGGGCTTCTCACTGTGGTGGCTCCTCTTATTATGCCACCAGCTCGAGGGCATGTAGGCTCTGTAGGTGCAGCTCCCGGGCTCTAGAGCACAGGCTCGGTAGTTGCGCTGGGATCGAATCCGCATCTCCTGTATTGGCAGGCAGGTTCCTTACCACTGAGCCTCTTGGGAAGCCCATGGATGCCAAATGAACACCCCAAATGAAGCAGCTGATATATATGAATGTAAACCATGCGGGGCGGGCTCTGTGATGACTGAGATATCTACCTGATGAACATGCCCATTACCTAGGTCATGGTAAATGCTGCGGTTAGAAGGGACCCTTTCACACGGGCACCCCATATAATGCAATTGTTTCAAAACCAAAAAACAGTGCAGGAAGCTTTATTGAATTTCCTGTCTCAGCTTTCCCTCATAGGCTTACAGATGCAATGAAATAAAGGGCTCAGATACTCACGGCACAGAAAGCCAAGCTGTGACAACAGGCATCTGCAGCAAGGTAAGGATTTAATGCTTAGGAATGACAGACAAGCCTCAGATCCACTCCAACCTGGTCTTTGAGTTAAAGGGTGCTTTTTTTTTTCCCCTAAGGTAAGGAACAAAGAGGCTGGGATCAAGCATTTCTTATGACATTTCTTTTTTTAAAAATAATTTTTAAAATTTATTTCTTTTTGGCTGTGCTGGGTCTGGGTTGCGACACGCTCACTTGCTCTAGTTGTGTGTGAAGCCCTCTCATTTGGGTGGCTTCTCTTGTGGCAGAGCAGGCGCTTAGAGAGCTCGGGTTTCAAGAACCGAGGCACAGGGCTCCACAGTTTCAGCTCCCAGCTCTAGAGCACAGGCTCAGCAGTTGTGGCGCCCTGGCTGGATTGCCCCGTGGCCTGTGGGATCTTCCCAGACCAGGGATTGAGCCCGAGTCTCCTGCGGTGGCAGGTTTCTTACCGCCGAGCCCCTGTGACACTTCTTAAGCATAGCTTTGGAAGTTGGGGTGTCTCTGGTGTAGGAGTCTCCGGTCAGGTGGTCCATACGACTCAGGAGTCTGTTAGCTTATCTTGCCCTAGAGAAACAACCTGAGTTTGTACATTGATGATTTTATCTACCATAACAATTTAAGTACACCAACAACGTTATCGACAGCAGCCAAATTTTAGTCATGTGACTCTGGCTGATTCGTGTTCAGTTAGCACAGAACTGAGGTTCTCTACTAAGTCCTAGAGGGCATGAAACGGGGAATAAAGTTTTGCATTAAGAGATTAATTGGTAAGGGAATTTGGAAGACTCAGTTTCACAGATGGTAATAAAAATATTAAGTTAATTAACAAGAGAATGAGAAGAGGCCAAGGGGAGATTCAAGGGACTTCCCAACAGAGTGAAAATTTTTAAATGGTTATTAAGAATTAAGGTGAATAAGCAAATATTGACAGGAAACAAATGAAGAGGAAACAGAAAGGGGAGAGTCACGAGACTTGTCCCAGCAGAAGGAAATTCTTAGATGATTTTGGAGAAATTGAAAAAGTCAGCAGCCATCTGGCCTAGAAACATTAAACATAAATTTTTCCATCTGTATTAAATATGTAAGGTCTTATCTACATGAATTTGATTACAGAAACTAACAAAGTATTGTCTAAATAATGAAAAAAGAGAAAAGCGGGAAAAAGGCAAAAGTCAGATTGCAGAAATGATGATGAGAAACCTGGCCAATCATTGCTTGGTACAGTGGTTAGATGGGTTCATCAGGTTAAAGAATAACAAAAGGGCCTTGGTTCAGTCCCTCACCAATGACCACAAGCCTTTGGCACAAGCATGGGCCAAGTGGTCAGAGGGTGGAGAAGATTCCAGGGCTCCTTGAGAGGGAAGCCACATCCATTGGTGAAGCCCCTACACAGGCAGCAATTAGATGATGAAAATGTAAGCATGTAATGATTGATAAGATTATGAAAGTTAAAATGCTGAAACAGGCTTTACATAAAGAAGTTGTGTCTCCCTCTGTGGCACTGGATATTATCGTAGGCAGTAGAGCACTTTCCTGATCTAGTATTGTGGATGAAGTCCTAATGGAGGCTGCAGTTAGGAATATGAGGCAGAGACACAAAGTGAGCAAATGCTGCTGGGAAAATGATGCCGGTAAACATACCACACAGGGTTACCACAAACCTTCAATTTGTTTAAAAAAAAATCCAACCAAACCAAAAAAAAAAAAAAAACCTTTCAATATTTCCAATGCACAGTGAAGTACAATAATAATGAAACAAAAGGAATGCAGGGTAAAAGTTTGTAGGAGAATTGGCGGGTTTGAACAGTCTTTATAGTGATTCCTTTTTTTTTTTTTTCATTTTTGGCTGTGATGGGGCTTTGTTGCTGCTCCCAGGCTTTTTCTAGTTGCGGTGAGTGGTGGCCACTCTCTAGTTGTGGCTCACAGGCTCTAGAGCACGGACTCCGTAGTTGTGACGCGTGGACTTAGTTGCTCCACAGCATGGGGGATCCTCCCAGAGCAGGGATCAAACCCGTGTTCCCGGCCTTAGCAGTGGAGTTTTAACCACTGGACCACCAAGTCTTCTTGTTTAAAAAAAAAATGTATGTATCTGGCTGTGTCGGGTCTTACTTGCAACAAATGAGATCTTTGTTGCAGTGTACAGGTTTCTCTGATTGTAGCCTATGGCCTCCAGAGTGTACAGGCTTTGTAGTTTCGGCTTGCAGGTTTAATTGACCCACATGTGGGATCTTAGTTCCTCTACCTGGGATTGAACTAGCATCCCCCGAATTGAAGGTGGATCCTTAACCACTGGACCACCAGGGAAGTTTCCAGTTGCATTTCTTATACTTGATTACATTCCATGGTGGTATTCCCATGTTGAATCTCATGGGAATATTTCCTCTACCTAGTATCGTGTAAAATAGAAGACATGTAAATCTTCCCTTCAAGCAATGCTAATTGGACATGCTAAATGGAAACTGGGAAGATTCCCTGAGCCCACACATCGTATAACAGAAGCCAGAGTGTTGGTGGGGAAGGATTCTCTCTATGATAGCCCTGTGTGAGATAACCCTACATGGAACCTAGCTGGGGCTTATGGCAAAACCCTATGAGCAATGCCTACTGGGACTTAGGCCTAGAGAGTTAAAACAATCTGATGAAAGTGGCAGTGCCCAGGACAGTTTCCTCTGCTCAGTTCAGTCGCTCAGTCATGTCCTACTCTTTGTGACCCCATGGACTGCAGCATGCCAGGCTTCCCTGTCCATCACCAACTCCCAGAGCTTGCTCAAACTCATGTCCACTGAGCCAGTGATACCATCCAACCATCTCATCCTCTGTCATTCCCTTCTCCTCCCTCCTTCAATCTTTCCCAGCATCAGGGTCTTTTCCAGTGAGTCAGTTCTTCATATCAGGTGGCCAAAGTATTGGAGCTTCAGCTACAGCATCACTCCCTCCAATAAATATTCAGGACCGATGTCCTTTAGGATGGACTGGTTTGATCTCCTTGCAGTCCAAGGGACTCTCAAGAGTCTTCTCCAACACCACAGTTCAAATGCATCAATTCTTCGGCACTCAGCCTTCTTCACAGTCTAACTCTCACATCCATACATGACCACTGGAAAAACCATAGCTTTGACTAGATGGACCTTTGTTGGCAAAGTAATGTCTCTGCTTTTTAATATACTATCTAGTTGGTCATAGCTTTTCATCCAAGGAGCAAGCATCTTTTAATTTCATGGCTTTAGTCACTATCTGCAGTGATTTGGGAGCCTAAGAATATAAAGTCTGTCACTATTTCCATTGTTTTCCCATCTATTTGCCATGAAGTGATGGGACCAGATGCCATGATCTTAGTTTTTTGAATGTTGAATTTTAAGCCAGCTTTTTCCCTCTCCTCTGTCACTTTCATCAAGAGACTCTTTAGCTCTTCTCTGCTTTCTTCCACAAAGGTGGTGTCTCTACATATCTGAGGTTACTGATATTTTTTCTGGCAATCTTGATTCCAGCTTGTGCTTCATCCAGCCTGGCATTTCGCATGATGTACTCTGCATATAAGTTAAATAAGCAAGGTGACAATATACAGCCTTGATGTACTCCTTTCCCAACTTGGAATAGTTTCATAGTGAAGTGGAAATTGCTTATCTATGGTCTCAGTTTGGGGGAGAATGCAAGGAAGAAATAGATACTCACCAGCAGGGAGGCTTTCCCCCACCCCGCCTGCTCCAGGATTGACTCTGGAACTGTGTGAGGAGCTGATGGATGCCACTGTCACTTGGTCAGTGCCCCATACACAGCTCTCCACTGACAGACAAAAAGCTCTTTGGTTTGTGGATCTCCATTCCGAGGTAAATGGACAAGATTCTTGTTGGAAGGCTACCAGTCTGATTGAAGAAGGTAAAAAGAGATCAGCGTGGTATGTTGAATTGCATGCTGTTTTCCAGGCAGTGATGGAGGAGTCGACCCATGTTAAAAGTTCCTATGTTTGGGTTTTTGTTTTGTTTTCTTAAATATTTATTTATTTATTTGGCTGTGCCAGGTCTTAGTTGTGGCCTGTGAGATCTAGTTCCCTGAGCAGGGATTGAACCCAGGTCCCTTGCACTGGGAGCACAGAGTCTTGGCCACTGGACCATCGTTTGGGTTTTTAATGCCTCATAGGCAGTGGTCAATGGCCTGTTCATTTGGTCAGGTGGTAGGTTAAAGGAAAGCTGGACTATTAAAGGGATGCTCCTAAGGGGTGGGGAGAAGGCAACAGCACCCCACTCCAGTACTCTTGCCTGGAACATCCCATGGACAGAGGAACCTGGTAGGCTGCAGTCCATGAGGTTGTGAAGAGTCAGACATGACTGAGCAACTTCACTTTCACTTTCACTTTCATGCATTGGAGAAGGAAATGGTAACCCACTCCAGTGTTCTTGCCTGGAGAATCCCAGGGATGGGGGAACCTCGTGGGCTGCCGTCTCTGGGGTCGCACAGAGTCAGACATGACTGAAGTGACTTAGCAGCAGCAGCAGCAGCATAAGGGGTATGATCCTATGAAAACTGGAGGAATGCATTAAATCAGGATATGTCTATGCCCACTGGAAGAACTACTTTCCAAGTTTAGAAAGTGACTGTAATTGACAAGCAGATATCCCCATGTGACCTCTTGAGATGGCCACTGGGTCCAGAAATGAGGGGATGTGAGGGCACTGTATCAGTGCAGAGATGGGCTGAATCTAGACCTGTTTTTGTACCTGTTCAATAACAAAAAATTACAACAAGTAAAATTTAGAGATCTAAATGACTTTATAAAATGATTCATGAGTCTCTTCCCTTCTAAGGCCTCGCTAAAATGGCCAAACCGGAGTTCAATCCCTTCGTAACTTCTGACAGAAGTAAGAACTGAAGAAGGCATTTCAGTGCACCTTCCACATTCTCAGGAAGATGATGTCTTCTCTTTCTAAGAGCTGAGACAGAAGTACAACGTTCGATCCATACCCATCTGAAAGGATGATGAAGTTCAGGCTATATAAGGGCACTACAAAAGGCAGCATATTGGCAAAGTAGTCCAGGTTTACCGGAAGAGATATATCATCTACACTGAACAAGTGCAGTGGGAGAAAGCTAGTGGCAGGACTGTCCATGTGGGCATTCAGCCCAGCAAGGTGGTTATCACCAGTCTAAAACTGGCAAGGACCACACAAAGATCCTTGAACATAAAGCCAAATCTTGCCAAGTGCCAAAAGAAAAGGGTAAATATAAGGAAGAAACAATTGGGAAGCTGCAGGAATAAAGCCATCTTGTCTATAGCTTTCATTAAAAACTGTTAAAATGGAAAAAAATTCATGAATCAGTCAGTATCTCATCTAGCAATAGAAAGGAGCTCTGTCAAGCTGCAGATAAGAAAAGGTTTCAAAGTCAGAGAGGGAACAGAAAAAAGGAAATTATCATCAAAAAAAGCCTTGTTTTAGGCAAGGTCATCCTTCTAAGGGGGAACAGAAGGAGTTTATCAGCAGATTTATTCCTAATGCTGACCAGGAAATTCCAGTTTAGCTGGTTAAAGGTTGAATTCCTGGGGAAGATTGAAACTGTAATTAGTTATATATTAAGTCTTGGTTTGCTGATGTGGGAACCTAACAAAGATGACTCCATTTGGGGACTCCTTTGTATCACACCTTCTAAGGCATAAAATGTCAAAAAGATTGTTCTGTCTACCAGCAAAAGAGACAAGAGAACACAGATAGTGTTGTGACAACTTCCCTGGTGGGAAGGTGCTAAACATAGCCGGTAAATCAGATGGATGCTGGTAACCCTGGGGGCAGCAGATGGGTCCTGACAAGAACCGGAGGGATGATGTGGGGTAGGAGGTGGGAGGGGGGTTCATGTTTGGGAGTTCATGTACACCCGTGGCAGATTCATGTCAATGTATGCCAAATCCAATACAGTACTGTAAAGTAAAATAAAGTAAAAAAAAAAAAAAAAAAAGATTCAAGCTGTATAGCAAAAGCCATCACAATATTGAAAAGTAATCATCCTCCAATTGAAATAAATACATACATTAAAAACAAACAAAAAAGAATAGACTCTGATTCTGGATTGGGCTTTGCTTACTCGGTGGTAGATGAAAATGCTTACAGCATTATGAAAGAACTGGAAGAGAAAATACGGCATCAATATGGATGGCTAACTGTCATTTCCTCAGACCAAGAAACTCACTCTGGAGCCTATGATGTCCAACAATGAGCAGAGAGATAACCCACTTTGGAGTACTAGCTTGACAGAGAATTGGAGCTGGCAATTAAAACATTGGTTATCAGAAATTTCCTGGTGGTCTATGGTTAAAACTTTGCCTTCCAATGCAGGGGGCATGGGTTTAATCCCTGGTCAGGGAGCTGAGATCCCACATGTCTTGTGACCAGAAAACCAAAATATAAAACAGAAGCAATATTGTAACAAATTCAATAAAGACTTTTAAAATGGCCCGCATCCAAAAAAATCTTTTTAAAAAGTTGGTGGTCTAAAAACACCTGGTCTCATCACTTCATGGCAAATAGAAGGGGGAAAGTGGAAGTAGTGAGATTTTTCTCTTCTTGGGCTCCAAAATCATTGTGGACAATGACTGCAGCCATGAAATTAAAAGACCCCTGCTCCTTGGGAGAAAAGCTATGACAAACCTAAACAGTATTAAAAAGCAGAGACATCACTTTGCCAGTGAAGGTCTGTATAGTCAAAGCTATGGCTTTTCCCAGTAGTCATGTACAGATGTGACAGTTGGGTCATAAAGAAGGCTGAGTGCCAAAGAACTGACGCTTTCACACTGTGGCGCTGGAGAAGACTCTTGAGAGTCCCTTGGACAGCAAGGAGATAAAACCAGTCAGTCCTGAAGGAGATCAACCCTGAATATTCATTGGAAGGATTGATGCTGAAGCTCCAATACTATGAGCACCTGATATGAAGAAATGACTCGTTGGAAAAGATCTGATGTTGGGAAAGGCTGAGAGCAGGAGGAGAAGGGGACGACAGAGGATGAGATGTTTGGATGGTGTCACCGACTCAATGGACATGAGCGAAACTCTGGGAGACAGTGAAGGACAGGGAAACCTGGCATGCTATAGTTCATGGGGTCGCAGAGGGTCAGACACAACTTAGCAACAAAACAGAGTGGAGGGTGGGGATAAAGGCATGAAAAGCTAGCTAACATGCCTTCACCAGTGTGTACTCACATTCAACACGAATATGAGTGGGGCTAAAGTTGTGTCCCCACTGGATAGATTTCTCTGCTCATCCACCACACAGCAAAGCCAGTCTGCTGACACTGGGTTGTGGTAGAGGGAAAGTATAGCATTTATTGCAGGGCACCAAGCAAGGAGAATGGACAGCTTGTGCTCAAAAGACCTGAACTCCCTAATGGCTTTCAGGGAAGGGTTTTAAAGGCAACAGTTGGGGCAAGGGGTGAAGCTCCTGCACTTTCCTCCAATTGGCTGGTTGTGAGGTAGCAGGGTGATGTTTCAGGAATCTTAATCATCGACCTTCTGGTTGCAACCAGCTGGAATCTACGTGCTTGTAGTCAGCATGTGGTCATCGTCCTCTACCTGAGTGGATGTCTTAGTTTCTGCAGAACAACTCAAAGATACGTGTTAGATCATTAAGTATATTCCTTGAGGAGAGACAAGGACTCTGTCTTACCACTGAACGATTGTTTTACTGCTGTTGCTGATTTTTAAGATTTATTTGTTTGGTTGTACCAGGTCCTAGTCGCAGCATGTGGAATCTTTTAATTGGGGCATGTGGGATCCTGATCAGGGAGTGAACCCAGGCCCCCTGCATTGGGACCACAGAGTCTTAACCACTGGACCACTAGGGAAGTCCCTGAAAGGTGATATATATAATGGAATATTATTCAGCCTTTAAAAGGAAGGAAATTCTGATAGTTGCTACAACATGGGTGAAGCTCAAGGATATTCTCCTAAGTGAAATAAGCCCAGTCACAAAAAAGACAAACACTGCTGTGACTCCACTTATGGGAGATACTTGGAGTAGTCAGAGCCGCAGAATCGGAAAGCAGAGTGTTGGTTGCCAGGGGCTGGGGAGAGGCGGGTTATGAGCAGTTGTGGTTAAATGGGTATTGAGGTTTGATTTTACAAGATTAAAGAGTTCTAGAGATGGCTGGTGGTAACAGTTGTACAAGAAAGAGAGAGCACTTTGACATCGCAGAACTTTACACTTAAAAATAGCCAGAGGGCAAATTTTATCTTCTGTGCATTTTACCACAATTTAAAATGAAAACAAGGCTTCCCTGGTGGCCCAGTGGTTAAGAGTCTGTCTGCTACTGGAGGGGACACAGGTTTAGTCCCTGCTCTGGGAAGATTCTGCTGGTCGAGGAGCAGCTAAGTCCATGTGCCACAACTACTGGAACCTGAGTGCCCTAGAGCCCGTGTTCCACCACAAAGGAAGCCACAGCAAAGAGGCAACTGGACAGCTGCCCCGGCTCACTGCAATAGAGAAAGTCCCGTCGCAGCAACGAAGGCCCAGGGCAGCCAAAAATAAGAAAATTAAATAAAATCTCAAATGACTATACTTCTCCCTGACATCACTTTAGTATGAAATACCCATCTCTCCTCGCAACACTGCAAAGATGAACACAGTGGCCATGACTTGATCAGATTCACAATTCTCTTTCCTTCAGCACCAAATCAAGGTCGAAAGGTGTCTTGTTAACTTCATCCCCGCCCCGGCACACCCCCATCACTCTCTGCCAACCAAGTGCACGTAGACCACCTGCTTCAGGCCAGCACTCCATCAGCAGTGATCCTACATTAATTAATGTTTTAAAGCAAACATTAATTAACAGGATGGACATTAGTTACAAACAAGTGAATCTCATTTTCAGTTACTCAGGTTTTCAGTGATACAAATTTAGCAGGCACATCTCCCCCATAAATGCACTGCAGAAAAGCCCAGGGCTGATTCAGACTTTCCACATCAGTGACGTCATCCAAGTATAAAGTGATACGGTTCCTAGGTCACACCCGAGTTAGTCATTGCTGCCTCACTGTACAGGCTTCCGACGTGGTGCAAGTGGTAAAGAACCTTCCTGCCAGTGCAGAAGATCCAAGAGACTTGGGTTCAATCCCTGAGTCGGGAAGATTCCCTGGAGTAGGAAGTGGCAACCCACTCCAGTATCCTTGCTTGGAAAATTCCGTGGACAGAGTTACTGGTGGGCTACAGTCCATGGGGTCACAAAGAGTTGGACACAACTGAGTATGCATGCAAGCACCACTGTATATAAAATAGATAAAAAACAAGGATTTACTGTACAACTCAGGGAACTATATTCAATATATTGTAATAATCTATATGGAAAAGAATCTAAAAATACATGCTGCTGCTGCTAAGTCGGTTGAATCGTGTTCAGCTCTGTGCGACCCCATAGACAGCAGCCCACCAGGCTCCCCCGCCCCTGGGATTCTCCAGGCAAGAACACTGGAGTGGGTTACCATTCCCTTCTCCAACGCATGAAAGTGAAAAGTGAAAGTGAAAGTGAAGTCGTGTCTGACTCTTCGCGACCCCATGGACTGCAGCCCACCAGGCTCCTCCGTCCATGGGATTTTCCAGGCAAGAGTACTGGAGTGGGGTGCCATTGCCTTCTCCACTAAAAATATATATACCTACATAAATAACTGAATCACTTTGCTGTACATCAGAAGCTAACACAATGTTGTATATCACATATACTTCCATAAAAAGGAAAAGAAAACAGTACTAGTCCTGGCTTGTCCTTCCTTAATGAACTGCTTTCGGGCCTTCCAATCCCCTCCCTGGAGTGGTGATACCCACCATGCCAGTCTTGACAAGCTGAGAGGGGCAGCTGCCCACATACTCACCAAAAAGATTGATTCCTTTGCCAGGCATCAAGAGGACCCACGGTAGAAAGGTATTTCCATCAGGTGCCCGTCCCATGACCGGAAACCACAGGAGCAGCAGAAGACTAAAGTCAAGAAGACAGAAATGTAGTAGGAACTGACATGGGGAGGCCCTCCTCTTCTCTAAGAGCTACACCTGTGGCCTGAGCCTGGGATGTTAATGTGGCTGCAGCCTTAGGAACTTGAGCAGGATGTGCTGCTGGGGGAGGCAGCACCGTCAGGTGTGAGGAGATGGATGGGCTGGGTGGGTAATGCCAGACCAGGACCTCACCCTCTCCCCTCTTTCAATGGTGTACGTTCCATGCCAGGGAGGGTGCGTTTCAACTGGTCCAGCTTGCAGCAGGACGACAGGATTCCAGCGGAAAAGCAATCCACCCATCCCAGTGGGGCATCCCATCACAAACTCTAGTAGATAACACCTTTCTCAGGAGCAATGGGGCTTGGTGGTCCCAGCAGTGCCCCATGATCCATGGTGAGAACCGGGGTGATGTCCATCTCTCATGACTTCCACACATTTATGGCGCTGGGTGTCTCAGCAGGGTTCCCCAGTCTGGCAGATGGGGTGACAGTCCCAACTGGTTGTTATTCAAATGTATTAAAGGCTGGAACAGTCCTTTAATCACCCGGCCAAGGTGGTTTTCTGTTCGGTTCAGCTCAGTCGCTCAGTCGTGTCCAGCTCTTGGCGACCCCATGAACTGCAGCACGCCAGGCCTCCCTGTCCATCACCAACTCCCAGAGTCCACCCAAACCCATGTCCATTGAGTCGGTAATTCTATCCAACCATCTCATCCTCGGTCGTCCCCTTCTCTTCCTGCCCTCAATCTTTCCCAGCATCAGGGTCTTTTCAAATGAGTCAGCTCTTTGCATCAGGTGGCCAAAGTATTGGAGTTTCAGCTTCAACATCAGTCCTTCCAATGAACACCCAGGATTGATCTCCTTTAGGATGGACATCAGTCCTTCCAATGAACACCCAGGATTGATCTCCTTTAGGATGGACTGGTTGGATCTCCTTGCAGTCCAAGGGTACCTGTTAGTAATTTAATCTGCTATTTTAATATTTCATTCTTCCATTTCTACCAACACTTCTGCTTGCAGTTTGTAAAGGAGACAGAACCTTCATTCAGTGTTGTGTTCTTTCGCCCAGTCTTGCATTTCATGACCTTTGAAATGTGACCCCATCCCTGCCTACTCAGTGAGGGTACCTGTCCCTGGTACTCAGCCTCTCTAATTCCCTAACTGCCTGGTTTATGCGGCCACCGGGGAAAGCACGGGTCAGGTCAGATGCAGTGTCCACACAAACCAAGGCATGTTTAGAGCCCTCACTCAGAGGGAGGGGCCAATATAGTCAATTTACCAATTCCTCACCAGCTGGGAGCTCCCTCCAGTGGATGGCCCCAGGATCCTCTGGTTATTCAAAACATACAAGACGTGCGGTTTCTGCATTAACCAAGTCAGTGTATTTCAAGGGCAATCCAGCATCACTGACAAACACACCATCCCACGCGGGCACCACAACTGAAGTGTGCGTTGCTAGGGCTCATATCCGGGCTACAGCATCAGCTTCCTGATTGCCAGGGGTGTCAACATCCTCTGAGCTGGGACGTGGAGGACAGTGAGAACTGACTCAGGCTCTTGCAGGCAAACCCAGATGTCTTTCCACATTTCCTGACTCCACCAGTGCTTATTCATGGTCATCCACCCCCCAGCTTCCCATTTCCTAAGCCGAAGGGTGAATTCCTTTAGAAGAGTCCACTGTCAGTGCAAAGTGTTAACAGCCAGAGCTCACGATCTCTCTGAGTTCAGCCCCCTGGTAGCTGTGGTTCATGCCTGTTTCCCTCCAGATGGTGTCAGTGTTGAGCTGAACAGTGACTGTAGATGGGTCACCCCAACCAGTACACCAGGCCTTAGAGGGAATCTCTCCCACTTCCTCCCTACAGGCCACAGGGGCAGAATTAGGGGCAGGGGAGTTTGGAGGTCAGGGTCCCCTCTGCTGCAGAGGGGTAAGACCATTAGTCAAAGTGGGGGTTAGTGCTACAGCAGACGTGGGTAGGTGACACATAGTTATCAACCTGCCCCTCAATAGGAAGGGAGGGTCTTACCAAGATTGCTGATCCTTGGTGAGAGACCTCACCTGGAGGAACGGTGCGTGCAGTGCTAGAACTGATGCTCTCTGCGGGTTTATGGGGTTTGTGCCTCCTTTCAGAACTGGGACCAAAATCCTAGGGGTACTCCCTCTTGCTGTCTCTGTGACTGTCCCCACCTCATACCTTCCAGAGTCACAGAGGCTTCTACCTCCCAGGAAGCCCTGCTTGGGGGATGCCCAGAGCTTTAATCTGCTTCACTAGTGTCTTGCCTTCTCAAAGGCGGCTCGTCACTCTGATCCCCAGTCCCATACATGCCCTTACTTTCAGTTCAGCCACTCAGTTGTGTCCGAATCTTTGCGACCCCATGAACCGCAGCACGCCAGGCTTCCCTGTCCATCACCCACTCCTGGAGCTTGCTCAAATTCTTGTCCTTTGAGTCAGTGACGCCATCCAACCATCTCGTCCTCTATCGCCCCTTTCTCCTCCTGCCTTCAATCCTTCCTTTACCAGGCAGTATAAGAGATGGAGGCGCTGTGCCAGGTGGGGAATATAAGTCCTCCAAACCTCAAACCCCTACAAAGTTTTGCACCTCCTTTGTATTCTTAGGGGTTGGAAAGGGTTGCTCCCCATCAATCACAGCTTCTGGGACAGTGTGCACCTTACCTGACCAAAGTGAAAGTAACTCATCTGTGTCCTACTCTTTGGCACCCCATGGACTATAGTCCATGGAATTCTCCAGGCCGGAATGCTGAAGCGGGCAGCCTTTCCCTCCTCCAGAGGATCTTCCCAACCCAAGGATCAAACCCAGGTCTCCCATACTGCGGGGGTATTCTTTACTGCTGAGCCACGAGGGAAGCTTACCTGACCTAAGGACCCTCCAAAACTAAATGTTGATGCCTGGCCTTGACTTTTCTGCGGGTTCACCGCCCATCCTCTCCCTCAAACATGTTCCAACAGAATCTGCAGAGTGTCCTGAGCAGAGATAAGTCTTCCTCTGTTAATACTCTATCATCGGTACTTCCCTGGTGGTCCAATGGATAAGAATCTGCCTGCCAATGCAGGGGACATGGGTTCGATCCTTAGTCTGGGAAGATCCCACATGCCTTGGGGCAACTAAGCCCATGCATCACAACTACTGAGCCCTTGAGCTGCAACGAGAGAAAGCTGTATGCAGCAATGAAGACCTAGCACAATCAAAAAATTTTTAAATAAGCAATATAAAGATAGTCTACCATCAGTGTAATGAGCCCAATTTACTAATGTAGGGAAGGAGAACAGGAACAGATCTTGGGCTACCAAAGACATACAGTGAGGCTGTGCAGGCAGCCTTGGGGAGCACTTGAAAGGTGCACTGCGGCCCCTCCCATGGGAAATCAAATTGACTTTGAGACTCAGTGGCCAGAGGTCTACTGGACCTCTTATGTGAAGGCCTTTTATCAGTATATGTCCTTATGTACTTCGTGGGCTCCTGTTCAGTTCAATCCAGTTCAGTTCAGTCGCTCAGTCGTGTCCGACTCTTTGCGACCCCATGAATCGCAGCACACCAGGCCTCCCTGTCCATCACCAACTCCCGGAGTTCACTTGTAGCCAAAAGCAACTTTCTGATACAGACGTTAACCTCATGGTTGGTTTTATAAGCTTCTTGGAAATTACATTACTTGCACATGCTTTTGCTACATCGGCAACTTTGATTTATGCATCTGGGGTTTTTCTGTCTTCTCTATCTTCAGATGAAATTAATTGATCTTAGATGGGGCAGTCATATGTTGCAGTCATTCTAAGAAATCTCTGTGGCTTTATGTGAGAGGCCATTATACTTTGTTTGAAAATGACACAACAGCTTTGATAAAATTATGGTACTACTATGGTGGATGACTGTCCAGCAGTCAAGACTTGGAGCTTCCAATTCAAGGGGGTGCAGGTTCGATCCCTGGTCAGGGAACTAAGATCCCATGTGCCACTCAGGCAAAAAATAAAATTAGTAAATAAATAAAACTAATTCCTGGTTGCTTAAAAAATCCTTTAAAAATTATGGTATGACTGGACAAAGTCTCATAATGGACAACAACCTAGGAACAAATAGATACCTGATCCAATAAAATCCAGTTCTCAGGTGGTATATTTCCTAGACACATTTTAATTTCTCAGCTCACAGTCACTCAACCCAGCATTCATACATGCCTATAGTAACGTGAAGTGCAATCTCGCTCAGTACTGATTTTGATGACATTGTTTCAGTTGCACCCATTCTCTTTTATTTTTTAATCACAATATTTATCCCTCGATGAATAATTTTTGAGCCATTGATCCATTTTTGTGATTTGGGGATATAACACAATACAATGGAAACCATGAAAATTGCACATATAATGAAGGGAAACAATCACACACACAGGAAAATTAAATGAAAATAGCACCATTGCCTGAATGTTAAACTACCATCCTTGGAGCCCAGGGACAAGCTTTAGGAGCACAATTTTAAGGATATGGCAGGATTTCTGTGAAAGTCACTGGGATCAAATGTGTGAGATGCATGGGTTTAAAATTGTTTCTTATCTTTCTTTTCTCCCCTCTAAAACAGCATTTAGGAAACCTTTGGAGGTTTGTGGAGCACGCTTTGAAAAACAACACTCTAAAACCCAGTTCTCATAAGGTCTAAATTGGAGCCCAGCTTAATGAATTTCATCATAACTGATCCTTCTGGAGATCCCCAAACTTCCAAATTCAAAAGGGTTTGGGACCCTATGGTGGATGGGGTGATAATTTGGGGTGGAGGTGAAGGAATGGCTTCCCTTCAAATCACATGGTCAACTGCTTCCCCTTCTGTTTTTCTAATTAAAACATCCACGTGGTCCGAGCACCTTATTGGAGGCAGCAGCAGGATCTGTCCAGTGAATAGCCTGCTGTGTGTTGACTCCCAGCTCGGCATCAGGAACCACATTGACCGTTATGCTGAGATATGTGGCATTATAAGAATGACCTTATTTGGGAGCAGCAGGTGCCTGAGAGAGGATTTCAAAGCGCTCTCCAGTCACCAACCATATGCAAACGATGTCATCTTCAGTACATCCCAGGGTTTGTAAGAAGCATCTGTGTATTGCTTCACAAGCTGGGGAGTTCCGAAGTTACACTGTGAGTAAGGGGGAACCACTGAGGGATGAGGATGCGTGCCAGGTTTAGTACTGTATTTTAGGAAGATCATCGGCGGTTAGTGGAGGAACAGAGACTGGAGCCTGAGGCTTTTGTCCATGGATTTCTAGGTAGAAATTCCAAGTCAAGTCCTCAGGTTGCACAGCAGGGATCCTGTCCTGGGATTTCCAGTTGGAGCCTTGACAAGACCAATGCCTCCTCCCAGACAAGGTGATTTGTGCAAACACACTGCATCCTCCCAAGGACAGAAAGCAGCTGATCCCAGCTCCCCTCGCTTGGAATGCTTCTTCCCCATCAGGCCTGACTGGGGTGAGAGTAACAAGGCTAGGGAATCTCTCAGGGGAGAGCAGGTTCAAAGGAGAACAGGAGGTAGTTTCTTATCGGGCAAAAGTGAGAAGGCCAGGGAACCTCTCAGATGAGACCCTAGGACAATGGGGGGTAGTATCTTATTGGGCAACTTGGGGATCTCCCGTCTCATTTTCTGGGACAGTCTGTTTGTTTGCTCCTTCCATCATTTCCCTGTACTGACGTTTGAAGAAACCAACCTGTTAGGGAGGAAGGAGAAAAAAAATCAGGAAGTCCAGTGGACGAGAAGGAAAGAGATAATGGAGAGGATCAGTGATCACCATTTCTGGAACCCTATGTTCCAGCTCTATACTAGGAACTTTAAATAAACAGTGCCATATAGACTCTGCCACAGTTCTGTGAGCTTGTAGAACCACCTTCAGAATGAGAAACCAAGTCCCATCATGGACCAAACACCTGCCAATGGCCAAGGAAAGAATCAGTGGTGGCATCAACATCAACTCCAGGGCTTTCACGTTCTAATTTGCCTCCCAGGGAAACATGTAAAGAGGTGAAGAAGAGCGGAAAAGAAACAGAGACAGATTAGAGGAGGCTTGAGAATCAGACAGAAAGACATGGAGTCCACTGGGGACAGGTGATGTCATAGGTGGCTTTCCTGGTGGCTCAGCAGTAAAGAATCCACCAGCAATGCAGGAGACATGGGTTCGATCCCTGGGTTGGGAAGATCCCCTGGGAGAAAAACATGGCAACCCACTCCAGTATTCTTGCCTGGAAAATCCCGTGGACAGAGGGACCTGGTGAGCTGCAGTCCATGGGGTCGCAAAAGAGTCAAACATGACTAAACAATGACAACAGATGTCACAGGTGGGAAGGGATCTCTTTAGGAAGAATTGGAGGCACAGGATTGACTCCATGGTGAGCTCTTTCTTACACTATAGAAAGAGTGGGGTCAAATGGTGGCGGTCTCAGGAGTGGGATAAAAACACTCACCTTGTACAGTAGGGCTGTGATGAGGGCCAGGAGCAGCAGTCCTCCCACAGAGCTGCCCACAATGAGGGGGATGGGGTTGTAGACCTCGTACTTCTCCAGCACCAGCTCCGTCTGGAGTGGAGATGACCCCATCAGAAAGGCTCAGGACTCCTGAGGCCCCAGACTCCTCCCAGATCCTCTTGAACTCCCTCCCCTCCTTCATCAGGCTCCGCTCCAAAGGGTGGGATACAGAAGGACTCATGGGCTTAGGAACAACTGTCCTGCCTGGGGCTCTCCATCCACCCTGCCTGTCTCCAGGCTTGCAAGCCCCCCACTCAGTATCATGGATTTAGCATCAGGAACTGTCTGACCAGCCTGGCCACTCCCTGCCACATGGTCACTACCTGAGCTCTCAAAAATGTCTCTTGTCCTGGAAGCTGAGAATACACAAGTCTGTTGAAGGTGATTTCAGCCATGCTCATGACCAGCACCTTCTTCTGCTGTGTCTGTAAAAGAGAAGGGGAGAGCTGGGAACTAGGTGTAGTTGGATGGGCAGGAGGGCTTGGGGATAGAGAAACACCCTGGCTTGAGGTAGGCACAGACACATCAGGCTCCACTTGAGTCTGGGAAGGGACTCTGCTCTTAGAATTACACACCTGGCTGACCCAGCGGAAGCTGAGGTTGCCCTTCAAGATGAAGTCAAGTTCCTCCTGAATGCCGAAGGAGGGGATGTCACAGCGGAACCTCAGGCACTCAGCGATGGAGCAGTCCTGGGAGCAGAGAAGGGGCGTCAGGCCAGGGAAAGATGGGTTTGAAAGTAGAAGGCAGCGTTCAACTGTCTGATTTGAGAGGAGCTGCCATACTGGAGCTCAAGCGGCTGTTCAGCAGACATCCATCTGATATAATACGTATTCCTGAATCAAATCCCTCTGAAGTGTGGCTTCCAGTGGGGGACCGCCCAGGGCCCTCTCACCAGGACAGGCTTCTTCTTAAAGTGGGTCAGGAAGTCAGACTCTGTGGGCGCTGTTCTCTCTGAAGAGCACTGAATGGAGGGGTTCTAGGAAAAAGGCACAGGGAGAAAGCATGTGAGGGGTCATCAGGGACTCACGAAGACCGAGGAGTCCAGGTAGGGCTTCCCTGGTGGCTCAGTGGTAAAGGATCTGCCCGCCAATGAGGGAGATGCAGGTTCAATCCCTGCACCGGGAAAGATCCCCTGGAGGAGGAAATGGCAACCCACTCCAGGATTCTTGCCTGGAAAATCCCACGGACAGGGGAGCCTGGTGGGCTACAGTCTATGGGGTCGCAAAAGGGTTGGACATGACTCAGCCATTAAAGAACAACAACAAGAAAACCACAGGGAGTCCAGGGAGAGGCGTTAATGGAGGACCCACAGAGCCTTCTGAGTACCTGGGGGTTGAGGACCTCTATGTCCTTCCACACGGCCACCTGGTTCAGCTCCATGGGCACTGAGATGTCGATGCTGACAGGCAGCTCCCTCTGTCCCAGGTTATTCACCTGCAGGGAGGACGGTGAGGGCCAAGATCATGCCGAGCCCCCTGCCCTCCTGGATCTCTGGCTCCTGGGCCCCCCGCCCCAGGCCATGTTTCCAAGTCACCACACGTGCCTGGTATCTGTGCTGGGCCTCCCTGCTGCCCTCCTCCTGTGAGGCCGAGAAGTTGAGGTACTTGGTGGATTGTTCGTGGCTGCAGGGAGAGGAGGCAAGGGAGGATGAGAAGTTCCATTAGGGCCTCCTGAGGAGACTCGGGGTGGGAGTGTGACAGGACGGGTGGTCAGAGGGCCTCTGGGCTGGTCGGGAGTGACTTGGGGTAACGAGATGGTTCAGGGAGGCGGGCTGGGCTGCAGGCTGGGTGCAGGCTTCCTGCAGAGGCTGTCCAGAGAGGAGAGCGCCAGGGCAGCCGGGCAGGGGGCTGGGGCCACAGGGACTGCTGAGAGCTCTGTCTGACCCCGGGGGGAGGGGGCCAGGGCCTTCCCTCTCTTGTCTGCGTCTTCCTTTCTGGCCTCTATGGACTCAGAGGAGGCCAGATGGGCGGGTGGGACGTGACGAAGGTGTAGGGAGATTCAGGCTGATGCTGCTGATGAATGTCTACTGCACCCACCCCTCCTGGCTCCCTGGGGCCTTCCCTGGGGCCTTTCTCTCCTGTTTCCTCAGTTTTTCTTTCTTTCTTCCTTCCTTCCTTTCTCCCTCCCTCCCTCCAACTCTCTTTCTTCCTTTTTGCTCGTGAGCACTTAGTTCCCCGACCAGGGATCAAACCTGCAGCCTTGGCAATGAAACCTCAGAGTCTTGGCCACAGGACCACCAGAGAATTCCCTCCTCAGCTTTTCTGGGCCTGGAGTTTGGTGGTGGAGGTGGGCCCAAAACAGACTGTCCACTGGGTATCAGTGTAACCACACCTCGAGGCTGCCCTCGGTCCCCAGCCTGGCCCCTCACCAGGGGGCTGCTCTCACTTCCGTGCCCCCTCCCCTGCCCCACTCCACTCCTTGCACACCTGCCCTTCACCTGCACCACAGAAATTCGAACCCCCACTCCTACTCTGAAGTGTCATCCTTCTCTAAGAAGGGCCCCTCCAAAACACCCCAGCTTGTCCTGGGGCCTCTGTTAAATGTGGGCTATAGCGATAATGTGAAGTGCAGTCGCTCAGTCGTGTCCGACTCTTTGTGACCCCAGGCTCCTCTGTTCATGGGATTTTCCAGGCAATAGTACTGGAGTGGATTGCCATTTCCTTCTCCAGGGGATCTTCCCGACCCAGGGATCGAATCTGGGTCTCCCACATTGTAGACAGTCACTTAACGTCATAATTATTGTTATCAGTAGCCACAAAAAGCACTCAATTGATTATAAGTGCGGCTAGTGGTGTCATCTGCTTACTGAAAGGGTGGTGATAAAACTGAAATTTGAGGGACTTCCCTGGTGGTCCAGTGGGTAAGGATCCACCTTCCAATGCAGGGGACACAGGGAACTAAGATCCCACATGCCATGGGGCCACTAAGCCAGTGAGCTGCAGCTAGAGAAAGCTGGAGCAATGAAGACCCAGCAGGGCCACAAAACAAACAAACGAACGGACTTAAACTCGGCAGAGGTTCAGCTCCTACAGAGAGAGAGAAGTCCCCACACCCCACAGCGTGATGGGCAAGGACCCCTTGGAGGTCGTGGTGTGGCACCTGCTGATCACGGTGTAGACGGCATACTTCACGGGGAGCTCCAGCTGGAAGGCGGTCTTGCTTGTCTTGGGGCTGTTATTCTCACTGGAAAAAGAGGAGGATCCCAGCTGGCAAGTTCCCCAGGGGAGGAGACTGAAAGGGAGGGGGCACTGCCCAGGGCCTGGCCCAGCTCACCTGCTCACATTGGCGGCAAGAAGCAGCTTATCTCCCAGGGTGGCCGTGGGGGAGACGTGAAAAGTGACCGTGAAGGTGATCTGGGGAGGAGGGAGAAATGGGAGGAGGTCATCGAGGAGTGGGACCGCGTGGGGGCCGGGGAGGAGGTGTGGGCAGAAGCGAGGCGGACCTGGGCGCCCTCACGGAAGATGAAGTGGTTGACGCTGCAGCGCGTGCTTCGGGTGCCCTGGGTCCCGGCGGGGGCGCTGTCACAGGTCAGGCGCAGGGAACGCGACTGCGGATGGTTCTGGAGAAGCACAGATGAACCAAGGCAGCTGAGAACTTGTTAGAGTCCCGACAAAACTCTGTACAGAGCTGACAGTTACCTGCAATTTACCTTAAGGTTATGTTTTGTTTTAATTTTGGGGGCTTCCCTGGTGGTCCAGTGGTTGAGAAGCTGCCTTGCAATGCAGGGGACACGGGTCTGATCCCTGGTCCTGGAAGATTCCATATGCCTCGGGGCAACTAAGCCCATGTAATACTGAGTCTGTGCTCCGGAGCCCAGGAGCCACGACTACTGGGGCCCTGGCGCCCTAGATCCCATGCTCCACAACAAGAGAAGCCGCTGCAAGGAGAAGCCAAGCACCTCAACTAGAGAGTAGCCCCCGATCACCATAACAAGAGAAAAGCCCTCCCACAGCAGCGAAGACCCAGCACAGCCAAACATAAAGAAATTGGTGTGACTTAAAAAATTTTTTTAATCCTTAAACATTATCTGGTCAAACTTCATCCTAAGGTAGAAATCCCAGATTTATTGTTAATAGCATTTCCCCTTTTTTTAATTCACAGTTCTTTTAAAAAGATTTGTATTTCAAAAATTTCAAATCTCCTCAAAAGTGGAAAGACAAGGTAAATCCACCCCATATCCCCATCACTCAGATTAAATTACCAACATTTTTCTACTCTGTTTTGTTCACCTGTTTTCCACTTTTTCTCCCCTGAATTATTTAAAGCACATTCCTAAGATCACAGGGCTTCCCTGGTGGCTCAGAGGGTAAAGCGTCTGCCTGCAATCCGGGAGACCTGGGTTTGATCCCTGGGTCAGGAAGATCCCCTGGAGAAGGAAATGGCAACCCACTCCAGTACTCTTGCCTGGAAAATCCCATGGACAGAGAAGCCTGGTAGACTACAGTCCATGGGATCGCAAAGAGTCGGACAGACTGAGCGACTTCATTTTCTTTCTTTCACTTTCCTAATATCACATACTTTCCATCGGGAAAGACTTCAGTGTATACCACCAACAGATAAGGGTATTTTTTAACATAAGCACAAGAGTCAACAAAATTAACAATAACTCCTTAAGATCAGCTGATATCCAAGCCACGTTAAGTCGTTCTAAGTTGTATCCAAAAATGCGAATGCTATAGCTCATTTTTAGAAGCAGTATCTGGTACTTCCCTGGCGGTCCAGTGATTGAGACTCTACACTCCCAACGCAGAGGGCCTGGATTCAATCCCTGGTCAGGGAAGTAGAGCCCATATGCTACTACTGAGAGTTCCCATGCGTCAACTAGGAGATCCCACATGCCGCAAATAAGACCCAGCGTAGCCAAGTAAATAAATATTTTCAAAAAGTAAATAAAAGCCATATCCAAAAAAGGTCCACACATGGCATCTAGTTGGTGTGTCTAGAAGTACCTCCAGTGACAGGGTGTTCACCCTCACAAGGCAGCTGGAGTTTGTCATTCCTAGACAAACTCCTAGACAAACATTCCTAGAAATACATTCATCATGTATTTCTTCATGTATTGATCAAAGTAAGCTTCCATTGGGAAGACTGGCTTAAGAGACACATCAGAGAACAACCAACCATAAAATGTGGGTCTAGTTTAAATGCTGGTTCAAATAAACCACTTAAAAGGATATATTTGAGACAGTTAAGGAAATTTGTTTATTGCCTAAATACCAAGAAATTATTCATTTCATTGTGTGTGATCAGGACTATGGGGTCATGTAAGACAGTTCTACTGTCCAGAACAGTGAAACAGGAAGATGTATGATGACGGGGTGTCTGGGATTGGTTTTAAAATATTTAAACCAAGAGAGGGTAAAAACAGGTGAAACAGTGTAGCAAAATGCTGATGATTGTTAAATCTGGGCAATAATTTAGGAAGAGGTTTGTTGAACCACTCTCTTCTTTTGTAAATGTTTAACACAATTTTTCATAATAAAACGTTTGTTAAAAATCTCTCTTTGACTCCCTGTGGCCCTGGTTCTGTCTTCTAGAACAGGGACTACCATATGGCAGCCCAGCACCAATTTGTACAAATAAAGTTTTATTGGAACACAGCCATGCTCATTCATACACATATTGTCAATGGCTGCTTTCACTTTAGATCAGCAAGAATGAAGACACTGTGTGGGCCACAAAACTGAAATATCTACTCTCTAGCTCTTTATGGATAAAGTATGCCAAGCTCTGATCTACAGTAACTGATAAATCCAACTCATTCTTCCACAGGACAGTATTTTATTTAATTTTTTCTTTTCTATTTTATTTTCTGAGCCACAAGGCTTTTGGAATCTTAGTTTTCCTCGACCAGGGATTGACCTTGGGCCATGGCATTGAAAATCCTGCATTGTAACCATTAAACCACCAGGGAATTCCCCAGAACAGTGTTTTAAAATATTTGAAGGCTGAGGTATGTTCTCCTTTAAAAGATAAATAGTTATACCATGTGTAATACAAAGAAATAGAAGGCAGGGTCCCTGCGGTTCTCACATTAGCATCCTCCTGGGAACTGACTCCTGACTGTCATTCTTAAAATGCCAAGCTCAGAGCTGAACACAGAATGAATTGAGGCATATCACAGCAAACACAACCACATCCATCTAACCATGATCAGTCCAGCCCTCTTGGCTTTCAAGAATGCTAAACAGATGAAGACCTGCTTAAGCACTGAACCCAACACAGGAGGCTCTGCTGGCCCCCTGCCATCAGCCTTTCCTTCCCCAGAGGGGACAGTACCTGGCCCCCGGTCACACGTCGGTAAGACAACCCTGGAGGGTAGAAGAAGGTGACTGCGGTTCCATAGGAGTCCTCGCCATCATTCCACACTCTCACTTTCAAGTTCAGCTCCAGGTTACTCCCCACCATCAGGGTCTTCAAGCTAGCATTTGAGCAGAGGAGAGAAGGTGATTCTGTGACTGAGGCTGAAAATGGGGTGGGGATGAAATGCAGAGTGGGGAAGTCGGGGGAGAGACAGGGGCAATGTGTCTGGGTCCGGAGCCCTGAGTAGAGACATTAGGAAGAGCCAGGGACAGGAGCCCTGGGTTCCAGGAGGGGGCCTGGGGAACCAGGGTGGGTCTAAGGGGCTGGACACTCACTCTGAGACCCCAAAGGAGATGCTGAGGTCGTCCTGGCAGACGTGATCCGCGCCACAGTTCTTCTCAAAGGGGAGCTGAGAGGGAAGGCAAAGCAGGGATTTCCCTCAAGATCTAGAGTCCACCCCCTCCAGCCCCTCTGGAAAAGGCCAACCCCAGGACTCACAGAGGTCGTGAAATATCTCTGGGCATCCACTGCCAGCATAGGCTGGAGGTTTCTTAGGCTAGAGATGGGCTTGCCCACCAGGGAGAAGTTGAGACGCAAGATGATGGGGGTCACCGAGTCCTCCACACAGTCCTGGGGGATGGATACAGGAGGAAGCAAGAAACGCACCCTCGCAGCCACCGGCTGGGTCCTATCTCCTCATTTGTAAAATGCAGTAACAATGGTACCAACCCGCAGCCCCTCGTAAACACTCATCGCTAGGATCTGAATGTGGAACTGCTGCTGTGATTATCCTTCATCTTGAGTATCCTTCCCCCAGCCTCCCACAGGCTCCCTCACTCTACTCAGGGTCTCCCCAGACTGTTCCCCATAGCCCCCTGAAACCCTCTGTTCTCTCTCCAGCTTTATCTCTCTTTCATCACTATTATCTATTATCTAGGAATATTATCAACATCTATTGTCTAGGAATTTGATTCGCTTCTGATCTTCCCCCATAGCTCCCCCTGGCCACTATCATTTTGTCCACTGCTGGCTCCCTGGTGTCGAGGACGACAGGACCTGTCTCAGAGCAGTGGCTGGATAAAAGAATCCCAGCCCAATGCCCCATGGCTCTCCAAAGCAGCCTTAGGCTTCTACCTGAAATCCAGTCATGTAGCCTCCTGCTGATGCAGCCAACCTCATCCATCCTTCACTCCCTCAGTCATTCAGCTAACCTGTGTTAAGCTCCTCCTGCTTTCCACTTGCCGTTTGGGAGTGGAGCCAAGGTGAGGACCAGAACACATCCCTGCATCCCTGCCCAGCCACCACCCCCCACCAGCCTCAGAGTCGCCTCCCTCCCCAGGACCCCTCACCGGAAGGAGCAACCTCACAGCCTCGCAGTGCTGCTTCAGCCCCAGCTCTCGAACACAGGTCAGATTTCGAGTCCCCGTCTCTTGGAAGATGGCACGAGGGCTCAGGCGGCCAGGGTCAAGGGTTAGGTCAAAGGTCACAATGCTTTGGAGGTTAACTGTAGGGGAAAGTGGGGGATGGAAAAGGCAGAGAGAGAAAGAGGAACACCCCAAGTGGGCAAGGGGCAAGGGAGGAGACAAGAGCCCTGGGCTTGGGGACTCCCAGGGTCAGTTCATCTTGGATCAGGGGGCCAACGACTCACCCAGCAGGTTCTTGGGACTTTGAGAAACACGCAGGCAGACAGTGGCCTCGCCCAGATCATGGGGAAAGGTCACCAGCTGCTGACACTCATACACAGACCTGGCGATCTCTGTAGGTGTGATGTGAATGTTCGCCCACATTCTGAGCACAGGTCTGGTCCTGTGGGCAGAACACTGAGCTGAGGGCAAGCCTCTGGTTCCGGGACCACAGCCAGGGAGGGTGGTTAGAGAGGCTGGTGTCCTCGCAGACCTGGGACCGCCCTGCGGGTATGTGTTCTCACCTGAGCAGCAATGCGTGCCCCTGGGCCCCCACGGCCAAGTCTGCCAGTCCATCCTGGGTGAGGTCCTGACCCCCGCTCAGCGACTGCCCGAAGTACTGGAGGCTGGGGGAGAGCTGGGAGCCTGTGACCCGCTGGCCGGAGAGGAAGTGGCAAATCAGGTTGTTGTCATTTTAGTCACTCGATCGCGTCTGACTCTTCCATGGGCTATAGCCCACTGGGCTCCTCTGTCCGTGGGATCTCCCAGGCAAGAAGAGTGGAATGGGTTGCCATTTCCTTCTCCAGGGGATCTTCCTGACCCAGGAATCCAGCTCGCCTCTCCTGAGTTAGCAGGTGAGTTCTTCACCACTGAGCCACCAGGGAAACCCAAGTCAGGATGAGGGTGAGGACAGGTGAACAGAAGCAACAAGAGGAACAGGGAAGAGGGGATGAGAGAGACAGCATGAAGGGGTGAGCCGAAAAAAAAAAAAAAAAAAAAGACAGCTCCAAGAACTACCTAAAAAAAGGAAGTGGGAATAGAGAAATAGTGACTAGAGACAAAAGGTTTCTAGGACATAAATGAAGAAGCGGAGCGGGAAAGGCTGGCCTGGCGACCTGACTTTCATTCATTCACTTGGCTAGTTCATCTCGGGTTCTTATTCTGGCTCCTTCACTTATGAGCCATGAGATCTTAAGCCAGGAGTCAGTCTTTCTGTACCTCAGTTTCCTCATCCCTCATCTAGGATGATAACACCTCAGAGCACTAAATGAACCAATTCATGGAGTTCTTAGAACAGCACCTGGCATATGATCACTACTCAATAACTTTACCATGATGAGTATCAGGGCTAGAAAAGTCCCTTAGCAGTCACCCCCATGTCCCTCATTCTTCTCTACCCCTTGCCCCTGACAACCAATAATCCACTTTCTGACTTTGTGGATTTACCTATTCTGGGCATTTCATGTAAACAGAATCGTACAATATGTGGTCCTTTGATGGATCTAGCTTCTTTCACTAAGCATAATGTTTTCAGCGTTCATCCATGTGGTAGCATGTTATAGCATGTTGTATTGACACATGTAACATGCGTCAGTGTTTCATTCTTTTCATGGCTGAATAATATGCCACTGTGTGGGTATACCACATTTTCTTTATCTGTTCATCAGTGGATGGGCATTTTGATTATTTCCCCCTTTTGGTTGTTACATATAACACTAATATAAACAAGCATGTGTAACTTTTCTGTGTATGGACCTGTTTATAATTCTCTTGGGTGGAACCTCCGGGTCACCCAGTAACTCTAGTTTAACCTTTTGAAGAGTTGTTTTCCGCAGTAGCTGCATCATTCTACATTCCCACTTATAGTGGTTGAGTATGCCACATACTTTCACATCCTCATCAACACTTGTTATCATCTGTCTTTCTGATTCCAGCCATCCTAGTAGGTGTGAAGTGATGTCTCATTGTGGTTTTGACTTCCAGACGACTGATAACTAATGATGCTGAACATCTTCTTACATGCGAATTGATCCTTTGTATATCACCTTTGAAGAAAAGTCTTTTCAGATCTTTTGCTTATTTTTTTAATTGAGACTTCCTTAGCTTTTGCCCTCCCTTCTCAGCCTGCCCCACCCACTGAAGGGCTCCTGCCTATGGGTATCTGGCAGGATTAATGATAGGAGACAATAAAGTCATGACATCCAGAGAGACAAGGGGGTAGGTGGACAGGCAGACTGAGGCTCCCAGAACTAAACCGATTGGCAAAGCGAGCCAGATAGAGGTGGAGCACCTGGTCAGAGACAAGAGGTTGGAACCTCCCTCACCACGATTCTTGATCCACTATAAACCTTGGACAGGTCAAGGCACTTCTCTTCTCCATGCCCCAGATTTCATCTTTAAAATGTCTTTGCTAATGCCTGGCCTATGTACGGGGTAAAACTGCTAGGGGATTAAAAGACTTGGATGGAGACAGTATCAAGTCATCATACAAAGTAATGTTAGTTGCTCAGTCATGTACAAATCTTTGTGGCCAGTGGACTGCAGCCCACCAGGTTCCTTTGTCCATGGGATTCTCCAGGCAAGAATACTGGAGTGGGTTGCCTTTCCCTTCTCCAGGGGATCTTCCCGACCCAGGGATCAAACCCAAGTCTCTTGCATTGCAGGAAGATTCTTTACCATCTGAGCCACCAAGAATCCGTCTATACAAATTAAAGAATTACAAATGTTTCCATTTCTGAAGCTCCACAGATTTTGCTTGATGCCTACTAGGTGCCCAGTTCTAGGCAAAAGAGGTAAGATGAGGGAAAGAAGAATTTTCCAGGTGGCAATGTTGAAGACAAAAAGGTCCCAGGAGGAGGTTTTGTGGCGAAAGAGACTGTGACCAAGCCTCACCTGCCTGTGGAAGGGGCTGATGCCCAGTTCTGAGGTTCCGTGGAACAGGTAGACAGCACCCTGGTTCTCCTGCTCTCCCGGGGCCCCAATGGCCACATCCACCAGCCTGTCCCCATTCACATCCCCCAGCGCTGTCAGGGCTGCCCCAAAGCGGCCCCAGGGGTGGCCTGGCTCCCCTCGCAGGACAGCATCACACTTCCACTTAGCTCTCTGCAGAACAAAAATAGTGTCAGGTCCCATCCCAGGGACCCCTCCATCCCACAGCCAGACCCCACCCAGCCCTGGTCTCATCACTACTCACCCCCTGGGGAAAGGGGCACACAGACACCTGGCCCCCCTGGGTTTGCTTGTAGAAATGAGGGGCCCCGATGAGGACCAGGTCAGAGCTACTATCTCCATTCACATCCACAGAGCAGAGGGAGGCCCCGAAGTAGGAGCCGATCTGGAGGGCAGAGTCGGGAGTCATCCTGTCTGCCCTCTGTCAGGGGCACACCCTGGGCCAGGTCCGGCCTCTCCCCAGACACCAACACCTCCCCCAGAGGCCCTGCACCCTCTTCCCCTCCTCCTTCTCTGCCCCTGGAGACCCCCTCCACACTCAACCTGGGTGCCTGTGACTTCAGCCTTCGGCCTCCATTGCCTGGACACCTGGGTGAAGAGGACCACCTTCCCGGTATGCTGATGGCGGGGGGCCCCCAGGATCAGGTTCTGTACCCCCTTCCAAAGGGCCAGCTCTGTGGAGTAACCTGAAGGGTCCAGGGTCAGCACCGAGGCTTCTCCACCCCTGTCCCCTCATCCCCCAGGCCCAGGCCCCTGTCCTTCCCACGCAGCCCATCTCCTACCCAGCCCCCAACCACAGCCTTGTCTCACCCAGATAAGAGTCCCTCATGTCCACGTGCTCCTGGGACATGTTGATGAAGGTGGGGTTCTTATTTTGGGGATACAGGAAAGCACCTCCAGACCAGGTGAAGCTCCCCACAGCCCCCAGAACTGGTCCATCCTGGGAGGAAAGGATTCCAGGGTGAGCAGGTGGGAAAAAGACAACCTATTCTGAAGAAATGCCTGCCGCTGACTCCGCCCACTCATCAGATACCCACTCTTGCCTTCCCTCCCCCTTCTCTGCCTAACTCTACATCAATGGGCTGAAAGGTGCCCCACTCACAGGCATGAACACACCACTGAAGCCCTCCTGAGACATCTCCAGTTCGAAGGAACTACTGCTTATGGTCTGCGTACCTGGGGAAAGGTATGACACCTAGGTTCTATGCGGAAAGACAAGCTTTGCCAGGTTCAAAGAGAATCTCAGCTTTAAGAGGATCTCATGCGTGTGCTATGTGCTAGATTGCTCCAGTCGTGTCTGACGCTATGTGACCCCATGGACTGTAGCCTGCCAGGCTCCTCTGTGCATAGGATTCTCCAGATAAGAATAGTGGAGTGGGTTGCCATGCACTCGTCCAGGGGATCTTCTTGACCCAGGGATCAAACCCACGTCTTCCGTGGCTTCTGCGTTGCAGGCGGATTCTTTACCACTGAGCCACTGAGGAAGCCCAAGAGGATCTCATGTTGGAGACCAAATACCCAAAGAGAGGAACTAACCCATGACAAAGGAGTCCAGGTTCTAGAAGAAAAAAGGATTTATAGGTGAGGGCTTCTGAAACGAGTACTTCCATCTCTGACTTACCCTCAATGGCAAAGATCTTCTCTTTCAGTTGTTTCTGAATGTCTCGCAAAGCATCAAAGTTCTCCACTTGAAATACATGCTCTTCAGGGGGTGTGGAGGCAATGTCGATTAATTCTTGCAAGGAATTTGTGTATTGAAATGCTGATCCCACCTGTCCCCAGCAAAGACCAACTCAGTGAAAATAATCTGAACTATAACATGCCTGCTGGATGCTGGGCTCCTCCAGGAACCCTGCAAGGTTAATATAATTACAGCCAGCGAACAGGCAAGAAAAACGAGGCTCAGACAGCATGGAGGAGTTTAAGGAAAAGGATGAAAATCTCCCAGGCTGGGACAAAGCTTTCATCCTGAAGCCAAAAGAAGCTAAGAGAGCTGGGGACTTCTGTCCTAAAAGGGAAGATGCCTTAAGAGGACTTGAGGGGAGGAGGTAGAGTAAGGGAATCCCCCCATCATACCCCAATTGCATATCGGATGATGCCGGCGGCCTCAGCGCGGGGAATGACATCCTTGTAATCCACGATTTCTGTTTTCTTCCCATCAGTGATGACGATGAGGATTTTGGAGGCGTCTTTTCGGGCCCCGTAGGCAGCACTGAGCAGTCGATCTCTGTCAGAGAAGATGAGGGTCCAGAGGCCAGTGAACAGAGCCGCTGCTTGGCCCCTGATGCCTTTGTGAGAACGAGGGGATGCTCTGTCCCACCCGGAGGCCCCTGGCTTGGTCAGGAGATCACGGACTGAATTTCAGTGCCCACCTCTCCCTTCCGCACCGAGACAGATGGGGCCCTGAAGGAAGACTCAGATGCTTTAGGGGAGGACCTGGGAGGAGTCAGGACTCACGTGGCGAATCGGATGGCTGAGGCCGTGAACGTCCACCCTCGCAGCTGCCGGACGGAATTCAGGAGGTTTAGTGGGTCTGAGCTGGTAGCGAAATCTTTGAAAGTGAAGTGCTCATTGAACTTGTCGGAGAACTGCACCAGGGAGAACTGGCGGAACCAAGCAGCGTTGGCGGTCAGGCAGCGCCACCTCGAGGCTCCTCCCACAAGCCTCCCCCGGGGCGGGGCGGGGCGGGGCGGGGCTACACCCCGGCCTTCCCCTCCTTGAGGGCACACCTGGGAGCTGGGACGCTGGAACTGGCTCATGACGGCCTTCACGAAGTTCAACATTTTGTTAAAATCGCTGGAGGAGACGCTGCCTGAGCCATCGATCAGAAAGGCGATGTCCTGATCCTGCCTTGGGCACTCTGGAGGAGGAGATGGCACCAGTCCCAGAGGGACACTCACAAAGCCCGGGTCTCCTGGCCACAAGACAGGAGTTTCCCTCCCAGGAGCTGCCCTGACTCCTGCCTAGAGCAGGATCCCTCAGTCTCCCAAAGTCTCTAAAGAGGCCACATCTGTGATTCAGCTGCTCACACCTGGTTGATAAAAAAGTGACAGTTCGTCCAGTCCAGATGGTGAGAGGCTGGGGCCCCTCCTTCTACCTCTCTGTGCCCCGCCCCTTGGCCTTTCTCCACCTTCTCTCCCACCATCCCCACTGTCCAGCAATAAAAGGACACTGCTCCAGCCCCTGGCTCAGGGTCCGCACCAAACTACTTTTGTTAAATATTTAAACAAAATCCATCCTCAGAAGAGACAGCTCAGGGACTTCCCTGATGGACCAGTGGTTAAGAATCTGCCTGCCAATACAGTAGACACGGTTAGATCCCTGGTCCTGGAAGATCCCACATGCTGTGGGGCAACTAAGCCTGCACACCGCAGTTGCTGAAACCGGTGCATCCTAGAGCTCTTGATCCACAACCAGAGAAGCCACTGAAACTGAGAAGCCTATACACTACAAGGAGTAGCACAACCCTCCGTCCCCCCGCCACGCCCCCGCCACGATCCCCGCCGCCGCCACGCCCCCGCCCGCCACAGCTAGAGAAAGTTCTTGAGCAGACCCAGGGCAGAAAAAAATAACAAATACTAAATCAATTTTTTTTTTTAAAAGAAGAGAGGGTCCCGCTTGACTTGGCTCTCTGATGGAGATTCCTGTTTAGCCCCTAGCTCCCCACTTCTGCCCCTGAGGCTTCCCAGCAGAAAGAGGGGTGTCCTGGTGGAAGCCCAGGGGCCTAGGAGGTGCTGGGAGGGGCGCCCCAGTCAAGGCCTCGGATGTCAGTCTCCACAAGGGCCTGGGTGTGAATGTGGAACCAGGAAGGGGCCTTGGTCTGCCCCAGGTGGGGTCTGAGAAGCTTACTGATTCACCTCCTCATCTCCCATCCAATCAGCACAGGGAAAGCCTGGTCCTCAACCTGTACTCACACACACATGTATACATATACACATATACCACACACAACACACAAACACACACACAACATACTCAAATACACACACTCATGCACATACATATCCACACACACAAACATACACAACATGCACAAACACATATACACATACATCACACTTATACACATAAACACACATGCAAACACACACACAACATGCACAAATACATGGAAACATCACACACATACATATACACAGATAGATGAATAAAAACACACAAATACATATATACATTACATATACATACATACACACATACAAACACACATGCACAATGTACACACAAACATACATAAATATATACATCACTCTCATACACATACATATACACACACACATACACATATACTCATACACACATATAAACACACACACACATACATGCACACTGCTCAGACATGCCTGTATCCTCATCACCCTTTCCCAGCCTGCTGCACAAATCAATTGGTTATATACCACAGGGTACAATGGGTGAAAATAAATGTCCCTCACTCTAAAATTGGTAGCAGCTGGCATAAACTGAGCCCTCGCCACTGAGGCACTGTGCTAAACCCTGGCCGTGGGCCATCTGTGTTATTCACAGTGTCAGGCGTGCTAGTATTCCCATCAAACAGACAAGGGCATCGAAGCTCAGAGAGAGAAAGGCCCTAGAAAGCCCCTGCACTGGGATAGTGAGGAGGCAGCTGTAAAAGCAGGTGGCGACCTCTCCAGGCATGTTTGGAATCACTCTGCCATCCAGCAAAAAAAATTTTTTTTCTGGATCCCTCTAGGACTTCCTTGGTGGCTCAGACAGTAAAGCGTCTGCCTGCAATGTGGGAGACCCAGGTTCAATCCCTGGGTTGGG
Source organism: Oreotragus oreotragus (assembly GCA_006410675.1). Classification (NCBI taxonomy): domain Eukaryota; kingdom Metazoa; phylum Chordata; class Mammalia; order Artiodactyla; family Bovidae; genus Oreotragus; species Oreotragus oreotragus. Next base: position 301,045 of record SJYX01000564.1, on the reverse strand, counting down.
AAGATCTCCTGGAGAAGGAAATGGCAACCCACTCCAGTATTCTTGCCTGGAAAATCCCACGGACAGAGGAGCCTGGTAGGCTATAGTCCATGGGGTCGCAAAGAGTCAGACACGACTGAGCGACTTCATTTCACTTTCTGGTTTATCCACTCTGGTAAAAGTGTTCCTGGCCCCATGGCAAGCCCCTGTCAGATGTGTGTAGGTTCCTCAAAGGACTCAGTGGCCCCAAACACTCACCCTGCAGGGCAGCTGGGATCCTCTTGACCTGCCGGAATGGGGAGGCCAGCAGGAAGCAGATCCCGGTCAAGTGCATGTTCCCCCGGCATGCGTGGTGCACGGTGGGGCCACAGGCCTGGGGACAGAAGGGCTTGGTGGGAAGGGCTATCCCTGCTACTGTCGCACCCTCCTGTCCCAGCACCTCCACCCTCTACGAGACCCCCAGCACCAGAGCCCCAGATCCCCACGCGTTCTCTCAGGATGCTCCTGTGACCCAAGGCAACTCACCAGCAGCTGAAAGGGGTCAGTGGTGGCCGCCATGGACAGGCCCAGGGACATGTTCACAGCCTCTGGAGGCACTAGGGCACAGATGTATGCATGGTTACCTTCAGATCAGAGGAGGCAGGGGGCACCTCAACTCTGGGAGATGAGGAGGTCTGACAGGTGAAGGGAGCTTTCAGGTCTTGATGGAGCTATGGGGGCGCAGGGGTGGGATGGGAAGGGAGACTGTGGAAGGGTCAGGAGGCCTGTCTGAAGCTCAGGGTCTGCAGACAGAGCTGAAGCCAGGGAGTGAGTCTCCTGTGTTCCCCACAGACCCTCAGAGCATGGGAGCCTGAACCTGGGTGCCAGCCATGGGCAGCCACTCACCCTGCAGGGGGATGGCCTCACATCTGCCCATGCTGTAGTCGCACCAGTAGAGGCCGCCTGTTTGATTGGCAGCCTTTACCTCCTGGGGGGCTCCAACCACCAGCCTGGGGGGAGAAAAGAACACGGCAGCTAAGATCATGAATGCTGGAGCCAAACTGCCACTTGGCCAGTTTGCTTTCCCTCACTAAGCCTGTTTCCTCAGCTGTAAAGTGGAGATTCATAACAATCTAAATTCCACATGAGAGAGATTTTGGTTTCTTTCATTCTCTAGTGTAAGTCTGGCTCCTGAGACATATAGTAATAGATGCTCAGTAAACATTTGTTGAGTGATGGCTTCCTACATCATATGGTTGCTGTGAGGATGAAATCAGTGCCCGTCCAAAGGTGCCTGGCACTTAGTGATTGCTCAATTAAAAAATGAAGTTAGCTGTGGTCATTGACATGGCAAGATAGCCCTTCTTCAGTCCAGTTCTTCATAGCCTTAGGGGAAATTGCCATGGTAGACAGAGGAGTGGAGAAGGCAATGGCACCCAACTCCAGTACTCTTGCCTGGAAAATCCCATGGATGGAGGAACCTGGTGGGCTGCAGTCCATGGGGTCGCTAAGAGTCGGATACGACTGAGCGTCTTCACTTTCACTTTTCACTTTCATGCGTTGGAGAAAGAAATGGCAACCCACTCCAGTGTTCTTGCCTGGAGAATCCCAGGGGAAGCCTGGTGGGTTGCCGTCTATGGGGTTGCACAGAGTCAGACACGACTGAAGCAACTTAGCAGACAAAGGAGAGTTTGTGAATAAAGGAAAGGATGTGGGGAGAGACCAGCCCTGTGCAGGGAAGGAGTTGATGAAAGCCAGAGGCACCACACTGTCCTCACCATTGGGCATACTGGACCACACTGTGTCCAAACCCAGGGCTGTCCACATGGAAGGTTGTCGGTTGCTCCGTGTCCAAGTTGAAGCAGAGAGAGGACACCAGGGCTGGGAAGGAAGGCGAGGAGATAAGCTTTGAGGAAGGGTCTCCCACCTTCTCCATCTTCCTGGCTCCCAGGCTACCTCCCCCGACTACCCTCTACAGGCATAATGCCTCAGCATCTCCTGGGCTTCTGAACCCCCAGGCTCAGGCCTCTCTCAGCTCGGTTTGCCTCCTTCAGATGGTCCAGAAATAGCTGTTCCTCCACTAGTCTGCTACCAAGTTTCATTTCTCCATTGCACAGAGCAACGCCCAAATAGACCTCTTTCCCCATACCTCCCTCAGGGCTCCCATGAAGGAGAATTCAGGAAAACTTGGGGCCGAACAGATGAGGCAGACAGAGTACACAATTAACTTCTTTTGCCTACTTGAGATACCTCTGCATTGTCTAGGCAACTGGCCTCTCTTCCAGCATTTTCTCTTGAACACCCCTAAAATTGATTCCATATCCTCTTCACCTCCATAAACCCCAGATCCTCAACCTGGTATAACTTCAGATCCCTCCCCTAAAGTCTGAGTTCGAAAAGTGCATTCTTGGCTCTCTTCCTAGCTCTACCCCCATCCTCTCCTCCCCATCACGACCCTTGGCTTACCCATCAACAGGAAGAGAAAAACCTGGGTCACCGTCATGACAAGAAGGTCAGACGTGGGCATCAGAGCACTTGAGCCCCAAAGGGAAGAGCTGGACCAAAATGCCAAGGAAGCCAGTGAGCAGAGAGAGGCTCAGGAGGCCAGTCTCAGGGAGGGAAGTCGTCAGCATGACTCAGAGGTTGGGGGTGGAGAATACAACTGAAATAAGCAGAAAAAGGTTCAGACAGCCCACACACACTGTGTCCAGGAGTCTTTCTAAGCAGAGATGATACGACTTGCTTCTCTTGTCTCTGCAACCTAGGCTGGGGTGGAGGCAAATCTCCTGCCCCATCCCACCTCTCCCATGTTCCCTTATTGTACAGAAGAAAGTTTCCTCCAGACCTTGAAATGTCAGTGAACCAGGGGATGGGAAGGACAGATGCCAGGGTGTCTTCAGACCCCTAAGAGAGGCTCTGGGAAGAATCTTTCACTTTGGACCTAGAAACCTCTGGGCCCAGGATTCAAGCCTCTGAACCCTAAGAGGAAGGCAGAGTGGGTATTCGTTCATCATTTGCTTATCACTTATTCAACAAATCGAATTTGAGGCTGATTGTGCAAGCCATCTCTCAGCAGAATGGGAAAACACAAACCACAAGGCCCCAGCTTTGGTGTCAGTGGAGAAGGCAAACATGTAAACAGCAAGACATTGCTATGAGAGGAGAAGATACTCATTGGTCACAGGGTATCATACTCAGATTTGGAAGGGTGTGAAGTTTCAGGAAATTTTCCTGGAAGAGGTGACACTTGATCTGAGTCTTGCAAGCAACTTGAACAGAGGGAAGCATATTTCAGAAGGAATGGCCAAATGTAGAAGAGACACGAGATAAGAGGGCTTCTTAGGACATCAGTGGTAGAAACCAGAGAGTAGGAGGTGGGAAGTGGCAAAAGATGTGGTCAGTCGGGGAGGTGGGGGGAAGTGGTAGCAGCCCTCAGGCCTGGAAAGCCCCCTTAAGGCCTGTCAGTTTTATCCTGAGGACAGAGGGAGGCATAGAAGCAAATAGCAAAGACTGAGATCTTCAAATTTGAGCTTTAGAAAACTAGAAAAAGGTGCTGTGTGGGGCATGGATTCCTTGGGGGCTGGTTGAAGACAGGTTGGTCAGGAGAGAGGAGATGACGGCTTCTGGGCGAGCTGGTGGCCGTGGCAACAAACTGAAGGCTGACAGGTCCCTAAGGCATGGACGCTGATGACAATCCCTGAGCTGGAGGGGGAGGGGTGGGGTGCGGCCAACTTCCGTGTTAAGGGAACCGAAATATGTTGTTCTAAGAGTTTGGGTTTATAAAAAAGAATGAAATAATGTCATTTGCAGCGACATGAATGGACCTAGAGATGGTCAGACTGAATGAAAGAGGTCAGACAGAGGAAAGCAAGTATCATGTGCTATCACTTATATGTGGAATCTAAAAAAAAAATGGTACAAAGGAACTTAATTACAAAACAGATGTAGAAAACAAACAGGGTTACCAAGGGTAAAGGGAGGGGCGGGGAGGGATAAACTGGGAGTCTAGGATGGACATATACACGCTACCGTATATAAAATAGACAACTAATAAGGGCCTACTGTTTAGCACAGGGAACTCTTCTCAATACTCTGTAATGACCTATATGGGAAAAGAATGTTTTAAAGAGTAGATATATGTATAACTGATTCACATTCTTGTACAGCCAAAACTAACACAACTGTCAATCAACTATATGCCAATACATTTTTGAAAATCATAAGAACAAATTAAAATTAAAAAATAAGAGTTTGGCCTCTTTCATTGAAAATGACTATTCCCAGAGGGGAAGGTGTGGAGGGGAAGGATAAAGGACAGCTATTTTTCATAGTAAAGCTTGTGAAACAATTTGACTGTGCCTATGAATAACTTTGATAAAAATACAAGCTAAAAAAAATAAAAATTTTTAAAGTTAAAAAAAGTTTAGGTTCTTCTGACTTCTCTCTGACCATTTCCTCCTCTGCAAAACGAGGTGATAATAAAAACACACACTTCCTATTGTTGTTGGGGCAGTTGATTTAGTAAGTGTGAAAATGCTCAGAAGAGTATTTGTGAACTTTTATTATTGATGGTTAACTTAGACTGTTCGGAGAAGGCAATGGCATCCCACTCCAGTACTCTTGCCTGGAGAATCCCAGGAACGGGGGAGCCTGGTGGGCCGCCTTCTATGGGGTTGCACAGAGTCGGACATGACTGAAGCGACTTAGCAGCAGCAACTTACTGTTGCATGAGTGATAAGTCACTTCAGTCGTGTCCAACTCTTTGCAGCCCAATGGACTGTAGCCTGCCAGGCTCCTCTGTCCACGGGGAGTCTCCAGGTGAGAATACTGGAGTGGGTTGCCATGCCCTCCTCCAGGGGATCTTCCCAATCCAGGGATGAAATCTGCGTCTCTTATGTCTCCTGCATTGACAGGAGAGTTCTTTACCACTAGCACCCCCAGGGAAGCCTTAGCTTACTATGCTATGATGATTACTGTGTTAGGTAAGCGGGCTTCCCAAGTGGAGAAGCCGCCACATCCGGGTGTGTGGGGCTGGATCTGGGAGAAAAGCCTGGGCTGGAAACGAGTTCTGGAACCATCAGCAGAAGTGCTGGGTGAGATCCTGATGGAAGTGAAAATGAAGGCGAAAAATGGGCCTGGCCTGGGTCCCAGGGAAACACCCTTGATGGCCACAAGCAACTCAAGAAGGTTGGGAAGGAAAGTATCCAAAAAGGAGAAGAGGAACTTCCCTGGAAGTCCAGTGTTTAACAGAGGGTGTGCAGATTCAATCCCTGGTCAGGGAGCTAAGATGCCACATGTCTTGCAGCCAAAAGATCAGAATGTGAACAATAGAAATAGGACTTTCCTGGTGGTCCAGTGTTTAAGAATCCTCCTGCCAATGCAGGGGACAATGGGTTCGATCCCTGGTCCAGGAAGATCATGCCAAGGGACACCTAAGCCCCTTGGGCCACAGCTACTGAAGCCCATGTGCCACAGCTGCTGAGCTACTGAGTGCACATGCTCCAGAGCCCGTGGAAGCCACCACGGCTGAGAAGCGCGTGCACCGCAGCTAGAGAAAAGCCCGCTCAGCAGCGAAGACCAAGCACAGCCAATCAATCAATCAATAAACAAATCTTACAAAATAAAACTGAAACAATATTGTAGCAAATTCAACGAAGACTTTTTAAATGGTCCACGCTAACAAAATCTTCAGGAAAAAAAAGAGAGAGAGAGGGACACAGTGAAAAGGCAGCCTCAGAGAAGGAGTGTGAACAACTTCACAGGCTGCCGTCAAGGGACATGAGTGAGGTAAGAAATGAGAAATCTCTGAATCTGGCCACAGAGGCTGTTGGTGACCCTGGAGTGAGTGGTCCCAGGGCAGTGGGGGAGGGACCGGGGGCAGCAATATCACCCAGAGAGAGGAGCAGCCCTGGGGAGACCTCGGACAAAATATGGCTGGAGAAGGGCCCTGGCATTCTTGGTGATGAAGAAAATTTGAGAGTGAGTGAGTGAGGGTTATTGTCGTTTATTCACTCAGTCATGTCTGACTCTTGCAACCCCATGGACTGTAGCCTGCCAGGCTCATCTGTTCATGGGATTTCCCAGGCAAGAATATTGGAAAGGGTAGCTGTTTCCTTCTCCAAGGGGTCTTCCCTACTTAGGGACTGAACCTAAGTCTCCTTCATTGGCACATGGATTCTTTACCACTGAGCCACCAGGGAAGCCCCCTGGAATTTTTTGCCATGAACGAAATTTGAGAGCAAGTGAATAAGGGTGCTCAATTCCAAGAAGGAAATGGTGGCAGAAAAACCCAACAAAGAGAAAAGAGAAGTGGCTCAGATCCTGAAGGTGATAGAAGATAACCAGAAATGACTCAAACCACAAGTCTGGGAGACTCGGGGCTCGTGTTATGGACAGAGGCCACCAGCCACCAGCCTTCAGCCACCTGGCCTTACTGTCACTCTCTTTCCTTAGACACGGATTTCACCCTGGACGGGTGAGGATGCATAAGATAAGAATCCTGGACTAGTAAGACTCCATCCCCTTTCTCACTCTGCTCACATACTTCCATGATGCTTCAGAGAAAAGTCAAGATAAAGTACCTCGCCTTTGGTAAGGAAGACTTGGATCATACAACTGTAGAACAGAATGTGTCTTTATTTCAACCCACCTATTTTACAGATGAGGGCAATGAGGCTCCAGCCAAGAAATTAGGGAGTCTAAATCAAAGCCCCATTTCAATGATTGATGACTTTGACATTTCCAGAAAAAAGGATGACAGTAAAGGGGATGATATAAGCAAGGAAGGGGTGGGCAGCCCAGTTATTCATCTCTTCAGTGCAGTCAGTCACATCCAGCTTTGTCCACTTGGCACCCTTAGGGTGTTCAGAGCCCTGGTCAAACTTGGGGCAGGCAGTCAAGGGCAGAGGGGTGGTCTGGGGAGGTTTGAAGAACAGCCAGCCTTCCCACTGCTGACATTTCTGACTCCATAAGTTTCTGCTCTGTCTCTGAGCTCAGAGGGGCTGAAGAAGATTCCAGAAGGATGGTAGGGTAGGAGGGGCTGCATCTGATCTACCATGCATGGGCGGGGGATGGAGGTGGTTGTGGGGAGTGGGTTAGAGAAACCAGGACAAAAGCTGTTTTAATTCAGATCTGGTTTGCCTGAGCTAAGTGGAACTGAATAATCTGCAGTCTGTCTCCTGAGTTGTTATTTTTTTTCCCCATGGAAATAAGAGAACAGAAATGTAGTGGGCAGAAACCCTCAGATTTCTCGTGTGTTTCTACCCTATGCTCGCCCACAGGGCCTGACCAGATTTTCCATAGTTTCAGCCCTTCCTCTTGCTGCAAACAATCCATCTCACTTCTCTGTCTTCAAAAGAACACCTGTCTACCTCACCCCTGAGTTTTCTCAAAACAGAACTTATTTGAATTCTGTCGTGTAGAAACACACACGGGCACATAGGTACTCAGGAAGGTGTGTTTGTGTGTACATATGCTCAATCACTCAGCCGTGTCCAACTCTCTGTGACCCCATAGACTGCAAGCCCAACAGGCTCCTCTGTGGAATTTTCCAGGCAAGAATACTGGAGTGGGTTGCCACTTCCTACTCTAGGGGACTTCCCGACCCAGGGATTGAACCCACGTCTTCTGCATTAGCAGGCGGATTCACCACTAGCACCAACTGGGAAGCCCCGTCAGGAAGATGCTTCTCTTCAAAAGCCTCTGGTTCTCCGTACACTCCTGGATCCCTGGACATGGAGTTCTGGTGTGATGGATGATTTGGATCGAAGGAGGATTTTAGCCAATGCCTGCAAAGCGTGGGACATGGAGGAGAGAAGCAGGCACAAGGTAGTAATGCCTTGGTTGTGCTGGGCCCCCGTTGCTGTGCTTGGGCTTTCTCTAGTTGCGGTGAATGGGGTCTACTCTTCCTTGCGGTACACAGCTTCTCATTGTGTCGCGCCTGTGTTGCGGAGCTCAGGCTCTAGAGCATGGACTCAGGAGCCGTGGTGCACAAGCTTAGTTGCTCCACGGCATGGAGAATCTTCTTGGACCAGGGATAGAACCCATGTGCCCTGCATTGGCGGGTGGATTCTTAACCACTGAACCACCAGGGGAGTCCCAGGTAATAACATCTTGATGGCAGAACAAAGGAACTCTGATAATCCTAACATTTCTATCAGTGTGAACTGGACATGGAACAACAGACTGGTTCCAAATAGGGAAAGGAGTACGTCAAGGCTGTATATTGTCTCCCTGCTTATTTAACTTATATGCAGAGTACATCATGAGAAACGCTGGACTGGAAGAAACACAAGCTGGAATCAAGATTGCCGGGAGAAATATCAATAACCTCAGATATGCAGATGACACCACCCTTATGGCAGAAAGTGAAGAGGAACTAAAAAGCCTCTTGATGAAAGTGAAAGTGGAGAGTGAAAAAGTTGGTTTAAAGCTCAACATTCAGAAAATGAAGATCATGGCATCCGGTCCCAGCACTTCATGGGAAATAGATGGGGAAACAGTGGAAACAGTGTCAGACTTTATTTTTGGGGGCTCCAAAATCACTGCAGATGGTGACTGCAGCCATGAAATTAAAAGACGCTTACTCCTTGGAAGAAAAGTTATGACCAACCTAGATAGCATATTGAAAAGCAGAGACATTACTTTGCCAACAAAGGTCCGTCTAGTCAGGGCTATGGTTTTTCCAGTAGTCATGTATGGATGCGAGATTTGGACTGTGAAGAAAGCTGAGCACCAAAGAATTGATGCTTTTGAATTGTGGTGTTGGAGAAGACTCCTGAGAGTCCCTTGGACTGCAAGGAGATCCAACCAGTCCATTCTGAAGGAGATCAGCCCTGGGATTTTTTCTGAGGGAATGATGCTGAAGCTGAAACTCTAGTACTTTGGCCACCTCATGCGAAGAGTTGATTCCTTGGAAAAGACTCTGATACTGGGAGGGATTGGGGGCAGAAGGAGAAGGGGACGACAGAGGATGAGATGGCTGGATGGCATCACTAACTCGACAGACGTGAGTCTGAATGAACTCCGGGAGTTGGTGATGGACAGGGAGGCCTGGCGTGCTGCGATTCATGGGGTCGGTAAGAGTCGGACACAACTGAGCAACTGAACTGAACTTTTTTTCCAGTTTTATTGAGATATAATTGACCCATAGCACTGTGTGAGTTTAAGGCATATGGTGTAATGATTTGACTACTGTATGTCATGAAATGATGACCATAAGAGGCTTAGTGAACATCTATCATCTCATGTACGTACATCATTAAAGATGGAGAAAAAATTTTTTCCTTGTAGTGAGAACTCTTAGGATTTACTCTCAACAATTTTCATTTATAACATACAGCAGTGTTAATTATACTTATCACATTGTACATTACATCCCTAAGACCAGGTCCAGTGGTTAAGACTCCACAGTTCCAATGCAGGCGTCACGGGCTCAGTCCCTGGTTGGGAAACTAAGATCTCATATGCCCTGCTGCATAATACTTATATATTTCCCATAATACTTATGTGAATGTTTGTATCTTTTGACTACCTTCATCTGATTCCCCAGCCCCTACTCCCTGCCTCTAGTAGCCACAAATCTGATCTCTTTTTCTGAGTTTATCTGTTTGTTTTTGGAAGTGTAATTGACCTATAATACTATCCTGCCTGGTACACAACATAATGATTTGATGTTTCTATACATCAAAATAATCACCGTGATAAGTCTAGTTGTCATCTATCACCATAAGAAGATATTGTAAGGTTATTGATTATATGGCCCACACTGTACATTTCATACCCATGACTCAGTTAGTTTGCAACTGGAAGTTCATACCTCTTAGTCTTCCTCACCTATTTCTCTCTCTCTCCCATTTCTTTCCCCTCTGCCAGCTACCTGGTTTGTCCTCTGTATGTAGGATTCTGTTTCTGTTTAATTATGTTTGTTCATTTGTCTTTTAGATTCCACATACAAGTGAAATCACAAAGTATTTGTCTGACTTATTTCACTTAATACCTTCTAGGTCCATTGGTGTTGTCACAAATGATAATATTTCATTATTTTTGTGGCCAAGTAGCATTCCATTGGCATTTTATATATATATATGCCACTTCTTTATCCACAGATCTGTTGGTGGACACAGATTGTTTCTGTATCTTGACTATTGTAGATAATGCTTCAATGAACATAGGGATGCATATTTTTTTTTAATTAGTGTTTTTGTTTTCTTGAGATAAATACCCAGAAGTGAAATTTCTGGATCACCTAGTAGTTCTATTTTTAATTTTCTGAGGAACCTCCATACTGTTTTCCAGATGTCAATATACATTTCCACCACCCACAATAACAGCAAAAACAGTGCATGAAGCTTCTCTTTTCTCCACATCCTCCTCACCACTTAATTGTTGTCTTTTTAGTAATAGCCATTCTGACAAGCGGAAAGTGAAATCTCACTGCGGGTTTGATTTGCATTTTCTGATCATTAGTGATGTTGACTATCTTTCCACATGCCAGTATTCCATTTATATATCTCCTTCAGGAAAATGTCTACTTAGGTCTTCTGTGCAGTTTTCCAATGGGTTATTTATACCACTGAGCACTTTCCATCTGTTAGTTCATTGAATTCTCACAGCAGTCCTAAGTGAACGGGGCTGCTATTATTCCATTTCACAGATGCAGAAGTGAGGCAGAGAGAAGCTGAGTCATTTGCATCTGTTTGCCCAGCTAGTACAAGGTGAAGACAGGTTTCAGGATGCTGAAGGTTTCCCCACATTTCTGATAATGTCACTTCCCTTCTCTCTTCCCCACCTCCAGCCTGGGTAGCATTGTTTCACTCAACCATTCATCCCATACATCGGAGCTGCTCATGTGATTCAGGCTGCAGGCCGGCTGGTGGGGAAGCAAAACACACAGAAAAGGGAGCCAGCCTTCAAAGAGATCATACCCTACAGGGGTGATAATAGTTTGATACATTCGAATAGAAGTTTTGCTAGACTTCAGAGTGACCTGGAGAAAGTGGTTAATTCTGCTTTGGTGAGTCTCAAAAGAAGAAGCTTAGACCAAAAAAAAAAAAAAAAAAGGAATAATTTGATGTACAGGGACTGAAATGGGGACTTTAGACCTCTTCAATGAAGGGATTGTGCTCTTCCAGGAAGTACCCCATCAATATCTGATGCATGCACGAAGTTAAAGAAAGGTAGTGCTGGGCCTTGCCCAGCATTCCAATGTTTAAGCTCTCACCTTCCAGTGCAGAGGGTGCGGGTCCGATCACTGGACGGGGGGGCTAAGATCCCACATGCTTGGTAGCCAAAAAACCAAAACAGAAGCAATATTATAACAAATTCAATAAAAACTTTTTTTAAATGGTCCACATCAAAAAAAATCATTAAAAAGAAACGGCAGCAGATTCTCAGCAAGGGAAAAGGGAATGAGTTCCCTTGAAAAGAATCTCTAGCAGTTCCCATTCTAGGCTTCCCTGGTGGCTCAGCTGGTAAAGAATCCCCCTGCAATGCAGGGGACCTGGGTTCGATCCCTGGGTTGGGAAGATCCCCTGGAGAAAGGAAAGGTTACCCACTCCAGTATTCTGGCCTGGAGAGTTCCATGGACTGTATGGTCCATTGGGTGGCAAAGAGTCTGACATGACTGAGCAACTTTCACTCATTCACTCAC
>SJYX01000564.1:259270-285551 GCA_006410675.1 Oreotragus oreotragus | reverse complement strand
CACCAGGGGCATCTGCACAGATTTGAAGTTCATGGACCGAGTGCTCATCCCAGATCCTGCTGAGGCCTGCCCAGGAACTGGAAAAATCAGAAAGCTGCCTCTGAACAAGCCAGAAGCAGCCTTTCCAGGAAGCAGACTAACTTGAATTTGGGGGCAAACTTGGGATAAAACAGCGATATGTTTAGGCTGAGTTAAGGCTGCAGCAATTAACTGGAGGAATAGAAGGATGCTAGGGGGCACAGCACACACACCTGGTAGAGGAGGAAAGTGCCAGAAAGATAAGGATGACTGAAGAAAGAGGAAGAAGCTGGGCACTCGTGCACTGGCAAAAACAAAAACAAAAAAAAACAGAGAAAGCAAAAGGATTGTCTTTGTTCAAACTTTCACAGCTGACAAGAGATTTCGCTGGAATAAAAACAAATTCTTCATATTTCATTTATAGCTAAATTCTGTAGGGGGAAAAAAGAGGGGAAATGAAAATCTGCCATTGGGAAACAAGAAAGAGCAGAAATGAGGTGGTCTGAGTAATAGGGGTTGGGTCTGAAGTGTCAGTGATAAGCCTTATCTCCTGGATTTCTCTTCAAGAGACCATTCCAACTCCCATCTAGATGCTCCACGGTCAGCCCTCAGTTCCCAGCCATGGCTGCTGCCCACAGAGGTGAGATGGCATGACTGTCTAGTCTGACGGACAGGAAGCAGGCTGGCTTCCTGAACTGGTTCCTCTAGATGATGGGTGAGTTTTTTGAGCTGGTTGCTACAGACTGTGGGGTCAGAGTTCTGTGCCTACCCACTGTCCAGTTGTGAGTTCAGTCTCTCTGTTTAGGAAATGTGAAGTGGTCACATATAGTAGGGTTTCCCTGGTGGCTCAGATGGTCAAGAATCCGCCTGCAATGCAGGACAGCTGAGTTTGATCCTTGCTGGGGAAGATCCCCTGGAGAAGGGAGTGGCAACCCACTCCAGTTTTCTTGCCTGGAGATTCCCATGGACAGAGGAGCCTGGTGGGCTACAGTCCATGGGGTCGCAGAGAGTTGGACACGACTAAGCAGCTAAGCACACATGCACATGCATATAGTCAGATACTATATGAGCCTGAAGAAATGTATTAGGATGCAGGAAAACAGGCTTTACTTACTTTTGGCTGCTTTGTGTCCTCATTGCTGCACGCAGGCTTCCTCTGGTTGCAGTGAGCCGGGGCGACTCCCTAGTTGTGGTGCGCCGGCTTCTCATTTCTGTGGCTTCTCTTGTTGCAGGGCACACAGGCTTCAGCAGTTGTGGCACACAAGCTTAGTTGCCCTGCAGCGTGTGGAATCTTCCCGCAGCAGGGGTGGAACCTGTGTCCCCTGCATTGACAGGCCACTTAGCCACTGGACCACCAGGAAAGTCTGGGGAACAGATTTTTTCAGAGCTCTGTCTTCTGGTAGAGAGCTTGAGAACAGGAAGCTGGGTAATCCAAGCCTATTCATTCATTTACTCAACACATATATTTAGCAATTGTTTGCTCCAGGTTCCAGCTCTTGTCCTAAGGAAGTGAGTCTGGTGCCATGTGGGCAAAGACTGGGATTGAGAGAGAGTATGGGGGAACACAGGTACATGCTGATCTGTCCCAATAGATCATGTTGAGGCCTCAATCCCAATGTAGTTACTAATCACATTCCCTTTCATTTTCAAGTCTTCCCTGGTGACTCAGATAGTAAAGAGTCTGCCTGCAATGCAGGAGACCTGAGTTCAATCCCTGGTTTGGAAAGATCCCCTGGAGAGGGGAATGACAACACACTCCAGTATCCTTGCCTGGAGAATTCCATGGACAGAGGAGCCTGTTGGACTAGAGTCCATGGGGTTGCAAAGAGTCAGACACGACTGAACAACGAACACACTTCACTTTCAAAAGGGTCCTAGTTGGTCAGCCTAAATATGGTAACTTTGAGAAATACGAGGTTGAGAGGGGAGGGCAGGAGCAGGTGAGCTATAGAGGTAAGCAGAGGCCAGTGCACGCAGGGTCTCAGAGGTCCCCTTAAATATAACAGGCTCAGCCTCAGAGGCACAAGTGGTCCATGGAGTGAGCTGTCCTGCTCACAGGGTGACTCCGCCAAGCTGTCACCTTGTTTTGTCAAACATTTCCCATTTTTCAAGAGAAACTATAAATCTGAATTTCCCTGAGAAATCTCTCCCTTTTAAAAGGTCAGGAACTAATCAAAAACAAGTAAACAAGACCATAAGTGCTAAATAAAACCTGAAGTCTGAATTTGGCCCAAGGACTGTCAGTTAGAAATCTCTTTTCTAAACTGTAAGTATTAATATCACAAGCTAGAATTAAGATTGCCAGGAGAAATAGCTACAACCTCAGATATGCAGGTGATACTACTCTAACGGCAGGAAGAGAAGAGGAACTAAAGATGAACAACCTCTTGATGAGGGTGAAAAAGGAGAGTACAAAACCTGGTTTGACACTCAGCATCCAGAAAACTAAGATCATGGTATCTGGTCCCATCTGCTGCTTCTGCTAAGTCGCTTCAGTCATGTACGTCTCTGTGCGACCTCATAGATGGCAGCCCACCAGGCTCCGCCGTCCCTGGGATTCTCCAGGCAAGAACACTGGAGTGTTGCCATTTCCTTCTCCAATGCATGAAATTGAAAAGTAAAAGTGAAGTCACTCAGTCGTGTCTGCCTCTTAGGGACCCCATGGACTGCAGCCTACCAGGCTCCTCCGCCCATGGGATTTTCCAGGCAAGAGTACTGGAATGGGGTGCCATTGCCTTCTCTGCTGGTCCCATCACTTCATGGCAAATGGATGGGGGAAATGTAGAAGCAGAGACAGATTTTATTTTCTTCGGCTGCAAAATCACTGTGGACAATGACTACAGCCATGAAGTTAAAAGACACTTGCTCCTTGGAAGGAAAGCTATGACAAACCTAGACGGCATGTTAAAAAGCAGAGACATCACTCTGCTGACAAAGGTCCATATAGTCAAAGCTATGGTTCTTCCAGTAATCATGTATGTATGTGAGAGTTGGGCCATAAAGAAGGCTAAGCAACAAGGAATTGATGCTTTCGAAGTGTGGTGCTGGAGAAGACTCTTGAGAGTCCCTTGGACTGCAAGGAGATAAATCAGTCAATCCTCAAGGAAATCAACTCTGAATATTCCTTCCTTGGAAGGACTGATGCTGAAGCTGAAGCTTCCATATTGTGGCCACCTGCTGTGGAGAGCCAACTCATTCGAAAAGACCCTGGTGTTGGGAAAGACTGAGGGCAGGAGGAGAAGGGGGCAACAAAGGATGAGATGGCTAGATACCATCACCGACTCAATGGACATGAATTTGAGCAAACTCCAGGAGATACTGGAGGACAGAGGAGCCTGGCATACTGCAGGGGTCACAAAAAGTCAGACTTAGCAACTAAACAACAGCTAAGTAAGAAAAGAAGGGTGGAGGTTGCAGAGATTTATTCTGAACCAAGGGATCCCCAAAAGTAAAACCAAGGACAGACTTTCCCAGGTTTATCTGATTCTTCACCAGAGATTTATGGCCCTGTTTATTAGTAACTTTGGGGTCATGCTAGGGTAGTTTGTCACTAGAAATAATTTACTTTTTAACCCACCATTAAGCTCTTAGCTGGCTGAATACAACACAAGCTTCCAATGCAAAGAGGCTATGTGGACTTTGAGCCTTGATTGCTTGTCCAAGAACTGCTGCCTGGAGGTACAGAGGCCCTCGCTTTTCCTGGGTCAGTTAAGGACTCTGGAGATCTTGAGGTCTTTTTTCTTTCAGTTTAAGGAGGAAGAAAGTCATTTTAAGGGTTCTGAAGTCAGAAAAAGAAATTGTGTAGAACCATTTCAAGGTGGACTTTCCTGGTAGCTCAGTGGTGAAGAATTTGCCTGCCAATGCAAGAGACATGGGTTCAATCCTTGGGTCAGGAAGATTCCCTGAAGAAGGAAATGGCAACCCACTCCAGTACTTTTGCCTGGGAAATCCTATGGACAAAGGAGCCTGGAGAGCTAATAGTCCATGGGGTTGCGAAGAGTCAGACATGATTTAACGACTGAATAGCAACAAAAATACAAAGGGCCATTGTCTTATGGGTCACCCTTTGATGACATCTTATTGCGTTTTGAATAAAACTGAAACTCCTCACTCTGGCTTACAAAGCACATATGCCTAGGCTCCCGCCCACTCTTCCAGCCCTGACTCTGCTGCCCTCTAAATGGAAGGCTCCTGCCCCTACTTGAGTCAGGGGTCACCTCCCCCAGGAATCTTCTCTCATCTGTCCTCTGTCCTATCACATCTGGAACAGATGTCCATCTAAGCCATAACTTCCTTGTCTCTCAATGAACTGCATGTACTTGCCATTTTTATCAACCTCCCTCACACCTGCTGCTGGCCATTCCTCTGAGGCCATCAGGACAGCAAAAGAGAAAAGATACGGAACCAGACTGAGCCAGGTTTGAATCCCAACTCCATCCCTTCCTTATCTGTATGAAAAGTGAAAGTGTTAGTTGCTCAGTCCCGTCCGACCCTTTGTGACCCCATGGACTGTAATCTGCCAGGCTGCTCTGTCCATGGGATTCTCCAGGCTGGAATGCTGGAGTGGGTAGCCATTCTCTTCTCCAGGGGACCTTCCTGACCCAGGGATGGAACCGCAGATTCTTTACCATCTGAGCCACCAGGGAAGCCCCACTTAGCGTATGACCTCAAGCAATTAGGATAATCTTGCAAAGTGAAATTCAGAGTAAATAGCAAGATATGGCCACTTAGCAGGACTGGTGTGACAAGTCGGGTGGGTGCTAAGGGCAGAGTGGTGGGTGCTGTATTGGCGAAGGTTGGGAGAAAAGCAGTGGGAGAACTCCCCAGAGGAGGGAAGGCTACCTAGAAACAGGTGACAAAACTTCACCTGTACACACTCGGGAAAGCAAGTGCTATTGGTGCCCTGCCCCGATCCCTGCAGGCCGTGCCAGGGCACAGCTATGCTCCCTTGGTGGACTTCCAACTGGCAGCATCTGCAGCCCTTTCTCTGGCCACCAGAGCCCGCTCTGCCTACACTCAGGGCTGGCTGGAAGTGTCAGGGAATTAACACTTCCTTCTCCACTAACAGCACTCTCAGCCAATAACTATGGGGCATGGTATATCCATTGGAAAAAGACCCTGATGCCGGGAAAGATTGGAGCCGGGAAGAGAAGGGGATGACAGAGGACAAGATGGTTGGACGGCATCACTGATTCAATGGACGAGTCTGAGTAAACTCCGGGAGACGGTGAAGGACAGAAAAATCCTGGTGTGCCGCAACCCATGAGGTTGCAAAGAATCAGACAAACTTAGCAACTGAACAACAACAGCATGGTATATCTGTCTGGGTACCTTCTCTGCACAGGTGGGAAGTGTCGAGGTGGGCGCTCTACTTTATCTCCCAGAGCTCCTCAGCCGAGTTACACTCGACAAGCTCATAGTGGTACCTCTGTTGATAATACACCCTTTACTGTCTGCCTTTCCCTCCCAGCTCACGTTCCTTCCCTATTGGTATTCGCTGGGGTCTCTCTTAAATAAGTATCTTTCACTCAAATTCTTCTCTTGGGATTGCCTCTCAGAGAACTCAAATTTCTGGGAATGTATCTTATAAATTAGCTTACACATACGCAAAAACCACATACATTCCATTTATTAATCCACCATTTTTGTCACTGTGAGATTAGAAAGAATATGCCTCCCGGGCTTAGGATCTACCCACATAGTAGAATACAGAACCACTATAAAAGAATGTGAAAGTACTTCATATCTTGATTAAAAAAACAATGTTGGAGCCATATTCATGAAAAAAAGCAAGATGTAGAACAGTATAAATAATGCATGCTACCATTTGTATAAAAAAAATTGTGTGTGTGTGTGTTTGCATATCCCTAGAATCATTGTATAAAAGGAGGGAAAAAAAAGAATCTTACCAAAGGAGACCTCCAGACACATAACCTGGACTACCCTTTACAAGACACCTGAATGGCTGGGAGATCAGGGTGGAAGGGAGAACCTTTTCATCATACACCTTTGCACATTTTTTGACTTTGAGACTACAGACAGATTCATCTATTCAAAACATAAAAGTGCCATTAAAATAATAAATAAGTGAGTACACAAAAGTGCACCATTGTGCACTAAAGACATCAGCTCTAGTCGGAACGGTCAGCCCCAGCTGCTTGGGCTCCTGCCAGCCTGCAGGCTCTCCCACCAAAGTAGGTCCTACCTCCTTCAGGGGAGGGCGCGGGAGGATTTGTTGGTCTTCCCTTTGTGTTCACCGGCAAAACCTGCCATCATCTCTGCCCCCAAGGAAGAACCAGTGGCACCTTCATCCACACACAAGGAAGCCCAAGCAACTCCCTTTGGCCCCAGACCTTGTGCTGAAGGCACTTATCTTGGTTCAAGAGTGATCTAAGCCACACACACAACTCACACTCATGAGCGCGCGCACGCGCACACACACACACGCCTGTGCACACAGACGAGAATGGCAACCCAAGCAGGTCGCTCCTGAGCGAAACATCACAGCCCCGATTTCCTAACAGAGGTGTCCATCTAGCAGCCTGGGCACCCGCTCTTTGGTCCCATCACGTCCTGTCTGCTGCAGGGGAGGCCACTTGTGGGGAAGGAGCTGCTACTGGGGGGTGGCCACATCGGGACCAGCTTCAGTCATCATGTCCTTGTACTGTCGTTTGAAGAAGCCGAGCTGTGGAGGCAGAAGCGAGTGAGTGAGGGCATCCAGGCTGGGGGAAGGGGGTGGGTGAAAGCCATGCAGGACAGGCAGGGAGACTGCGGGACCAAGAGATGCAAAGAAAAAACACGCAGGGTGAGAAGAGCCCTGGGGAACGTGGAACAGGAAGGGCATTGCTGTTGGGAAAGGAAAGAAACAGAGAACATAAGAAGGACTACTCCTTATATAGCAATTGTACCAGAGACCGTTCTAAGTTCTCTAGAGTTATGAAGCCAATGACCCTCACAAAATGGGTATTTCCCTAGTGACTCAGACGGTAAAGAATCTGCCTGCAATACAGGAGACCCAGGTCCAATCCCTGGGTCAGGAAGAAGGAAATGGCCACCCACTCCAATATTCTTGCCTGCAGAATTCCATGGACAGAGAAGCCTGGTGGGCTACAATCCATGGGGTGGCAAAGAGTTGGACACGACTGAGCGACATTCACTTACACTTAGTCTCATTGTACGGTTGAAGAAACTGAGGTTCTGTGACACCCCCCACCCCAGGTCACCCAACTGGCAGCAGAAGTGAGGGCTGACAGTGCTGAGAAGCAGTGGGGTGGGGGAGGGGAGCGGGCAGGAAGAGGGCCCCAGGGGAGTTACCTTGTACAGACCAGCAGAGATGAGGGCCAGGAGCACAAGCCCCCCTCCCGAGCTGCCCACGATCAGCGGGACAGGGTTATGTACTTCGTAGGACTCCACCTTGGTCTCTGTCTGGAGCAGGGAGAGGGGGAGGGTGTACATCAGAGGAGAAAGACTCTGGGTTTCTGGGGATTCCCCAGTCAGACCTTGTGTGCTCCCTGAACCCCATGACTAACCCCTCCCTGTCCCCTGTCCCTTCCAGGCCCAGCGCTCACTCCTCCTGCCCATTCTTCTCTCTCCCCCACAAGCCCAGCCTCCTCTCCTGCCTCTAATGTGTCTGTGTCCCAGACACATACCTGGGCCATCACAAACGCGTCCTGCCCTGGAAGCAGGGTGAACTCTGACTCATCAAATAAGATCTCTGCTTTGCTCACAACTTGAAGGTGGTTGTGTGAAGTCTGTGGGAGAGAGAGAGGATGGGAGCTGGACCCCGAGGCCCTGAAGGATCATGACTCATGCCCAGCCGAGCCTCAGGTCCTCACAGACCTTGATGTACCAGTCAAATGAGAGGTTGCTCTTGAGGGTGACCTTGAACTCCTCCTGGACGCCAAAGGATGGGATGGCACACTGGAATCTCTGGCAGACAGCAACGGAGCAGTTCTGGGGAAGGGAGGAGAAGAGACAGGTGAGCAGGAAGGCTGGATGCAGGACATGCCCTGTGAGCCCGGGCTGCTCAGGTGAGAGGTGGTACTGGGCACGGTGAAGGGGTGGCCCAGAGTCTGGGTGCAGCCCCGAGGCCGGGGCTTAGTCTCACCAGCACCGGGCTCTTCTTAAGCTCCGCCAGGAAGTCAGAGTGACGAGGGGCAACCTCCGTGGTGTGACATCCACTGGACACGTTCTGAGGAAAAGGGACACGGTGAGGAAGGGACTGAAGTGAGGCTCCTGGGTCCACGCTCCAGGTCAGGAGAGGGTCGGAAATGGCTCCACAATCCGACAGAAGACGCAGAAACAGTTTTAGGAAAGACCAGGGGGCTGTGGAGGGAGGAGCTGGGCCCACTCCTCAGAGCTGGCTGGGCTTACCTGGGAGAAGGTGACCTGCGGCTGGGACCACACGGCCACCTTGTTCAGCCAGATGGGGATCCAGAAGACCGCAGTGATGGGCAGTCTCTTCCGGCCCAGGTTGTTGAACTGTGGGATGCAGGAAGGGTGGGCATCAGGGTTCTGGCTTTTCCACCCCCACCAGCAACTAGAATCAGGTTCCCCACTCCCGAACATCTGGGGAGTCCTGGGAGGGGGCCCAGGACTGAATAGGGCCTCACAGACCCAAGCACCCTGCCTTCTGATGCTTTATGAGAGGTAGGAGAGTGTAATGGTTAAATACCCACTCCTGAGCCAAACCGGCTGTCTTCCACTTACTAGGGGTGACACCGGGGGGCGTGTTCTGTTAACCTCTCTGAGCCCCAGTTTCTTCATCTATAAACTGGGGGAGATGACAGTGCCTCCATCACAGAGTCATTAGGAAGATGAAGAAAAAAGTAACTACATACATGTGTGTATACCACGTCAGTCCTATCCAGCTCTTTGTGACGCTATAGACTGTATCCTGCCAGGCTCCTCTATCCATGGGGATTCTCCAGGCAAGAATATTGGAGAGGGTTGCCGTGCCCTCCTCCACGGGATCTTCCCAACCCAAGGATTGAACCTGGTCTCCTCCATTGCAGACAGATTCTTTACTGCGGAGCCACCGAGAAGTCCCATGTATATACATATGTGTGTGTGTACATGTGTGATGCACGTGCTTGTGTGTGTGTGGAGTCAGAGCAAGCTTAGAACAGAGCCTGGCCCAAAGCAGGCACCTCATGCATGTTTCCCATCATTCTTTTTTTTTTTTTTTTGACAACACAGCATGCGAGATCTTTATTCCCTGACAAGGACCGAAACTGTGTGCCCTGCAGTGGAAGAGTGGAATTTTTAAAAAAGATTTTTTGATGTGGTATTGAATCTGTTAAAATACTGCTTCTGATTCACGTTTGGGTTTTTTGCCCTGAGGCATGCGGGATCTTAGTTTCCTGACTAGGGAATCAAACTTGTGTCCCATGCAGTCAAAGCACAGAGTCTTAACCGCTGGACCCTCCCTTAACCACTGGAACAATGAGAAGTCCCTCCCATTGTTCTTTCCTATCATCCTGATTTCCCTCCCCAGGCTCCTTCTCCACTCCCCACCTGATACTGATGCTCCATAACGTGTCTGGTCTTCTCTGAGGCTGTGAAGTTGAGATATTTGGTGGAGGCCTCAAGGCTGACGGGAGAAAGAAGAAGAGCAACATCTGGGGAGTCCTGGGAGGGGGTCTCAGGCTAAGAGTGTTAAGGGGAGAACAGGCACACAGGAAACGCAACTGAGAGAGCCAGAGCACAACGGTGTGCAAGGACCGTGTCAGGGGACCCGCGTTGCGTGCCAGTTTGGCCCCCCAACACACACACACAAATGCACACGTGTGCACACATAACTTCAGACACACACAAGCACACGCGCATAGACTCGCACCCAGATGCTCGATGCGCCATGTCCAGCCCAGGGGTGAAAGCAGAGCAAAAAGCTCCAGAAGCCAGTACCTGGTGACCACCATGTACACCGCGTATTTCACAGGCAGCTCCAGCTGGAAGTGAGTTTTGTTGTTCCCGGGCATGTTGTTTTCACTGAAGGGAAACAGAGAGCTCTGACCAGCTCTTGAGAAGTGAGAATCAGCCTTTCCTTCTCCTGTCTCTCCCTCACCCTCTAGCACAAACCAACCACTGAGTCCCATCCTCTCAGCATCTTAAACACTGTCCTTCAAATCCAACAGACGAAATAGAGATTGTAGGGAAGGCCAGGGCTGCCCCTGGAGTTCAGGCCCATCCCAGCTCACCTGGATGGATGCCTGGGGCACCTTCTTTTTCTCACTGGTCCCCTGAACTCAAAACCACTCCTGCCCTAATCCCCCGCCCTCCTGGAGAGAGATCTTTCTAGCATGCAAAGGTGATCACGTCCTGTCCCTCCCAAGTTCAACTGCAAACTCCCTAATAGCACCTGTCAGTCATTACATGAAATGGGCCATATCTAACCAAGTCCTTCAACTCTGCCTCCTGAGCTCAAACTTAGCCTGACGTTTGCCGTATCCAGGCATGGCTTGGTCCACACTTCCTTCTCTCTGTATTCATGCCCACCTTCAATTTGTGCCTTTGCTGGGCTTCCCTGGTGGCTCAAATGGTAAAGAATCTGCCTGCAATGCAGGAGACCCGGGTTTGATCCCTGGGTTTGGAAGATCCCCTGGAGAAGGGAATGGCTATCCGCTCCAGCATTCTTGGCTGGAGAATTCCGTGGACAGAGGAGCCTGGTGGGCTATAGTCCATGGGGTCACAAACAGTCAGACATGACTGAAAGACTAACACTTTCTTTCACTTTTTTTGGCTAACTCGCAACCCAAATGAATCTTTCTCTCTGAACACCAAACTCCCAGCAACACTGGACATCATTCATCTCATACTGTATGGTAATCATCAACTTTCCTGTCCATCCTTGCCACTAAATTATAACCTCCATGAAGCAGGGACCACGGCCATCTTGTCTGTTGCTATCCCATCAGCCCTGGGCAACATGCCTGGCATGTGGTGGGTGGCATTTCTTCAGTGAATGAATGAGCTGAAGGGAGAACCAATGGGGAGAGGGCAATGGTCCACCATCAGCAAGGGGCTGGGACCTCAAAACTGATGATGTGGTGGGAAGCCAGGCATAGCTCACCTGGTAACATTGGCCTTGAGAAGTAGCTTGTTTCCAAAGTAAGTATCAGGGTTCACGTCAAATGTGACATTAAAGGTGATCTGCAGTTGGAGAAAGGAGAGACAGTGACAAGAGTAAGAAAGAAGAAACATCCCAGATGTTCATCAGCTGAAGAGTGGGTAAATAAAATGTGGTACGTCCGTACAACAGAGTGTTATTCAGCAATAAAAAGAATCAGAGTATTAATACATCTTGCAACATGGGTAACCCTTGAAAGCGTAATGCTCAAAGAAGCCATCATATTGTATGATTCCATTTATATGAAACATCCAGAATAGGTGAGTCTCAAGACAGAAAATAGATTAGTGGTTGCCTAGAGCTGAGACAGATGGGAAGACATGGGCTGATGGTCAAGGGAAGGAAGGCGTTTTGGGGGTGGGTTGGTTATAAAATACTCTAGGACTTCCCAGGTTGTCCAGGGGTTAAGAATCTGCCTTGCAATGCAGGGGACTCGAATTCCATACCTGGTCGGGGAACTGAGATCCCACATGCCTTGGAGCAACTAAGCCCAAGTGCTACAACTACTGAGCCTGTGGACCACAACTAGAGAGTTCATGAGCTGCAGTGAAAGATCCTGCATGATGCAGAGAAGACCCTACATGCTACAGCTAAGACCCAGTGCAGCCAAACAAATAAGCAATATTTTAAACATTAAATTAAAAATATAATACTCTAAAATTGATCACGCTGATGAATGCACAACTCTGTGAACATTTCAAAAGCCATTGGATTGTATACTTTTCTCAATTTATATATTCATTTTTGACTGCATTCATTTTGGTCTTGGGGGTATGGGCTCTCTAGCTGTGGCACCTGAGCTTAGATTGCCCAGTGGGATGTGGCATAAGCTCTTAGTTCCCTAACCCAGGATCAAACCCGTGTCCCCTACATTGCAAGTCAGCTTCTCATCCACGTGACCATCAGAGAAGTCCCTGGACCATATACTTTAAATGTTTGTGTTAGTCATTCAGTCGTGTCTGACGCTTTGTGACCCCATGGACTATATAGACTGTTAGGCTCCTCTGTCCATGGGATTCTCCAGGCAAGAATACTGGAGTGGGTTGCCATTCCCTTCTCCAGGGAATCTTCCCAACCCGGGAATCAAACCCAAGTCTCCCGCATTGCAAGCAGATTCTTTATTGTCTGAGCTGCCCGGGAAGCCCAATGGATGTATCGTAATGGTAGATGGGTTTTATCTCAGCAAAACTTTTTTTTTTTTAAAGAGAGAGAGAGAAAGATCTACTTTTAAAAAGAAGAAGGAGAAGGGAATTCCCTGATGGTCCAGTGGTTAAGATTTCACATTTTCATTGCCAAGGGCCTGAGTTCAATACCTGGTCTGGGAACTAAAATCCCACAGGCCATGCAGTGTGGGAAGAAGGAGAAGAACTAGGGAAGAATTCAGAAGAACACAAAGGAGAAAAAGGGAGGAGGAGCCAGCAGTCTGACCTCCGAGTTGTCTGGGAAAATGGGGTGGTTTATGCCGCAGCTTAATCTCCTCAAGATTCCAGACCCTTCGGTGGAGACATCAGACTCACAGGCCAGGCGCCAGAATCGATGTGAGCGCTGGTTCTGGAAGGCCAGGGAGGCAGAGCTGGTGAAATCAACCGGCAGCCACGGGGGCGGGGCAAGCAAAGTCAGATGGAGCCTGAGAAGGGTTTGGCTACCTGGCTGCTTGACACCCTCCGGAAGGACAAGCCAGATGGGTAGAAGAAGGTGACCTGAGTTCTGTAGGAGTCCTCGGCCTCGTTTCTTACAGTCACCGTCACGTTCAGGTCCCGGGGACCACCCACCACCAGGGTGTCCAGGCTGTGGAAGGAAGAAGCCAGGCCATGAGAGGCTGGGGGCCTCCCTGCAGCGAATGTGCTCCGGAGGGAAGGAGGCGCAGACACTGGGAGAGAGAAGATAGTGGATGAGGCGGCAGCAGCTGCTCTGCGCCAGGCTCCCTTGCGGGCCAGGAGGAGAACAGAGCACCAGGTCACGGTGCAGGTTTAGGGGTAAAAACGAGGACAGGGAACTCACCCCATAAAATTGAAGGTGATGCTGAGGTCATCCTGGCAGACGGTGTCATTGCCACAGTTCTTCTCAAAGGGAAGCTGCCAAACACAGAATACGAGAAAAACGAAAGGAAATCGGGACAGGACGTGAAACGAAACAGTAAAGTGAAATCTGGAAATAGAGTGAAAATGTTAGTTGCTCAGTCGTGTCTGACTCTTTGGTACCCCATGGACTGCAGCCTGCCAGGCTCTTCTTGCCTGTGGGATGCTCCAAGCAAGAATACTGGAGTGGGTTGCCCTTTCCTGCTCCAGGGGATCTTCCCGACTCACCGAGGCTGTGAAGAGTCTCAGAGCGTCCACAGCCAGCACTGGCCTGAGGCCCCCATAATTGTGTGCGGGCTCCCCCACCAGAGAGAAGTTGAGGCGCAGAGCAATGGGGGTCACTGAGTCCTCCACACAATCCTGAGAGACAGTGGGGGGTTGGTGATCTAGCCTTCTCAGCTTCACAAGCCCACCCCCTGCTTGGAGGACCCAGGAGGGTGGTCACCCCCTGCTCACCAGTAACCGGAGTGTCAGGGTCTCGCATTTCTGACTCAGCCTCAGCGTCTCTACATGTCTGCGTGTGTTGTTCTGTGTCTCATCGAAGATAGCCAGGGAATGGGGGCGACCTGGGTCCAGAGCCAGGTCATAGGTGATAGTACTCTGGGTATCTCCTGAAGGGGCGGGGAAGAATGGTGGTAAGGATCCTGGCTTTGGGATCAGACTGGCAACAGGTGGAGGCCCTGTTCCTCTGCTCCCCAACTGTCCAACTTTGGCCACATTAGCTGACCTCTCTGTGTCTCTCAGTTCCTTATTTTAAAAAATTATTTCTGTATTGATTTGGCTGAGCCAGGTCTTAATTGCCACACACAGGATCTTTCAGTTGTGGAAACAGTGGCAACTTTTATTTTCCTGGACTTCAAGATCACTGCAGCCATGAAATTAAGACACTTGCTCTTTGGAAGAAAAGCTATGACAAACCTAGAAAGCATATTAAAAAGCAAAGACATCACTCTGCTAACAAAGGTCCATCTATCCAAAGCTATGATTTTTCCAGTAGTCATGTATGGATGTGAGACTTGGGCCATAAAGAAAGCAGAGCACTGAAGAACTGATGCTTTTGAACTGTGGTGCTGGAGAAGACTCTTGACAGTCCCTTGAACTGCAAGGAGATCCAACCAGTCATTCCTAAAGGAAACCAACCCTGAATATTCATTGGAAGGACTGATGCTGAAGCTGAAGCTCCCACACTTTGGCCACCTGATGCAAAGAACCAACTCATTGGAAAAGACCCTGATGTTGGGAAAGATTGAGGACAGGAGGAGAATGGGGCAACAGAGAATAAGATGTTCAGAGGGCATCACCAACTCAATGGACATGAATTTGAGCAAACTACGGGAGATGGTGAGAGATGGAAGCTTGGCATGCTGCAGTTCATGGGGTCACAAAGAGTCAGATACAACTTAGTGATTGAACAACAACACGGGGTCTTTTTGCAGCATGTGGGATCGAATTCCCTGACCAAGGATCAAACCCTGGTCTCTGCATTGGAAGCGCCGTGCCCTATCCACTGGAAAACCAGGAAAGTTCCTCATTTTTAAGTTGAAAATAAGAATTTTATCTTCCCAACAGTGAAAATAAAATTGTGCCTATGAAGCATTTAGCATAATGCCTGCCACATAACAAGTGCTCAGTAAATAATACCTATTCTGTTACAAGCTAGAAAATTAAGTGTATTTTTAAAGTATACTGCTTTTCACTTTTTTCTCTTTGTCTTTTTTCTTCAGAAGTTTGTACCTTGGGATGCTACAGTGTCTAGTATTGTGGGCATTGGTGTAATGTACCAATTTATGGTTCCTTTTATATTTATCTTGCTCTGTCTTGGTAGAGAATCTTGATGTCTTTCACCGGTTTTAGAAAAGTCTTTACCACCATTTCTTTTTTTAAATTCTATTTTATATTGAAGTATAGATGATTAACAGTGTTGTTTTAGTTTCAAGTATACAGCAAAGTAATTCAGTTATATGTATATATTTTTTTCAGCTCCTTTTCCATTATAGGTTAAACAAGATATTGATTGAGTATAATTATCTGTGCCATACAGTAAATCCTTGTTTAGCTATTTTATATATAGTAATGTATATCTGTTTGTTCTGCTCCTAATCTGCTATTAAATGTATTGAATTCTCAATTCCATTCCATGTGTTTTTCAGTGCTAGTGTTTCCATTTAACTCACAAAATCCAGATTTTTTTACTGAAGTTCTCCATCATTTCCTCTTTTTCTTGAAGATATTAATTTTAGTTATATTTTAAATTCTGATTTGATAATCCTAATATCTGAATCATCTGTGGGTCTATATCTATTGTCTATTGTTTCTCTTGCTTGCCGGTCTCAGTGGACATTTTCCCAACAGAAGGACCAAGGTGTTTTTCAAGGCCCCACTCAAATATCTGCTTCCCCAGCAGCTGGATTTCTTTTCAACTCATTAGCTCTCCAGTTGCTGTCTTCCACTGAGTTTCTGGAAGTATTGACCTGGACATGCATGACTTAATGGGGGCCTCCCTGCAGCGAATGTGCTCCGGAGGGAAGGAGGCGCAGACACTGGGAGAGAGAAGATAGTGGATGAGGCGGCAGCAGCTGCTCTGCGCCAGGCTCCCTTGCGGGCCAGGAGGAGAACAGAGCACCAGGTCACGGTGCAGGTTTAGGGGTAAAAACGAGGACAGGGAACTCACCCCATAAAATTGAAGGTGATGCTGAGGTCATCCTGGCAGACGGTGTCATTGCCACAGTTCTTCTCAAAGGGAAGCTGCCAAACACAGAATACGAGAAAAACGAAAGGAAATCGGGACAGGACGTGAAACGAAACAGTAAAGTGAAATCTGGAAATAGAGTGAAAATGTTAGTTGCTCAGTCGTGTCTGACTCTTTGGTACCCCATGGACTGCAGCCTGCCAGGCTCTTCTTGCCTGTGGGATGCTCCAAGCAAGAATACTGGAGTGGGTTGCCCTTTCCTGCTCCAGGGGATCTTCCCGACTCACCGAGGCTGTGAAGAGTCTCAGAGCGTCCACAGCCAGCACTGGCCTGAGGCCCCCATAATTGTGTGCGGGCTCCCCCACCAGAGAGAAGTTGAGGCGCAGAGCAATGGGGGTCACTGAGTCCTCCACACAATCCTGAGAGACAGTGGGGGGTTGGTGATCTAGCCTTCTCAGCTTCACAAGCCCACCCCCTGCTTGGAGGACCCAGGAGGGTGGTCACCCCCTGCTCACCAGTAACCGGAGTGTCAGGGTCTCGCATTTCTGACTCAGCCTCAGCGTCTCTACATGTCTGCGTGTGTTGTTCTGTGTCTCATCGAAGATAGCCAGGGAATGGGGGCGACCTGGGTCCAGAGCCAGGTCATAGGTGATAGTACTCTGGGTATCTCCTGAAGGGGCGGGGAAGAATGGTGGTAAGGATCCTGGCTTTGGGATCAGACTGGCAACAGGTGGAGGCCCTGTTCCTCTGCTCCCCAACTGTCCAACTTTGGCCACATTAGCTGACCTCTCTGTGTCTCTCAGTTCCTTATTTTAAAAAATTATTTCTGTATTGATTTGGCTGAGCCAGGTCTTAATTGCCACACACAGGATCTTTCAGTTGTGGAAACAGTGGCAACTTTTATTTTCCTGGACTTCAAGATCACTGCAGCCATGAAATTAAGACACTTGCTCTTTGGAAGAAAAGCTATGACAAACCTAGAAAGCATATTAAAAAGCAAAGACATCACTCTGCTAACAAAGGTCCATCTATCCAAAGCTATGATTTTTCCAGTAGTCATGTATGGATGTGAGACTTGGGCCATAAAGAAAGCAGAGCACTGAAGAACTGATGCTTTTGAACTGTGGTGCTGGAGAAGACTCTTGACAGTCCCTTGAACTGCAAGGAGATCCAACCAGTCATTCCTAAAGGAAACCAACCCTGAATATTCATTGGAAGGACTGATGCTGAAGCTGAAGCTCCCACACTTTGGCCACCTGATGCAAAGAACCAACTCATTGGAAAAGACCCTGATGTTGGGAAAGATTGAGGACAGGAGGAGAATGGGGCAACAGAGAATAAGATGTTCAGAGGGCATCACCAACTCAATGGACATGAATTTGAGCAAACTACGGGAGATGGTGAGAGATGGAAGCTTGGCATGCTGCAGTTCATGGGGTCACAAAGAGTCAGATACAACTTAGTGATTGAACAACAACACGGGGTCTTTTTGCAGCATGTGGGATCGAATTCCCTGACCAAGGATCAAACCCTGGTCTCTGCATTGGAAGCGCCGTGCCCTATCCACTGGAAAACCAGGAAAGTTCCTCATTTTTAAGTTGAAAATAAGAATTTTATCTTCCCAACAGTGAAAATAAAATTGTGCCTATGAAGCATTTAGCATAATGCCTGCCACATAACAAGTGCTCAGTAAATAATACCTATTCTGTTACAAGCTAGAAAATTAAGTGTATTTTTAAAGTATACTGCTTTTCACTTTTTTCTCTTTGTCTTTTTTCTTCAGAAGTTTGTACCTTGGGATGCTACAGTGTCTAGTATTGTGGGCATTGGTGTAATGTACCAATTTATGGTTCCTTTTATATTTATCTTGCTCTGTCTTGGTAGAGAATCTTGATGTCTTTCACCGGTTTTAGAAAAGTCTTTACCACCATTTCTTTTTTTAAATTCTATTTTATATTGAAGTATAGATGATTAACAGTGTTGTTTTAGTTTCAAGTATACAGCAAAGTAATTCAGTTATATGTATATATTTTTTTCAGCTCCTTTTCCATTATAGGTTAAACAAGATATTGATTGAGTATAATTATCTGTGCCATACAGTAAATCCTTGTTTAGCTATTTTATATATAGTAATGTATATCTGTTTGTTCTGCTCCTAATCTGCTATTAAATGTATTGAATTCTCAATTCCATTCCATGTGTTTTTCAGTGCTAGTGTTTCCATTTAACTCACAAAATCCAGATTTTTTTACTGAAGTTCTCCATCATTTCCTCTTTTTCTTGAAGATATTAATTTTAGTTATATTTTAAATTCTGATTTGATAATCCTAATATCTGAATCATCTGTGGGTCTATATCTATTGTCTATTGTTTCTCTTGCTTGCCGGTCTCAGTGGACATTTTCCCAACAGAAGGACCAAGGTGTTTTTCAAGGCCCCACTCAAATATCTGCTTCCCCAGCAGCTGGATTTCTTTTCAACTCATTAGCTCTCCAGTTGCTGTCTTCCACTGAGTTTCTGGAAGTATTGACCTGGACATGCATGACTTAGAAGTCAGCCAATGACTTGTATGGAATTTCCGTGTAGATTTTGGGGGATCTTCTCTCTAATTCTCTACTCTCCAAGACTTCACTCTCAATTTCTAGCTATGCTGTTTGCCCCAAACCCTGACTGCTATCTCCTCAGCCCAGTAAGATTACTGCTAGAAAACTAATTTTATCTCCTCCCCTTGTTTCTCTCTAGAACCACCATTACTCTTTCTCACCCCAAGCACAATGCCACTCAGAATAGAGACAAGGGAGGAAGTCAAGTTAGTTGTGATAGAATACATGTCTGAATGCTTTGTGAGTTTGTGTTTAGCTTCATCAACTCAGTCTCCCCTTTGAACAAATAATTGTTGTTTAGTTGCTAAGTCATGTCCAACTCTTTGCAACCCCATGGACTATGTAGCTTGCCAAGCTCCTCTGCCCATCTCTCAGTTAAAAAAATATGTCTGGTTAGTTCAGAGGGTGGGGCCCTTCATTTTATAGGGAACTGAGATTGTAAAGAAGTGCCAGAGACTTACTTCTTTGGTGGTGTTTTCTGGGCCTCCCCACCCATGCCCCAGCAGGGGAACCATCTGCTTACTCCATCCAAGCTTGAAGAAGGCTATCAGAGCCCATCAATGTCCCCAGTCATTTACCCTCTTGAAATTCACCCACCCAGCCTCACCTTCTCCCAGCCGGTCCCATGTGCTCTTGCGAACTTGGAGGCAGACTTTGACCTGCCCAGCAATCTGGCCTTTTACCACTGGATCACGACACTCATACACATTCCTCTTCACTTCCTTGGGTGTGAACTCCATCGTTGCCTCTACTTTCAGCACAGGCTGTGACCTGGGGGGGAAGCCAGAGGGCCATCAGGGGCCGTCGTACAGCAAACACACTCCTTAAAAAGAAGATACCTGGTATGCTCTCACCTGAGCAGCAGCACATGCCCCTGAGCCCCGACAGCCAAGTCTACCAGTCCATCCATTGTGAGGTCCTGGCCCCCGCTCAGTGACTGCCCAAAATACTGAAGCCTGGGGGAGATCTGTGAGCCTGTGATCCGCTGATGGTAGAAAAGAGGAGAAGAGAAAGAGGTGGGAAAGAACAGAGAAGAGAGTAACTCAGTCTCCCAGGGTGACCCAAGGAGAGATTGTCTGGGCTCCACTCAAGTCACACCTCCCACAATTTCTTAAAAAATTAAGCTAACTATTCAGCTTTAAACCGCAACTTTGAGATGATATCAAAAATTTCCATAATTGCTGGGTTTTCCAAGAAAAATAAGAAGCTTCACAGGAAAGAAGAGACAGTATACTATTTGACTCAGCTGAATCTCTTGATTCAGTTGGATCTCTCTTGATTCAGTTGGATCTCAGGAAAATGCAAACACTCTGTATTGACCTAACCAAAAGTATCATATAAATTTAATGTGGGGGTGGGATGCAAAGCATGTGAATATCTGAAAAGAGAGGCCTCAAAGAGAGCCCAGTCCTCACCTTCCATAGTAGAAAGTCAACGCAAAAACAAAAATCAAGCAGCAGCAATATAATTGTGTCCTTGGCAAGTACAGAGAATCATTGAAAGAGCTGAAAGTGGTTTCCTCAAGAGGAGGAAAAACAAAGAGGAAATCACAGTGTGGGTATGAAAATTGTTACTTTTCATAATAAGCTGTTAGGAACAATTTTGACTCTTCAATCTATGTGGAAAATTAACACCAAAAGGATCAGTTCAGTTCAGTCACTCAGTCGTGTCCGACTCTTTGCAACCCCATGGACTGCAACACACCAGGCTTTCCTGTCCATCACCAACACCTGAAGCTTACTCAAACTCATGTCCATAGAGTCAGTGATGCCATCCAACCATCTCATCCTCTGTCGCCCCCTTCTCCTCCTGCCTTCAATCTTTCCCAGAATTAGGATCTTTTCCAGTGAGTCAGTTCTTCACATCAGGTGGCCAAAGTACTGGAGTTTCAGCTTCAGCATCAGTCCTTCCAATGAATATTCAGGACTGATTTCCTTTAGGATGGACTGGTTGGATCTTCTTGCAGTCAAGGGACTCTCAAGAGTCTTCTCCAACACCACAGTTCAAAAGCATCCATTCTTTGGTGCTCAGCCTTCTTTATAGTCCAATTCTCACATCCATACATGACTACTGGAAAGATCATAGCTTTGACTATACAGACCTTTGTTGGTGAAGTAATGTCTCTGCTTTTTAATATGCTGTCTAGGTTGGTCATAGCTTTTCTTCCAAGGAGCAAGCATCTTTTAATTTCATGGCTGCAGACACCATCTGCAGTGATTTTGGAGCCCCTCCCAAAAATAAAGTCTAACTGAAAGGATAACAGCCAAATATATTAAGAAATTTTAAAAGTGACTTTGTCATGTACTTAATGCCGCTGAAGTGTGTACACTTAAAAACGGTTAAGGTGGTGAGTTTTAGGTCATGTATATTTTACTGCCATTTTTTAAGTGAATTTGTCAACTGGAAAGAAGAATGAGGAAGTGCAGGACGCTGGAAATGTGCTATATCTTCATCTGGGTGGTGCTTACTCGGGTTCACAGATGTGAAAATTCAACACTTAAGATTTGTGTGTTTACTGAACATACATTATATTGCAAACTCTTTTGAGAAAAAATTATTTTATCCTATTGGGAGGAAGCTTTGTTTTGAAATTATATAATATGGTAGTTGGGAGATCCACAGGACATTTGCCTGTTGAAATACTGACTACCCCCAGTTCCAGTCATAGAAAAAGAACAAATAAAATTACAAACAGTAGAAAAATAAGCTTGCATGGTCTTTTTTGCATTTATTTTTAATTTCAAAGTCTGTGGTGTGGGAGAGGAGAATGTGAGTGGAGTGGGAGTGTGTATACGGGTGTGAGTGGATGTGGGTGTTTCGGGGTTGTGGGTGGGTCTGAGTGTGGATGTGAGTGGATGTGGGGATGGGTGAGGATGGGTGCACGGGGGTGTGGGTGAGGGTGGGTGAATGTGTGGACCCTCCCCTTACTCTTGTTTTCCTTTCCAGGGCAAGTTCTGGTAAAGATAGAAGGGCAGAAGGAGCTAGGGCTTTCATTGTTTACTTTAGATCTTTTAACTTATACAAGCATGTAAAGTGTTGTAATAAAAATAAAGTAAAACCAGACCCTTCAAATCCCATTTACACAAAGAAACAACAGATGCCAATGAGAAAAAGGCTTAACTATAATATTCACAAAATTGTGGAAAGAGGTTCCGTGACACAGAGGGGAGAACGTGAGGAGTGCTGGGCTGTAAACTAAAGAATG
This sequence comes from Oreotragus oreotragus, assembly GCA_006410675.1. Classification (NCBI taxonomy): domain Eukaryota; kingdom Metazoa; phylum Chordata; class Mammalia; order Artiodactyla; family Bovidae; genus Oreotragus; species Oreotragus oreotragus. Next base: position 263,831 of record SJYX01000564.1, on the reverse strand, counting down.
TGTGACTACTGAAGACCTCAAGCCCTAGAAGCCTGTATTCTGCAACAAGAGAAGCCATTTCAATGAGAAGCCCATGCATCGCAACTAGAGAATAACCCCTGCTGGCCACAACTAGAGGAAAACTGGAAAAGCAATGAAGATTCAGTGCAGCCGTAAATAAATAAGTAAAAAAATTTTTTAAAGGAGTGTGTGAAAAATACTAGGGCTGACATAGCATAATAGTCCATGCACTAGAATGGGCAAAACTGATTTATGGTGGAAAATAATTGGAACAGTAGCTTCCTCTAGGATGGAGTGGGGTCAGAAATTGACTGGGAGGGAACAGGTGGGAACTTTTCTAAAGTGATAATGATGTTCGGTACAGTAAGTGAAATTGCTCAATTGGGTCCGACTCTTTGTAACCCCATGGACTGTAGCCTGTCAGGTTCCTCTGTCCATGGAATTTTACAGGCATGTACCTTCATAGAATTATTGGGGGTTGTTTGTTTGGTTTTTGTCTGTCTGGTCACACCACACAGCTTTCAGGGTCTTAGTTCCCCAATCAGAGATTGAACCCAGGCCATGGCAGTGAAAGCACTGAGTCATAACCTCTGGACGGCCAGAGAATTCCCAGGATTGTGGGTTATATTTTTCAAAATTCATCGACTGGCCAAAGATCTGTGCATTTCCTTTCTATACATTTTATCTTAAAATAACGGTAAGCAAATATGAAATTCTAGTTAATGATATACATGGTGAGGTATTTAAAGGTGAAGTTGGACTGGTGTTGCAAATTACTTTGAAATGCATTTTAAAATGTGATGAACTGATGAATAGGTAGAAAAGGATGACTACAAGGATGCAGATGTGAAAAAGTAAATCTAGTAAAATATTCATAGTAGATTTTAGCTTATAAATACATGGATGTTCACTGTACATTGAAATTTTCCTTAATAAAATGGAAAAATTTTACTGATGCTTGGGGCTCTGTCCATACATTCTTCAGTCATGTCTGACTCTTTGCCACCCTATGGACTGTAGCCCACCAGGCCCTTACATTCATGGGATACTCCAGGCAAGAATACTGGAGTGGGTTGCCATGCCCTCCTGCAAGAGGTCTTCCCGTCCCAGGGATCAAACCCGTGTCTCCTGCATTGGCAGATGGGTTCTTTACTGCGGGCGCCACCTGGGAAGCCCCTGGGGCCCTGATCTCAGGTCAATTAAATTAGAACCCTTACTGGCAGGGCCTATGCACCCATTTTTTAAGAACTTCAGGTGATGTTAGTGGGGTTGAACTTTGTGAGGGATTTGGCAGGAGCAACGAAGAAACAGAGAAAGGACATAAGAAAAATTTAGGGGAAAAAATGCTGGAAAAAAGTCAGAGACCAGAAGACTGGATGGCCTCGGTGGGCTGTAAGGGAGAAAGCCAGACTGTGCGGGTCCCTTTAGACAGTGGGCTTCATCTGGCAGGAAAGAGGAAGCCTCTTCAGGAGGAAACCAGTTGTGGCAATCAACATTTCAAGTGACCAGCCATCAGGATCAGCTACACAATTTGCAGGACCCCATGGGGGGAAAACAATGTAGGATTCCTTATTCAAAAGTTGTTAGGAATTTCAAGATGGCCGGAGCAGAGCATTAATCTAAGCACAGCGCCCTTCTGAGAGAGGAGCCCTGAGCGACTACACAGGTCACACACCCGTGAAGCATGCAGTCTTGGTAGAATGACCAACCATAGGGGTTCCTGTGTTGTGAGACTTTCACTGCTAAAATCAGGAGGTTAGTTAGTTACTGTTAGTTGCTCAGTCCTGTCTGACTCTTTGCAACCTCATGGACTGTAGCCCACCAGGCTCCTCTGTCCATGGAATTCTCCAAGCAAGAATACTGGAGCGGGTTGCCATTTCCTCCTCCAGGGGATCTTCCCAAGCCAGGTCTCCTGCATTGCAGACAAGTTCTTTACCTTTTGNTCATGGACTGTAGCCCACCAGGCTCCTCTGTCCATGGAATTCTCCAAGCAAGAATACTGGAGCGGGTTGCCATTTCCTCCTCCAGGGGATCTTCCCAAGCCAGGTCTCCTGCATTGCAGACAAGTTCTTTACCTTTTGAGCCAACAGGGAAGCCCCAAACCAGGACAGATGTGGGGCAAACCAGGTCTATTGGTCATCCTACAAAGACTGAGATTCAGAGGAGAAGAATGTCTACACCTTAACACTTCCGGCTCGCCATTCATTACCTCTGAGCCTTCATCTTCCCTCCTGTAAGGTGACAGCAGTGATGCTGGCCCTGCGCACCTCCTCTAGTTGTAGTCAGAATGAATCTTTTCTGTGAAGTGTGTATTATTTCTGAAGGTTCTGAAAAGGGCTTCTGGGAGAACTGACCTGGCAGCTGAGGGAATGTTGATTTAGAAAGAGACAGATGATCCGGCCTCACCTGGCTGTGGGAGGGGCTGATGCCCAGTTCTGAGGTTCCGTGGAACAGGTAGACAGCACCCTGGTTCTCCTGCTCTCCCGGGGCCCCAATGGCCACATCTGCCAGCCTGTCCCCATTCACATCCCCCAGCGCTGTCAGGGCTGCCCCAAAGCGGCCCCAGAGGTGGCCCGGCTCCCCTTGCAGGACANCTGAGGTTCCGTGGAACAGGTAGACAGCACCCTGGTTCTCCTGCTCTCCCGGGGCCCCAATGGCCACATCTGCCAGCCTGTCCCCATTCACATCCCCCAGCGCTGTCAGGGCTGCCCCAAAGCGGCCCCAGAGGTGGCCCGGCTCCCCTTGCAGGACAGCATCACACTTCCACTTAGCTCTCTGCAGAACAAAAATAGTGTCAGGTCCTACCCCAGGCGACCCCTCCATCCCACAGCCAGACCCCACCCAGCCCTGGTCTCATCACTACTCACCCCCCGGGGAAAGGGGCACACGGACACCTGGCCCCCTCGCATCTGCTCATAAAAATGGGGGGCCCCGATGAGGACCAGGTCGGGGCTGCCGTCTCTGTTGACATCCACAGAGCAGAGAGAGGCCCCAAAGTAGGAGCCAATCTGAAAGAGATAAGGCCAAGGTCACATACCTCTTCCCACCTAAAACAGGGCATGAGGGTTTTCTCCCTGGGACGTAAAATCACACCTGCTGAGGAAGGCTCTTTGGAGTGGATGAGATCCTCTCCCTGTTTCATGATCAATCCTTGTTTGAATTGTACTGTCAGCTGAGGAGCCTGTTATAGAGTTGATGGGCGGTGGTGAGGATTCACCCCAAACCGTATTCCAGGGAGATGATTAAGGTAGCAAAGAGGTTGGATTTGAAAATACAGACAGGGGCTTCCCTGGTAGTCCAGCAGTTAAGAATCCACCTTCCAGTGAAGAGAAAGCAGGTTCCATCCCCGGTTGGGGAACCAAGGTCCCACATGCTGTGGGACAACTAAGCCTGAGTACCGGAACAACTGAGGTTGCACACCACAACTAGAGAGAAGCCTGCACCTGCAACCAAGAGTCCTCGAACTGCTATGAAATATGCCATGCACTGCAACTAAGCCCTGGAGCAGCCAAAAATAAAATAAAAAATTTTTAATTAAAAAAAAGAAAGAAAATATGGAGAGAAAAGCCTGGAAGACCACACGGGATATCCTTTCCATATGTTGGAAGTCTTTAGGGGGTAAATCAAAGTTGGCAGTCTGGCTAAAAAGGAATCGACTGGCTTGGATTAAAAATAACTATTGTTACAGGAATTTTTTTTGCATGATATTGAGAAATAATGTTTACATTTAAAAAGAGTTTTAAAATATGTTCAAAAAAATATCAAGATATGTTCTCTGTAAATGGGTAGACTTCATCCATAGAAATCACCTGTTTAGTCATTCATTCAACAAACAAAGGGTTGCTCTTTGCTGAGTGTGAGGCTGGGTAGTGGAGACGGTGCCTTCAAGGCTTTCAGTTCAGGAGGTTGGAAGAGAGAACAGTACCAGATAAAAGGGAGATGTATATGGAAATTTCTAATTTGTGAGGCAAGTTCAAGGAAGGAAAAGTGCAGATGGCATCAAGACAGTGACTCACTACTGTCTGATTTCTGCCCCACATACCTCTGAGGGAAGCCTCCCGATAGGCCGTGCACGTGCATGCTAAGTCCCTTCAATTGTGTCCGACTCTTTGCGACCCTATGGTTTGCAGCTCACCTCGTTCCTCTCTCCATGCAGAGGAGACTCTTGCCTGGATTCCCCAGGAGATCTTAATAGATTCTTGCCTGGATTTCTCAGGCAAGAATACTGGAGTGGGTTGCCATGCCCTCTTCCAGGGGATCTTCTCCACTCAGGAATCGAACCCAGGTCTCCTGTGTTTTTCGCACTGCAGGAGGATTCTTTACTGCTGAGCCATCAGGGAAGCCCCACCACCACACCCTCGCCTCCTCCCCCATAGTTCAATAAAGGCATTTAAGCTTCATCAAAAAGTCAATAGGATTATTATTATTATTTTTTTTTTTTAGTTTTCTCGGGAGGAGAAATACTGTTTATCAGAGTCTCAGAGAGGCACAGGATTTGCCTTCGAGGGCTCTTCGTGGACAATTAAGAATGACAGTCACGTCTTGTTCTTCCTTTCTCTCT
>SJYX01000564.1:170887-257016 GCA_006410675.1 Oreotragus oreotragus | reverse complement strand
CATAGCATCCAGTCCCATCACTTCCTGGGAAATAGATGGGGAAACAGTGGAAACAGTGTCAGACTTTATTTTTTTGGGCTCCAAAATCACTGCAGATGGTGACTGCAACCATGACATTAAAAGACGTTTACTCCTTGGAAGAAAAGTTATGACCAACCTAGATAGCATATTCAAAAGCAGAGACATTACTTTGCCGACTAAGGTCCGTCTAGTCAAAGCTATGGTTTTTCCTGTGGTCATGTATGGATGTGAGAGTTGGACTGTGAAGAAGGCTGAGCACCAAAGAATTGATGCTTTTGAACTATAGTGTTGGAGAAGACTCTTGAGAGTCCCTTGGACTGCAAGGAGATCCAACCAGTACATTCTGAAGGAGATCGGCCCTGGGATTTCTTTGGAAGGAATGATGCTAAAGCTGAAACTCTAGTACTTTGGCCACCTCATGCAAAGCATTGACTCATTGGAAAAGACTCTGATGCTGGAAGGTATTGGGGGCAGGAGGAGAAGGGGACAACTGAGGATGAGATGGCTGGATGGCATCACTGACTCGATGGACGTGAGTTTGAGTGAACTCCGAGAGATGGTGATGGACAGGGAGGCCTGGCGTGCTGCAATTCATGGGGTTGCAAAGAGTCGGGCACGACTGAGTGACTGAACTGAACTGAACTGAACTACAATTTTATGAGTTTTGACAAACACAGAAAATCATGTAATTACCACTATGGTCAAGATTCAGGACAGTTTCCTCACCCCCGAAATATTTCCTTTTGCCATAATCAACCTCTTTCCTCAGTCATCAACCCCTGGCAACCACTGATCTCTTTTCTGTCCCTATAGTTTTGCCTTTTCCAGAATGTTATATAAAGAGAATTATACAGTAGGTAGCTTTTCAGATCTGGCTTCTTTCAACTAGAGTAAGCATTTGGGATTCATCCATGTTGTTGCATGTATCATTAATTTGTTCTGATTTATTTCTGACCAGTATTTCATTGTACAGATGTACCACAGTTTGTTTATCCATTCTCAAGCTGAGGGATATTCGGGTTGATTCCGATTTGGGGCATTTATGAATAAAGCCACTAGAAACATTTATACATAAATTTTCATGTGAATGTCTACTTTTATTTCTCCTGGATAAATACCTAAGAGCATTATGGCAACTGTATATTGAACTTTATAAGATACTGATGAGCTTTTTTCCAAAGTAGTCATTTTTCCAATGCCATTTTTCCATTCTGACAGCAATATATGGGTGTTTTAGTTGCCACACATCCTTGCCAGTACTTGATATTGCAAGTTTATTTATTTTTTATGGTAATCATACCCCCTGGTGGCTCAGAGGTTAAAGCGTCTGCCTCCAATGTGGGAGACCCGAGTTCGATCCCTGGGTCGGGAAGATCCCCTGGAGAAGGAAATGGCAATCCACTCCAGTATTCTTGCCTGGAGAATCCCATGGATGGAGAAGCCTACTAGGTTACAGTCCACGGGGTCGCAAAGAGTCAGACAGGACTGAGCGACTTCACCTTCACCTTCATACTAATAGGTGTGCAATTATATCTCACTATGATTTTAATTTGCATTTCTGTGATGATTTAATGATATGGGACATTCTTTCATGTGCTTATTTGCCATTCACATATCTTCTTTGGTTAAGTGTCTGTTCAAATATTCTGCTTATTTTTTAATTGAATCATTTGACTTCTTGTTGTTGAGTTTTGAGAATCCTTTATGTATTCTGGATATGAGTCTTTTGTCAGATATGTAATTTTATTTCAAATATGTCATTTTTAAAAAGGAAGGAAAATTTGCAAATATTTTCTTCCAGTCTGTAGCTTATCTGTTCATTCTCTTAATAAACAGAGCAAAACCTTTCTTAGTTATCTTTTTTTTTTTTTCTGTATGGGCCATGTTTTCAGTGTTATTATCTAAGAATTCTTCTACTAATGCAAGGTCAGAAAAATTTTCTCCTAATGTTTTCTTTCACAAGTATAATAATTTTTTTACACTTAGCTCTATAATCTATTTTGAATTAATCTTAACATGGATCAGTTGACAAGATATATGTAGAAGGTTTGTTTTCTTACTATGGGTGTTCAATTGTTTCAGCACCATTGAAATCTCCATTGAATTATCTTTGTGTCTTTATTGACAAGCAATTGACTATATATGTATCAGTTTACTTCAAGCCTATTCTGTTTCTCTGATATTCCTGCCACACTGTTCTGCTTACTGCAACTTTTACAGGAAGTCTTAAAATCCAGGTAGTCTATGAATATTCCACTAAATACTTAAGAGTATTTACCTAAGATCTTTTTCAAACCTGTTTTGAATATTTACTTTCTTTGATTTTTTCATATAAATCTTAGAGCCAGCTCATTAATTCTACAAATAAATTAGAATTTTGATTGGCATTGTGTTGCATCTATAGATCAACTTGAGAAGTAACATCTTAGCAATATTGAGTCTTTCAATCCATGAACACAGTATATCTTTCCATTTATTTAGGTCTTTGATTTCTCTCATCAGTGTTTTATACATTTCAGGATAATGATATTATACACATTTTATTATATTTATACCTAAATATTTCATGGTCTGGGCTTCCCAGGTGGTGCTAATAGTAAAGAACCCACCTGCCAGTGCAGGAGATTCAGGAGACACAGCTTGAATCCCTGGGTTGGGAAGATTCCCCGGAGAAGTAAATGGCAACCCACTCCAGTATTCTTGCCTGGAGAATCCCATGGACAGAGGAGCCTGGCGGGCTGCAGTCCATAGGGTCGCAAAGAGTCAGACACGACTGAAGCAACTTAGCATGCATGCACACATGTCATGGTCTTTGGTNACTCCAGTATTCTTGCCTGGAGAATCCCATGGACAGAGGAGCCTGGCGGGCTGCAGTCCATAGGGTCGCAAAGAGTCAGACACGACTGAAGCAACTTAGCATGCATGCACACATGTCATGGTCTTTGGTGCTACTGTAAATGATACTGTTTTTTTAATTTAAATTTCCAAATATTCATTGCAGGCCTAGAAACACAACTGATTTTTACATGTTGATCTTGTATCCTGAGAAATTACTGAAATAACTTATTAGTTACATAATTTTTTAAAATAGATTCTTTGGGACTTCCCAGGCAAACAGTCATGTCCTTGGTAAATAGAGACAGCTTTATTTTTTCCTTTCCATTCTGTATGCTCATTTTTCTTTTCTTTTCTTGCTTTATTGCACTGCTATGTCTTTCAGTATATCGAATAGGAGTGGTGAAAGCGGATGTTCTCGCCTTGTTTCCAATTAGGAAAAATATTCTCTTACTTTTAAATATGATGCTAGTTGTAGGTTGTTGTCGTTGTCATTTTCAATGTTCTTTCTCAGGTTGAGGAAGTTCCTTTTAATTCCTAATTTGCTGGTAACATCATGAAAGCGTGTATTTTGTCAAATTCTTTTCCATATCTGTTAAGATTATTACATTTTTCTTCTCTAGTCTGTTGTTATTGTGAATTACATAGATTTTTTTTTCCAGAATGGCTCTTTTAAATTGAGATAAAATTTACATTACAAAATTCATCATTTTAAAGTATAAAATTTAGTGGGCTCTAGTATATTCACAATGTTATGTAACCATTGCCATGAATTCCAAATCATTTTTATCACCCCAGGAAGAAGCCCTATATCTGTTAAAAGTCACTCCCAGTCTGCCCCCCCTCCCCCGCATCTATATCCAGGCAACCACTAATCTACTTTCTGGCTCAATGAATTTGTCTACTCTGGACATCTCAGGTGAATTAAATCATACAATATGTGGTCTTTTGTGGCTGGCTTTTAAAATTTAGCATAAAGTTTTCAAAGTTTATCCATGTTGTAGCGTGTATCAACACTTCATACTTTTTATGGCTAAATAGTATTCTATATGATATACCCCATTTTGTTCATCTATTCATAAGTTGATGAACATCTAGGTTCCTTCCACATTTTAACTATTATGAATAATGCTGCTATGAACATTCATGTATAAGCTTTAGTTTGAACAACTGTTTTCATTCTGGGAAAGGGTATACATCTAGGAGCAAAATTTCTGAGTCATATTGTAAATCTAGGGGCTTCCCCAGTGGCTTGGTGGAAAAGAATCCACCTGCCAATGCAGGAGATGCGGATTCAATCCCTGTATTGAGAAGAACCCCTGAAGGAGATGGTAACCCACTCCAGTGTTCTTGCCTGGGAAATCCCATGGACAGAGAAACCTGGTAGGCTACAGTCCATGCGGGGTCACAAAAGAGTCAGGCATGACTGAGCAACTAAATGACTAAACAACAACAATGCTAAATCTATAGTTAACTTAAACTGCCAAACTGTGTTCCATAGGAGCTCTATTATTTTACATTCCCAGCAGCAAAGTATGAAGGTTTCAATTTCAATTTTTTTTAGTGTTCTTTTTCATGTTTTTTTTTTTTTTTCTTTTAAATAGCCTTTCTAGTGCTATCTCTCGGAGAAGGCGATGACATCCCACTCCAGCACTTTTGCCTGGAGAATCCCATGGACGGAGGAGCCTGGTGGGCTGCCGTCTATGGGGTCGCACAAAGTCGGACACGACTGAAGCAACTTAGCAGCGGCAGCAGCAGTGCTCTCTCTATTGTGGTTTTTGACTTACATTTCCCTAATGACTAGTAATGTCAAACAACTTTTCATGTTCTTATTGGCCATTTGTATATCTTATCTGAAGAAAAATCTAACTGAATCCTTTGCCCATTTTTAAATGAGGTTGTCTTTTTATTGTTGAACTGTAAAAGTTCTTTATATAGTCTAAATACCAGATCTTTATCAGATATATGACTTGGAAATAGTTTCTCCCATTCTTTTCATTTTCTTTACAGTGTAATTTGATGCTCAAAGGTTTTTAATTTAATGAAGTTCAGCTTACCTATTTTATATTTGCTTATGTTTATGGTGGAATGTTCAAAAACTCATTGCCAAATCTAAGGTTACAGAAATTCACCTAAGCATCCCTCTGAGAGGTTTATAGGTTTTATTTTTACATTTAGGTTTTTGATCCATTTAAAATTAATTTTTGTATATTGTGAAGTAAGGATCCAAATTTATCCATTTGCATGTGGATATCCAGTTAACCCAACATCTTTGTTGAAAATCTTTTTTTCTTTAGTGAATGAACTTGATACCTTTGTTGACAATCAACTGGCCATAGTCACATGGGCTTATTTCTGGACTCTCAGTTCTATTCCATTGATCTATAGGTCTGTCCTTAGCTGTACCATCCTGTCTTGATTACTGTAACTTTAAAGTAAGCCCAAATTGGAAACCGTGACTCCTCCAAAACTTAATTCTTCTTTTTCAAGATTATTTTGGCTACTGTGGGTCTCTTGCATTTTCATATGAACTTTAGAATCAGTTGGCCCATTTCTGCAACATTGTTGAACAAGCTTTATGTTCCCGGGATAATGTATATTGTGAAGTAAGGATCCAAATTTATCCATTTGCATGTGGATATCCAGTTAACCCAACATCTTTGTTGAAAATCTTTTTTTCTTTAGTGAATGAACTTGATACCTTTGTTGACAATCAACTGGCCATAGTCACATGGGCTTATTTCTGGACTCTCAGTTCTATTCCATTGATCTATAGGTCTGTCCTTAGCTGTACCATCCTGTCTTGATTACTGTAACTTTAAAGTAAGCCCAAATTGGAAACCGTGACTCCTCCAAAACTTAATTCTTCTTTTTCAAGATTATTTTGGCTACTGTGGGTCTCTTGCATTTTCATATGAACTTTAGAATCAGTTGGCCCATTTCTGCAACATTGTTGAACAAGCTTTATGTTCCCGGGATAAACCACACTCGGTCATGATGTATTATTCTTTTTATAGATTGCTGAATTCAAGTTGCCAACACTTTCTTAAAAACAGTTTTTGCAAGGGTGATATTCAAAATACTGAATTCCTAGGACTGCTCAGGCAGCAACCACAGGCTTAGCTGAAGTAGATCCTAGAAGTCTTCTGAGTCAGGTCGTATCTGGCGTCATAGTTGCTAGATTACGGCGAAGCTCAAAGAGTACTGGGTGAGGGGACCAGAGTGCATGGTGGGGGGAGAGAGAGAGAAGGGGAAGGATGTCTCAATGAAGCAGCTATTTATTAACAGATATAGAATTTTTCAAAAATTTAATAACTAATGGTTTACTTGTTTAAAAAAGTGAAAGTGTTAATCACTCAGTCATGTCCCACTCTTTCTGACCCCAAGGATGGAACTCAGGTCTCCCACATTGCAGGCAGATTCTTTACCGTCGGAGCCATCAGGGAAGCTCATCCTGGTTATGGACTGGTCAAATGCCAGTTTTGTGTACAGATAGACTTGTAGAGAGCTCTGGACAGGTCAAGTGTTGGTATTTACTATTATCAGAAAAGTGAAGACACAATATTCTCAAATGCAAGTTTGTCCCAAAGTTGGTCCCACTGCTCTCTAGCTTAAAGTCCTCTGAAATCTGCTTTACAAAACTCTGCCACACCTTATATGTATGACTGAATCCCTTTGCTGTCCACCTGAATCTATCAAATATTGATAATCAGCTATACTCCAATACAAAATAAAAAGTTTAATTAAAAAAAAAAAAAAACTCTGCCCCATTGGCACCTGGTGATGCCCATCCTGGAAGCCTTTAGTCCCCAGGGTACTTCTGTTGGTACATCCGTGCCCCACACACTCGGTACTCACCTGGCTTCCCTTGATTTCAGCGTTTTTCTCCCAAACACCTGCATTCTGTCTGAATATCACCACCAGGCCAATGTGCTGATATCGAGGTGCTCCCAGAAACAGATTTTGCACCCGGTTCCTCGAGGTGACTTCAGCGGCATAACCTGAAGATGATGAATTGAGAGGAGAAAGTGCTTTCCCTCAGAGACTCTGCCCCCACCAACAGGACTGTCCCGTGAGTAGGGGCAACCGTGAGTGGTTGTGAGATTGGGGTAATTGAAGCCGGCACTCTATTCCTCTTCATTTGTTGTTGTTGGTAGTGGTGTTATTGTTTAGTCACTAAGTTATATCCAACTGTTTTTGACTCCATGAACTATAGCCTGCCAGGCTCCTCTGTCCAAGGAATTCTCCAAGCAAGAATACTGGAGTGGGTTGCCATTTCCTTCTCCAGGGGACTTCCCAACCCAGGGATTGGACCCAAGTCTCCTGCATTGGCAGACAGATTCTTTACCTCTGAGTCACCAAGGAAGCCCATTCCTCTTCATTAGCATAATTAAAATGAAGTTTTGATATTTATGTCTTTAAACCTATCCCAAGAGCCTGTGAAAGATCCAAGGACATCTACACTGGTTGATTTATGTCATATCCTGACCCCTTCTTAGAGTAACTCTGCGCTCTCTACTTACCCAAGTAAGCATCATTCATGTCTGAATCTATCCTGCTTGTATTGATGAAAGTGATTTTATCCTTTGATGTATGCAGAAAGGCTCCACCAGCCCAGTCAAAGCTCCCCACAGCACCCAACAAGGGACCATCCTGGGAAAGAAGGTATAATAAGATTAAGAAATCTAGAGCTTCAGTGCCATCAAAATCCCAATGGCATTTTTCACAGAAATAGAACAAACAATCCTAAAATTTGTATGGAATCACAAAAGATCCCAAATAACCAAAGCATTTTGAGAAAAAGAACAAGTTAGAGGCATCACACTTCCTGGATTCAAACTATATTGGAAAGCTATAGTAATCAAAACAGTATGATATGGCAACCCACTCCAGTACTCTTGCCTGGAGAATCCCAAGGACGGAGGAGCCTGGTGGGCTTCAGTTCATGGGGTCGCAAAGAGTCGGACACGACTGAGCGACTTCACTTTCATTTTATTGTCATAAAAATAGACACATAAGTCAATGGAACAGAGAGCCGTTTATATATGTATGTATATAAACCCACACATATGTTGTTCTTATGTATTGTGGGATTCCCTGACAGCTCAGTGGTAAAGAGTTTGCCTGCAATGCAGGAGACATGGGTTCAGTCCCTGAGTTGGGAAGATCCTCTCGAGAAGGAAATGGCAATCCACTCCAGTATTCTTATCTGGGAAATCTCATGGACAGAGGAGCCTGGTAGGCTAAAGTCCATGGGGTCACAGAAGAGTTGGACATGACTTAGTGAATTTACAACAAAGGAGAGAATAATATACAAAGGGAAAGGATAATCTCTTCAATAAATGGCTTTGGGAAAATTAGAAAAGAATGAACCTGGACCACTATTTTACACTCTTCATAAAGATCAGTTCAGAATGGATAAGAGACTTGAACATAAGGTCAGAAACCATACAACGCCAAGAAGAAAACAGGTAGTAATCTTGACATCAGTCTTGGCGATGATTGTTTGAACTTAACACCAAAAACAAAATAAGCAGTGAGACTACATTAACTAAAAAGCTTCTGCATAGCAAAGGAAACCAACAACAAAATTAAAAGGTAACCTATAGGGCAGGAGAAAATATTTTCAAATAATATATCATATATCCATATTTGGGTTAATACCCAAAATATATAAAGAACTCATACAACTCAAAAGTTTGTTTTAAAAGCTGACTTTAAAATGGGCAGATATGAAAAGACATTTTTCCAAAGAAGACATACAGATGGCTGAGACATACATGAAAAAAATGCTCAACATCACTAATCATCAAGGAAATGCAAACCAAAATCACAATGAGCTATCACTTCACACCTGTTGGAATGGCTGTCATCACAAACAGAAGAAATAAGTGTTGCTGAGGATGTGAAGACAAAGGAAAGCTTATACACAGTTGGTGGAAAAGTAATTAGTACAGCCACTACGGAAAAGAGTAAAGAGGCTCCTCAAAAATTTTTAATTAAAACTACTATGATCCCAGCAATCATACTTCTGGGTAAATATCCAAAAGAAATGAAAATACTAACTTGAAAAGGTATCTGGGACTTCCCTGGTGGTTCAGTGGTTAAGACTCCTCCTGCCAATGTAGGGGACAATCCCTGGTCTGGGAAAGTCCCACATACTGTAGAGCAACTAAGCCCGTGCACCTCGGGCACTGAAGCCCATGCGCCTAAAGCCCGTGCTCTGCAACAAGAGAAGCCACTGCAATGCGAAGCCTGTGCACTGCAGCTGGAGGAGCCCCGCCCTCGGAGGAGCCCCCTCACCACAGCTAGAGAAAGGCTGTGTGCAGCAATGAAGACCCAGCACATAAACACGCTGGCTCTTAATGATACTACTGAACTTGTTTTCAAAGCAGAAACAGACTCACAGACATAGAAAACACATTTATGATTACCAAAGAGGAAAGCGGCAGAAGGGATAAATCAGGAAACTGGGATTTATAGATACACACTAATGGACATGACTTAGTGAATTTACAACAAAGGAGAGAATAATATACAAAGGGAAAGGATAATCTCTTCAATAAATGGCTTTGGGAAAATTAGAAAAGAATGAACCTGGACCACTATTTTACACTCTTCATAAAGATCAGTTCAGAATGGATAAGAGACTTGAACATAAGGTCAGAAACCATACAACGCCAAGAAGAAAACAGGTAGTAATCTTGACATCAGTCTTGGCGATGATTGTTTGAACTTAACACCAAAAACAAAATAAGCAGTGAGACTACATTAACTAAAAAGCTTCTGCATAGCAAAGGAAACCAACAACAAAATTAAAAGGTAACCTATAGGGCAGGAGAAAATATTTTCAAATAATATATCATATATCCATATTTGGGTTAATACCCAAAATATATAAAGAACTCATACAACTCAAAAGTTTGTTTTAAAAGCTGACTTTAAAATGGGCAGATATGAAAAGACATTTTTCCAAAGAAGACATACAGATGGCTGAGACATACATGAAAAAAATGCTCAACATCACTAATCATCAAGGAAATGCAAACCAAAATCACAATGAGCTATCACTTCACACCTGTTGGAATGGCTGTCATCACAAACAGAAGAAATAAGTGTTGCTGAGGATGTGAAGACAAAGGAAAGCTTATACACAGTTGGTGGAAAAGTAATTAGTACAGCCACTACGGAAAAGAGTAAAGAGGCTCCTCAAAAATTTTTAATTAAAACTACTATGATCCCAGCAATCATACTTCTGGGTAAATATCCAAAAGAAATGAAAATACTAACTTGAAAAGGTATCTGGGACTTCCCTGGTGGTTCAGTGGTTAAGACTCCTCCTGCCAATGTAGGGGACAATCCCTGGTCTGGGAAAGTCCCACATACTGTAGAGCAACTAAGCCCGTGCACCTCGGGCACTGAAGCCCATGCGCCTAAAGCCCGTGCTCTGCAACAAGAGAAGCCACTGCAATGCGAAGCCTGTGCACTGCAGCTGGAGGAGCCCCGCCCTCGGAGGAGCCCCCTCACCACAGCTAGAGAAAGGCTGTGTGCAGCAATGAAGACCCAGCACATAAACACGCTGGCTCTTAATGATACTACTGAACTTGTTTTCAAAGCAGAAACAGACTCACAGACATAGAAAACACATTTATGATTACCAAAGAGGAAAGCGGCAGAAGGGATAAATCAGGAAACTGGGATTTATAGATACACACTACTATATGACCAACCTAGACAGCATATTGAAAAGCAGAGACATTACTTTGCCAACAAAGGTCCGTCTAGTCAAGGCTATGGTTTTTCCTGGGGTCATGTATGGATGTGAGAGTTGGACTGTGAAGAAGGCTGAGCACCAGAGAATTGATGCTTTTGAACTGTGGTGTTGGAGAAGACTCTTGAGAGTCCCTTGGACTGCAAGGAGATCCAACCAGTCCATTCTAACGGAGATTA
This sequence comes from Oreotragus oreotragus, assembly GCA_006410675.1. Lineage (NCBI taxonomy): Eukaryota > Metazoa > Chordata > Mammalia > Artiodactyla > Bovidae > Oreotragus > Oreotragus oreotragus. The sequence continues at coordinate 246,210 of SJYX01000564.1, read as the reverse complement.
GCCCTGGGATTTCTTTGGAAGGAATGATGCTAAAGCTGAAACTCCAGTACTTTGGCCACCTCATTCGAAGAGTTGACTCATTGGAAAAGACTCTGATGCTGGGAGGGATTGGGGGCAGGAGGAGAAGGGGACAACCGAGGATGAGATGGCTGGATGGCATCACAGACTCGATAGACATGAGTCTGAGTGAACTCCGGGAGATGTGATGGACAGGGAGGCCCGACGGACGTGCTGCAATTCATGGGGTGGCAAGAGTCGGACATGACTGAGCGACTGAACTGAACTGAACTGAACTACTATATATAAAACAGATGAACAACAAGGTCCTACTGTGTAGCACAGGGAACTGTATTCAATATCTTATTATAGCCTATCATGGAAAAGAATATGAAAAAGAATATAAATATATATATACATATATATATATAAGAGAGAGAGAACTGAATCACTTTGCTGTATACCATAAATTAATACAACATTGTAAATTAGCCATACTTCAATTTTTAAAAAAGAAAAAAAGATGTACCTCCCAACAGGTACCCATCACAGAGAATAGCCCCCAAAGCTTTGCACCTCTTCTCCCACCCTGTCTCACCCCTCAACTCCAATTAAACAAAAGGCCACTTACGGAGGTGAAGGCAGCACTGAAACCTTCCTGAGACATCTCATATTCAAAGGAACTGGTACTTCCTGTCTGCGTACCTGGGAAGAAAAGAACACTCTACATTAAAGAAAGCAGAAGAACCAAGAACAGGGGCTGGAAACTCAAATGCTATAGCAACCAGACAAAAGGAGCCTCAGATGAGAGCCATACAACCCACTCCCCTTATTTTTATATTTCTTCTGTTATGCTTTTCTTTTGTTTTTCATTTAAGTTACAGTCAATCTACAATATTAATATCAGTTTCAGGTGAACAGCATAGTGATTCAGTATTTTCGTAGATTATCCTCCTTTATAGGTTATTGCAAGATAATGGCTGTAATTTATATCTTTGTTGCTTATCTAGCCATACAGCTGTTGTCCAGTCACTAAGTTGTGTCCAACTCTTTGCACCCCCATAAATTGCACCACAATTTATGGTTTCTCTTTCCTTCACTATCTCCTGGAGTTTGCTCAAATTCATCTCCATTGAGTCTGTGATGCCCTCCAACCATCTTATCCTCTGTCACTCCTTTCTCCTGCCCTCAATCTTCCCCAGCATCAGGGTCTTTCCAATAAGTCAGCTCTTTGCATCAGGCGGTCAAAGTATTAGAGTTTCAGCTTCAGTATCAGTCCTTCCAGTGAATTTTCAGAGTTGATTTCCTTTAGGTTTGATCTCCTTGGGGTCCAAGGGACTCCCGAGAGTCTTCTCCAGCACCACAGTTCAAAAGCATCAGTTCTTTGGTGCTCAGCCTTCTTGATGATCCAACTCTCACACGACTACTAGAAAAACCATAGCTTTGACTATATGGACCATTGTCGGCATGTGGCCCCTTTTTAACATTTATTTTTATTTATTCGGCTGCACTGGGTCTTAGATATGGATGCAGGATCCAGTTCCCTGACCAGGGATCAAACCTTGGCTCCCAGGATTGGGAACATGGAGTCTTAACCACTAGACCACCAAGGAAGGCCGCATATGCCCCTTTTAAAGGGATGGTGGCTATTTGGTTCCAACTATTTTTTGTCCAGTGGGTATATGGTCCTCAAGGTGTCTAATCTTCCAAATTTTCAAGAAAAACCATAAATCCAGACTGTATGTGAACATTCTCCCAATTTTTAAATTCTTTCCTTCAACAAACTTATTGAACATGCTTCATGCACCAGGCATTATTCTAAGCACTGGAGATACAGCAGTGAACCAAACAGACAAATGTTGGCAACACATCCAAATTTGGGGAAAATACCACATGGGATTTGTCTCCCCTACCCTCTAATTTTGCAGCCTGTAGCCAAGACTTGCAAAATTAGATCTTTCTATTTCAAAGAAATGGAGCGAGAGGCCAGAGTTGTTGAGAACTGGAGGAAGAAGAGAATTGATGATGAGGGTCAGAATGCCAAGGGTTAGGAGGTCCTTGTTTCTAGAGGGAAATACATGTTTAGGGGTAAGGGGCTGTCTTTGGAGCTGCTCCAGGACTACAAAACCTTAGCTTACCTTCAATCGCAAAGATCTTTTCCTGAAGCTGGTTCTGAATGGTCTTCAGAGCTTCGAAGTTATTCACCTGGAACACGTGATCAGCAGGCGGCTTAGATGCAATAGTATCGAGCTCCTTTCGAGAGTTCCTATTGTTAAAAGCATCTCCCACCTGTTACCAAAAAACAGAGGTCGAATCAGACAATTTCTGGAAGTAGCACTCTCCTCCAGCAGAGAAAATTCTATAGCAAAAGAATCTGAAAATATCTGTCCAAAGAAGGAATGTACCAGAAGGCCCCAGGGACAGGGCTGCCAGGTACGGTGGAGCAGGTTGTACACTCTACATTCTGTCAAGGGGGAAATTGTGGCTGAAAATCAGCCTTTGGTGCATTTTCTGTGCCATGCCTCCTGGCATGGAACTGACTTCTTTTTGAGGACAGGGAGCTTTCTCCTTCATATGAAGTTGTTTCCCACTTGGCAAGCCAGGGACCCCAGGTGATACATCTTTCTATGTCATACAAGATAGTGTAGTAGTTTGATGACATTGATGCTCCCACCCCTTTACCCCTTCCTGTACCCAAGCCCTTTCCCCAAAGCTTTGCTTTGCCCTCCTCCTCCTGGCAGAGTATTCTGCTCCATTCATTGTCTCTGGGCTCTGCCACATGTATTGCTTTAGCCCTCAGATGTTATCACACGTGATACAGAGGCTTGAAAAAATGCTTGCAACATTTGTACTTGCTCTTTTTTTCCTCTGCTTTCACCATGAGAACATGCCCAGGCTAGCCCACTGGAGGAAGAGACACATGGAACAGGAGCATCAAGTTACCCCAGCCCCAGGAGACAAACATGGCAACCCTCAGACATGAAGAGAGCCCAGTCAAGATCAGCAGAGCCACCAACCAGCCTGCAGCTGATTACAGACACATGAGTGAGTCCAGCTGGGACCAGAAAAACTGCCCAGCCTGACCGACAGACTCACTTACCATTTTAAGCCACTGAATGTTGGGATCATTTGTTATACAGCATCATTGCAACAAAATAGTTCACTGAAACAGGTGTATCTGTGCTAGCAGAGATTACCCTGGCCCCATTTTGACTTTATTGATGCTTGCAAGTTCAAAGGAGGGTGTGTTTGAGTAGAAACCCACACAAGTATCAAGTCAGAGAGCCACATTTCCTACCCCAATGACGTAGCGAATGATCCCTTTTCTATCAGCTTCAGGGATGACATCCCTATACGCCAAAGGATCGAGATATTTTTCCCCATCTGTGATGACAATCATGATCTTAAGGGCATGATTCCGGGCTCCATTGCTGCTGTGAAACAGTTCTCTTCTATCCAGGGTAAAGGAGAGAAAAGTCAAATTCGATCAGACCGAGAGATGTGCTTAATACCAGGGGAGGAACATCAGCAGTTACAGATGTAACTGGACTCTGTCTAGAAGGTGCTTGTGCTCCCCGGGACAAACACTGAGCTGTAGGTCCGCCAAGATCTGGAAGGGCAGCAGAAGAACAGGAAAGTGGAAGGAAAAGAAGCCTTCATTGCTTTTATATTCTTTGGGATAGGGTGATTTTTTAAATTGAGTATTATTCCTTCTAAATTAAAAAGTTCATAGCTTATTTATGCCTTCTTCACACCTCTCCTACTGGCTCACCAGCTTATCTTCCGGTACTTTTGTCTCAACTCCTACCCTTGCCTCTAAACACACACACACACACACACACACACACACACACATACATATACAGATCAGAGGGAACTTTCCAAAACAAGATATGGATACATCTCCCCACTGCTGAAAACGTCAATGGATCCATTGGCTTTTCAGTTGCCTTGCTAACCTGGCCTCAGCTGATTTGTCTGCACTCCCTCCAGCCTTGCTCTCTCTCCCCCTAACCCCTGCCTCGTTGTTGTTGCTTAGTCACTCCGTCGTGTCCAGCTCTTTGCAACCCCATGGACCATAGCCCGCCATGTTCCTCTGTCCAGGGATTTCCCAGGCAAGAACACTGGAGTGGGCTGCCATTTCCTTCTCCAGGGGCTCTTCTCAACCCAGAGGTGGAGCCCATGCTTCCTGCGTTGGCAGGCGGATTCTTTACCACTGAACCACCAGAAAAGCCCTTACTCTCACCTTTACCCACAATTTGTGCACCGTGAACATACCAGGCGCAGTCCCCGCTCCACACCTGACTCACTGGAAATACCCTCTACCCCAGCCCTTTCTGAACAACACCCCTTTATCCTGCAAAGCTCAGCCAAAAAACAAAAAAAAACCTCCTCCTTTCATCCTAAGCAAAGAGGGAAGAGCTTACACTACTTTGCGGATCCCTGTGGCTGTGTGCGTCCTCCCAAACAGCTGTCTTATTGACCTCACCAGTAATTCCGGGACAGGGTTTCTCTTGAAATCATTGAAGGTGAAGTGAGTCTGGAAGTCATCTGAGTACTGCATCAGAGAGAACTGGGAACAGGCGCCTGTTGTTAGACTGGAGTAGGCACCCCCCCTCCCACTTAGCTATCTCCCAGAAAGCTCTCCATAAATCCTGAAATACTCCAGGCTCCAAATTCCTCCAAATTCTGCCCCGTCCCAGCCCTTCTGCCTCACCAGGAGGACAGCGATTGGCCATCAGCTCCCACTTCTCAGCACTAGAACTTAGCCAGAGATAACATATGCGTTTCATGTCCCACACCAACCCCTATCAATTACTGTGCCTGCTTTACAGAGGGCTGGAAAAAGGCTGAAGCTGCATCCAGTCAGAGCAAGACAGCAAATCATGAAAGAAAATGCTGATCAACTGGCAATTTGGCACCATCTGGACAGGAAGTAAGACAGGACCCACCTTAGGCAGGCTGTTCCCTAACCTACCCATTTGCACTCACCAAGGTTTTGGACTTTTGGAATTGACTCATCACAGTTGAGACAAACTTCTTCATCAGCTCAAAGTCTACTGGGTCGATGCTACCAGAACCATCGATCAAAAAGGCAATGTCACTGTCTTGCTGAGGGCACTCTGGGGGAAAAGGAAAAAGAACTGATTCAGTACAAGAGACTCGGGTTCATTTTTTTTTTAATCAGCTGTCTGCTGAGCAATGAGAATGAAAGGTAGACAAGATGACGGCCATGCACTTAACTAAAGAAAAACATGGACAGAGTGGCGTGGGAAACTTTAGTTCATTCTGCTCAAGGCAGGGAAAGTTATCAAAGCTACCTCATCAGTTCAGTTCAGTCACTCAGTCGTGTCCGACTCTCTGCGACCCCATGAATCGCAGCTCGCCAGGCCTCCCTGTTCATCACCAACACCTGGAGTTCACTCAGACTCACGTCTATCGAGTCCGTGATGCCATCCATCCATCTCATCCTCTGTCGTCCCCTTCTCCTCCTGCCCCCAATCCCTCCCAGCATCAGAGTCTTTTCCAATGAGTCAACTCTTTGCACGAGGTGGCCAAAGTACTGGAGTTTCAGCTTCAGCATCATTCCCTCCAAAGAAATCCCAGGGCCGATCTCCTTTAGAATGGACTGGTTGGATCTCCTTGCAGTCCAGGGACTCTCAAGAGTCTTCTCCAACACCACAGTTCAAAAGCATCAATTCTTTGGCGCTCAGCTTTCTTCACAGTCCAACTCTCACATCCATACATGACCGCTGGAAAAACCATAGCTTTGACTAGATGGACCTTTGTTGGCAAAGTAATGTCTCTGCTTTTGAATATGCTATCTAGGTTGGTCATAACTTTTCTTCCAAGGAGTAAGCGTCTTCTAATTTCATGGCTGCAGTCACCATCTGCAGTGATTCTGGAGCCCCCAAAATGAATAAGAAATAATTTGCAGATGTCCCTGGTGGTCCAGTGGTTAAGAATCCGACCTCCCAGTGGAACATGGGTTCGATCCCAGGGGCAGAAAGTTTCCACATGCTGCGGGGCAAGCGAGCCCATACGCCACGACTACTAAGCCCACGTGCGCTAGAGCCCACACTCCGAAACAAGAGAAGCCACTAGAATGAGAAGCCTGAGCCCCACAACTAGAGACTAGCCCTTGCTCGCTGCAGCTAGAAAAAAGCCCCCGACCAGCAATGAAGACCCAGCAAGTCAAAAATAAATAATTTTCTTAAAAAAGGAAAAAGAAAAGCCTGGAATGTTTAAGAGTGAAAATTGAAGAGAAACACTGGAACCCAGTTTCCTCACCCTTCTGCACCAAGATTTGTAAATAACCCCCCAGACTACAAGTCCCTTAGCCCAGTCCTGCCCAGGGCCCTCCAGTCTCACACTGCTCCTCTGTACCCACCTCTGAGGGCCTCTGGGATCATCCTGGGTTGCTGGAGTAGATTGGATCCAAACAAGAAGCAGAGGCCATTTGCATAAGTGTTCTCCTTGCAAATTTGGTGCACTGTGGGGCCACAGGCCTAAGGGGCAGGGAAACAGTAGGAGAGGCAGTCTCTGCTCCCTGTCCTTTCAACCCAGCATCTCCACCCATCAAGACCCCAGGCCTAGCAGCCTTGGGCCCCCAACTCCTTCCCTCTGAACGCTCCCATGACCCAAGGCAACTCACCAGCAGCCGGAAAGGGTTGGCAGCAAATGCAAGAGACAAGCCCAGGGACATGTTCACAGCCTCCGGGGGAACTGAGAGGACAGATATACACATGGTCAGCCTTGGGGGATGGAAGGGGCTCTGTAAGAGCTAGATGGGCTTCCCTGGTGGCTCAGTGATAAAGAGTCTGCCTGCCAAGGCAGGAGACCAGGGTTTGATCCCTGGGTCAGGAAGATCCCCTGGAAGACTAAATGGCAACACACTCCAGAATGCCTGCATGGGAAATTCCACGAACAGAGGAGCCTGGCAGGCTACAGTCCATGGGGCCTCCAAGAGTTGGACATGACTTAGCAACTAAACAAGAGTGGGACAGGGGTGACCTCAACCTGGGAGATCAGAGGTCTGACAGATCCAAAGAGCCACGTAGGTCATAGAAAGTGACAAGGAGGGGGCTGCCTGACAGTGACTGCATACAGCTCAGAGGCGGAGGAGCTGCCGCCCTGAGCCGCCCACCACAGAGCCCAGGACAAAGGCCTGACACGTCCAGGTGTGTGCAGAGGTGGAGTCCTAGCCCTGGGCCCGGTGGGGGGCAGCGATGACTCACCCTGCAGGGGGATGGCCTCACACCTGCCCGTGCTGTAGTCACACTGGTAGAGGACGCCTGTTTGATTAGCAGCCTTTACTTCCTGCGGGGCTCCCACCACCAGCCTGGAGGGAAGGGATAAGAGGACACGATGACAACTGGGGAGGAGACCAAGGATGGAAGTTCTGCCACTCAGAGGAAAGGTGGGGAGCCCCTCACAGGGATTCCCCACCTCCCCCCCAACAGGAAGAAGACTCGGCAAAGAAAAAGTGAGGAATTTCTTTTTTAACCATTGTTTGTTTATTGTGAATATTCTCGTAATCCAGTCATTTGAATTTATGGTCCCAAGGGTCACTTCAGTAAGTTCAAGAATTTCTAAATTGTGAAGGTAGACAGTCTACCTCCCTAGCTTGGAAGCATTTCCCTCTTCCTGTGTCAGACAAGGATGCAAGATTGCAGAGTGGAAAGGAATAGAGGCCTTGGAGTTTTACTGTCTGAAATCAAAATTTAGTCCCACCCTTACATCCTGTGTGACCTTGAAGGACTGAATTAATTACCATATTATTCTTCAGTGTTCTCATCTCTAAAATACAGAGAACAGTCGTATCTACCTCAAAGTTATTATCATGATTACTCGAGTTAGTCCATGTACAGTTCCCAAACAGGAAAATGTCTGGGGACTTCCCTGGCAGTGCAGTGGTTAAAATTCTGCACTTCCACGGTAGAGGGCATGGGTTCAATTCCTGGTCAGGGAAATAAGATCCTGTCTATAATATGGCACAGCTAAAATTTTTTTTTCAATTTTTAAAATAGGGAAATGTTTAATCTTGGAGTGAGAAGAGTCCCTCTAAGGAGGGCATAATATATCCAGAAGTCATTTTTAAATGAATACAGTCAACCCCACAAGTTTTTTATTTTTATTTTTTTTGATCATGCCACAAGGCATTTGAGATCCTAGTTCACCAACCAAGGGTCAAACCCATGCCCCCTGCCACAGAAGCTCAAGGTCCTAACCACTGGACTGCCAGGGAAGTCTCCCCAACAGTCATTTAAAATAAATTTCTGTATGTGATCTACTACCAAAAACAAAGTCAAAAAATAAACGATAAACTGGGGGAGGGAGATGAACACCCAGACTATTTCCTCAGTAGTCAGATCTCCTACAAATCAAGAAGGAAAGAAAAAAAAAAAACAAGAGAAAAATGGGCCACAGATAAGGAGGAAAAAAAGTGTTCACAGAAAAGGAAATAAATCTCTCTTAAAAGAAGAAATGCAATTTAAAACTAAATTGAAATACCATTTCTTCCCTATTTGATTTACAAAGATCGTTGAGTTTGCTAACACTTTGGGTTGGCTACTTGGTGGGGAAGTAAGTGTTTGCACAAATTTCTGGTGCGAGTGCAAAGTGTCGCCACCATCATTGAAGGTAATCTGGAAAAATCTGTTAAAATTACATATGCACATGTACCCTTGGATCCAGCAATCCTAGTTTTAGGAATTTACTTCCAAAATATACTTGCTCATGTACAAAACGCCAGCATTGTTTATAGAGCAAAAGTTTGGAAACAATCCAATGTCTGCTCAGAAAAGATTTACATGTAACAAAAAAGTAAATTATTGTATTTCCAAATAATAAATAATAATAATAATAGAATATGATGTCAGCATAAAAAAGAACAAGGAAGCTCTTTATATACTTATTCAGTAAAATCAGCAAGCTCTGCTAATTTTTAAAAAAATTGCAAAAGACAGTTTAGAGCAGGAGCTGGCAAATTTTTTTCTCGAAAAATGGCATTATTTCCATAAATATTATTTTTATAAAAGTAAATATTTTAGGCTTTTCAGATTATACAGTCTGTGTCCCAGCCTCCCTGTTCTGCTACTGTGCTCCAGAGCTGCCATAAATAATAAATGAATAGAGATTGTCTTACTAAGTGAAGTAAGTCAGGAAAAAAAAATACAATATCACTCATATGTGGAATCCAGTTTGAAAAAAAAAAAGGTATAAAAATGAACTTACAAAATAGACACAGACTCACTGATTTCTAAAACAAACTTATGGTTACCAAAGGGGAAATGTAAGCAGGAGAGATAAGTTCGGAACTTACTATTAACACAGATACACTGCTGTATATAAATTAGATAACCAAAACAAGGACCTATGGTATATAGTACAATGAACTCTACTCAGTTTTCTGTAATAACCTATGTGGGAAAAGAATCTCAAAAATAATGAATCTATGTAAATGTATAACCAAACCACTTTGCTGTACATCTAAAACCAGCACAACATTGTAAATCAGCTATACTCCAATAGAAAATTTAAGTATAAGAAAATAATAATCACAATAATAGTAATAATAATAAATGGCAAGTAGGGGATGGAGTGGCCGATTGTCAATAAAATGTATTTACAAAAATAGGCAACAGGCTGTGGTTTGAGTACAATATGTGCTACAAATTGTGTGCAGGATGGGGGTTAGAAAAATGTGGTCTACGCAGTGTAAACACCTCTGAAAGAACACATGAGAAACCATTTACCAGGAACCCTGCTGTGGAGGGAACTGGGGGATGAGAGGGAGGAAGAGGTTTTCTATCACACTCTTTCATATCTTTTGAATTTACTACGCTGATAAATTAAGAAAAAAAGCAAATCAAGGAATTTCTATTTTTTTCAGGTATGTTGTCTTTTTTTTTAATTGGAGGATAATTACTTTATATTATTTTGTTGGTTTCTGCCATACATCAACAGGAATCAGCCATAGGTAAACATATGTCCCCTCCCTCTTAAACCTCCCTGCCACCTCCCAGCATATCCCATCACTCTAGGTTGTCACAGAACCCCAGTTTGAGTTCCCTGAGTCATACAGCAACACCCCACTGTCTATTTTACATATGGTAATGCGCATGTTTCAGCGTTACTCTCTTAATTGTCCCACTCTAGCCTTCCCTCACTGTGTCTGCAAGTCTGTTCTTTATGTCTGCATCTCCTTTGCTGCCCTGCAAATAAGTGCATCAGTAATTGTCTCTCTAGATTCCATATATGAATGTGTTAATATAAGATATGTGTTCCTCTCACTTCACCCTGTATAATAGGCTCTAGGTAATATTCCATTGTATACATTTACCACATCTTCTTTATCCATTCCTCAGTCGATGGACATCTAGCTTGCTTCCATGTCCTGGCTAGGTATGTTAAATCTTGGAGGGAAAGCGTGTGGGCAGGGATGCCCCTGCAGCCCTTACCGGGATCCCTGAATCTGGACCACGTTCTGCCCAAAGCCTCTTGCGTTGTTTTGGAAGATGACTGCTTTTTCCGTGTCCAGGTTGAACCCATGACACAAGGCCAAGGCTGGAGGGAGAACAAGGGGGTGGAAGTCAGGAGGTGATATGGAAACAGTTAAGAAATCAGCCTGGGACTTCCCTAGCAGTCCAGTGGTTAAGACTCTGAGCTTCCAATGCAGGGGCACAGGTTCCATCCCCAGTTGAAGAACTAAGATTCCACATACCACAGAGCTTGGCCACAAAATTAAATATTAAAAAATAAGAAAGATTTAAAAAGGAAAGAAAGCAGCCTGCTCTCTTGCCCCAAGCATATTCCTGTCAGGATTCACCCTAACCCCACATGGAGATGGGTTCCTCCCAGGTCCCAGCCTGGAGCAGAGGTCTCCACACTCTTTCTATAAAGGGGTACATGCTAAGTCCCTTCAGTCATGTCCAGTTCTTTGCAACCCCATGGACTATAGCCCACCAGGCTCCTCTGTCCATGGGATTCTCCAGGCAAGAATACTGGAGTGGGTTGCCAAGCCCTTATTCAAGGGATCTTCCTGAAGCAGGGACCAAATCCATGTCTCTCACATCTCTTGTATTGGCAAGCAAGTTCTTTACCACTAGCGCCATTTGGGAAGCCTTCTATAAAGTATTCAATAGTAAATATTTTAGGCTTTGTGGATCAAGAGGCAAATGGAATCTAATTACGTATGTATTTATATAAGAAAAGAAGGGGTTTCCCTGGTGGCTCGGACAGTAAAGAATCTGTTCACAATGTGGGAGACCTGGATTCAATCCCTGGGTCAGGAAGATCCCCTGGAGAAGGGAATGGCAACCCACTCCAGTATTCTTGCTTGGAAAATTCCATGGACAGAGGAGCCTCGCAGGCTACAGTCTATGGGGTCACAAAGAGCTGGATACAACTGAGCGACTACACTTTCACTTTCAAGAAAAGAAAAAATGCATTTTTCATGAAGGAAATTCAAAACAGAATAATTGAGTAAAAGTTCTTTTAATACGATTTTGCTGATGAGACAGATGGAATTTTGCAGGATTTAAAGTTAGTGTTCCTTGTCATGGATTAATTATAAACATTTATCTGGATCTCATAGCTCCGAACATTCATCTGGGACCCATGTACAAAAACATATGGTGAGTCCTCACATTATGTCCCCAGACCACAGTTTGCTGACTCCTGGCCTTAGAACACCAATATCGGGTATAACGGAAGAAATTTTGATATACTGAGCTATGGGAAGTCATTCTGGCTTCTGTGCATGCTAAGTCACTTCAGTTGTGTCCGACTCTCTGTGATTCCATGGACTGTAGCCCACCAGGCTCCTCTGTCCATGGTATTCTTGCAAGGATACTGGAGTGGGCTGCCATGCCCTCCTCTAGGAGATCTAGTAGGAGATTTGATCCAGGAGACACAGATTTGACCCCTGGTCCAGAAAGATCCCACATGCTGCAGGGCAACAAAGCCCACGCACTGCAGCCACAGAAGCCATGTGTCCTAAAGCCGGTGCTCTGCCTCGAGAGAAACCACCACAATGAGAAGCTCGAGCACCGCAACTAGAGAGTAGCCCCTGCTTGCCACAGCTAGAGAGAGTCTGCATGCAGCAGTGAAGACCCAGTGCAGTCAAAACTAAATACAAATTTTAAACTAAAAAAACAAAGATGAAATGCCTCCTTTCCTGGGACGCCAATGCTGTTCCTGCTTTGAGGATAAGACTTCCTTCCCAGGTGCCAAGCCCATATCAACTTTCTGTGTACCTGATGATCTGTTTGGCTTTCATGTCTTTTGAAACCATGAAAGAATGCATTCCTGACTTGTTTGATGTGCTTTCTTCTTACAAGATATAAAATTATGCCCAAAACCCTGCTTCTCTGGAGCAGTTCCTCCAAATTCTCAGGAAGCTGTCTCCTGGGCTATAGTCCTCAGTTTGACTCAAAAAAACAAACAAACAAATCTCTTTTCTTGTTTATTGATTATGTCCATCAACAGGTACATTCAGCCCCTCTCTGAGCCCCACCCTAGGTTCCCACTCCACTGATTTGCTCAACAGTAAGTTCCTAAAGACTCTATTAGGTAATTTCCTCCCTGTGCAACTCACAAGCATTTCTTTCCCCTCTTTGACTCACACGCCACAAAACAGACAAAAAAGGAAAACGAACTTGAATCATTTCAGTCAGTCAGTCATTCGACAAACATTTACACCTGGGTCCTTGGAAAAGAGGAGACAAATAGGAGGTGAGACGGAATCCAAGAAAAAAGCACTCTGAGAAGAGAAGCCAAGATCTACTGTGCACCCTTCAATATGTCTTTTCACCTTTCTACACCTCAGTTTCCTCATTTGTGAAGACGGGACCAACCAAACCAGGGCATACTCTATTAACCGAGTCATTTATCCAAGCTTCTGTGGTCATCCCAATTCAGTCTAGCTCTACTTCGTGAATCCCTTCACCTTCCTCCAATCCCCTTTGGCTCTCCCCAGTCTCACTCCCAAGTATTCTGGACACTTTGTCTCCACTCACAAACTCAAAAACTCCCCTCCTCCTCCCCAGCGGACCCCCAGCTCCAGGCACACCTGTTAATAGAAGGATTCTGTCATTCATAGCTGGAGGCAGCAGGAACCGTGAGGCCACAGGCACCAAGGAGCCACTGCAAGGAAGCCACTAAAGTCAGGAAGGACAAAAAGAGAAGTAGGAGGCAGAAGCCTGTCAGACTCAAAGGAAGAGGGCGGAGGCTCAGTGAGCACACAGTCCTGCCTGACCTTCCTATCCAGGCTGTGTGTGCATAGCTTGGGCTGCTTCCCTACCCAGCTCCCTGGCCCAAACCATCAAGGTCCATATCCCAAAGTTATCTTTGTTTGCCCACCTGCTTTTAGAGTTGGCCAAAACATTATGAAAAACAAAGAACAGGCTGAGGACCTGCCTCCCAGAACATGTCTCCCTGAAGCACAGTTTGCAAAATGTCCCTCCCTCCCACCCAAGGAGCTGTCTTCTGGTGTGGCCATCAATAAGGACAACTCTGGTACAGGGACATCTGGTGATTTTTGAATATTATTTTGCTTTAAAAAAAAAGTCTCAAACACTTTGGCCCAGGAATTTTCGCTTCCAAGAATTTATCTTGGGACTTTCATGCTGGTCCAATGGCTAAGACTCCACACATCTAATGATGCAGAGGGCCCAGGTTTGATCCCTGGTCAGGGGACTAGACCACACATGCCTCAACTAAGGAAACATGTGCTGCAAGTAAGACCTGGCACAGCCAAATAAATAAATGTGTTTTAATTTTTTTTTAAGTTTATCCTAAGAAATAGCTGAGAAGTACAGTCAAAGATGTCTGCACAAACTGTTTTCAAGGACACAGGAGCATAATTTTCATGAAATATATAGAACCCCAAACCATACCTTGTGTCTATCCACTAATGTGGTCCCCAAGCCAATCATTTTTCAATCTCTCTCAAATATACTCTCTCTTGCCCTAGTTCTGCTTTAACCAGAGCAAAGAAATGTGTGTTAGTCGCTCAGCTGTGTCCAACTCTTTGCGACCCCATGGATTGTAGCCCACCAGGCTCCTCTGTCCATGGAATTCTCCAGACGAGAATACTGGAATGAGTGGCCATTCCCTTCTCCAGGAGGTCTTCCTGACCCAGGAATTGAACCCGGGTCTCCTCTATTGCAGGCAGACTCTTTACCATCTGAGCCACCAGGGAAGCCTACTCTCTGAAAAAAATTTCATTAAAATTCTGAACATTTTGTTTCAAATTACCTGTCTAAAGATACAAGTGTGGGAGCTTCCCTGGTAGCTCAGCGGCAAAGAACCCATCTGCCCAGGCAAGAGACACAGGTTCGATCACTGACACAGGAAGATCCCACAAGACATGGAGCAGCTAAGCCTGTGCATCACGACTACTGAGCCTGCGCTCTAGAGCCAAGGAGCTGCAACTACTGAAGCCCGCATGCCCCAAAGCCTGTGCTCTGCAACAAAAGAAGCCACTGCAATGAGAAGCCTGGGCACTGCAACTAGAGAAAGCCCCTGAAGTGAAAGTCGCTCAGTCGTATCCAATTTTTTGTGACCCTATGGACTCCTATACAGTCCATGGAATTCTCCAGGCCAGAATACTAGAGTGGGTAGCCTTTTCCTTCTCCAAGGGATTTTCCCAACCCAGGGCTCAAACCCAGGTCTCCCACACTGCAGGAGGATTCTTTACCAACTGAGCTATCAGGGAAGCCCAGAGAAAGCCCATACACAGCAACAAAGACCCAGCACAGCCAAAAATAAATTAATTAATTAAGTCATTTTTTAAAGATTTTAGGTACATGTGTGTAGGAAAACCAAAACATTTATGGCATTTGTTGCCTGATCACAGGACAATGAGTCTGTTCTTCTCTATTGCCACATAGCAAACTACTCCAAATCTTACCAACTCCAAATAGCAACTTCTCTTTTTTAAATTTGTTTAATTGAAATATAGTTGATTTACACGGACAGCAAATGACTCAGTTTTACATACATAGAATAGCTTGCATCTGCTAATCCCAAAGCTCCCAGTCCATTTCCTTCCCTCTACCTCCTCCACACTGGCAACCACAAGTCTGAAATAGCATCCTCTCATTGTATCATGGTGCTGTGGATTGTCTAGCCCCAGCACATCCCATTAGGGAATCTCAGATAACTGCAGTCAGATTATGACTGGGGCTGGAGTCCTTGAAGGCTCAGCTGGGCTGGACTTTCAAAATAGATCACTCCCATGGCTGGAAGTTGGTGGTGGCTATAGGCATGGAGCTTGGTTGGGGCTGTCAGCTGTAGGACCTCCATGTAGCTTTTCTGTGTGGCTTGGGCTACTCACAGCAGAGTGGTTAGACTTCAAGGGTAAATATTCCAAGAGATAAAAATAGAAAGTTTCCAGTCTCTTAAGGCGTTGATCTGGAAACTGTCACAGAGTCACTTCCACCATATTCTATTAGTCAAGCAGTCATAGACCTCAAGCTCCAAGAGAGGGAGCACAGATCTCATCTCTCAATGTGTTAAAGAAATGGTGATCAACTTTTAATCTGCCACAGGGTGATTTTCATTTCCTTCTCTATATATTTTTGTACTTAAAACTTTCATACCAAAAAAAGAATGATGTTTAAAATCAGAAAGAAAAGAAAAACACCAATAAATAAATGACACCATGCCTGTAATTTTTAGCAGGAAAGGGAGCTGAGGAAAAACAAATACAGCCATGAGCTCAGGATGAGAAGATACCAGCAAGGGTGTGGGGACATAGTTTAATAAATAAGCTGGGTTTATTTTTGGTGAAAGGCTTTCATATTCTGATTACCATAAGAAGTTGCTCAGCCATCACAGACCCTCCTTTTCCAGAACAGTGGTCAAGGGACCACTTTAAAGGCCAATGGAAAAATCACAGAAAGATTGTCCAACTCCCAGAGCCTTTCTTAATGACCCATCTAGATGTGCACCTGACCAGGTGATCACAGGTGGGCATCTAGCAACATAGGCTTTTATCCATTCCCTCCCACCCATCCCCTAGTCCTACTCTTGACAAAATCTTAGCTTGGCTCCACTGTAAACAGACCCTGAGACAAGGATTCAAGTGCAAGTAATTTATTTGAGAGGTGATCTAGGAAACACTGGTGAAGAAATGGGGATAGAAAAGAACTCATAAAAGTGGTGAGACGAAACAAGTTCCCTCTGTGAACAATTAGAATCTAATGTACTGAGGAAATCTGAAATCCAGAGTAGAACATGCCTCACTTATCCACTTGAGAGAAGGGGGAGATTGCAGGACTTCCCTGGTGGTCCAGAGGTTGACTCTTTACTTTCAATGCAGGGGGTTCAGGGTCCCTTCCTAGTTGGGGAACTAAGATCCCACATGCCCTGGGATGTAGCCAAAAAACAATTTTTTTTTTTTAAGAGGAGAGGGGACCATATTCTTATCCACAACCCACATCAGCTATTAGTGGAGGACTGCTGTCTGGGAAAGCCTTACTTCTCTAGTGCATCCAACCTGCCCTGCCCCAAGACAGAGAAGGCTCCAGGAGCCATAGAGAGCGTGTAGGCAGGCAGGTGCTGGCAGCTAGAAGCCTGGGCAGCTTGCATGAGAATGATAAGCGCTGATGGGATGTGAATGGAGCAATTGCAGCATCTGTTACAGATACTCAGATGCTTTTTCATTAACATTCATCATTATATTAAATTATATATTTATTTAGTTTATCTACTCTCTGACTCCCCAGCTAGAATGTAAAAGCTCCAGAGAGTAGAGATTCTTGTGTGTCTTTCTAATCACTCTGGTTCATATGAGATCTTTCCCCTAGGAAACTGATTTGACCAGGGAGAGAATTCTGGGAAGAGGGCAGAGTAGGAAGCACCAAGAATCCTTCCTCCCCATCGAGATAGCAATTGTGCCAGCAGAATCTTGATAATGTAATTATTTAGGAGCTCTAGAGTCTAGTCAAAGACCTGTGCTTCACTTCAGTGTATTTCAGCTCTTAGCACCTTAGCAGCTACCAAAGTGTAGTTGCACCAGTTGCGTCCAACCCTTTGAGAACCCATGGACTATAGCCCATCAGGCTCCTCTGTTCATGGGATTCTCCAGACAAGAATACTGGAATGGGTTGCCATTCCCTTCTCCAGGGGTTCTTTCCCACCCAGCGATCAAACCCAGGTCCCCCTCATTGCAGGCAGATTCTTTACTGTCTGAGCCATCAACCCTTCACCAACAACCCTTCAGGCCCTTTGCAAGCTTCCCAGGAGCAGGTTGTGTACAACTATTAGGAGCCAAACTGAATGATAAGAACCTGTCCATTGATAATGCTTATCATGGAATTCTAATTACCAAAGCTTCAAAACTTGAAATAATTTGAGTGAATGGATGTTCCTAACATCAAATCCATCTAAACAGAAAAGAAGGCACCTTGTTGGGATAGAATAAAAACCACCACCACTTGCCTGGTGATTCACAGGTCACTTTCACAGACATAATCTCTTTTGATACTCACATTCAAACTATGAGTTATTATTAATTATAACTGTCATTTCTCTTGTGAAGAAATTCTTACATTTGATGCAACCAAATTTATTATTGGCCTTTTCTGTGGCTTGCTTAAAAAATCTCCAGAGTTAGAAAAACTTATTTTCATCAATATATTCTTCTCATATACTTCTTCTGTTATTTAATTTCTTACTTTGTATAGAGTTGAATTTTTTGTGGGCAGTGTGAAATAGGAAATCCAATTTCAGTTTTGTCCATAGTAATACTTTTGTTTCCTCTTGTTTATCTGTATATTCTTCTCAAATACTTCTTTTATTTCTGTCATTTAATCTATTACTTTACGTAGAGTTGAATTTTTTGTGTGCAGTGTGAAATAGGAAGCCTAATTTCATTTTTGTCCATATGAACAAAAAATTTCCCAGTGCCTTTTTTTTTAATCTATATATTCTTCTGAAATACTTCTTTTACTTCTGTTACTTAATTTCTTAATTTGTTTGGAGTTGAATTTTTTGTACACAGGTGAAATAGGAAACCCAATTTCATTTTGTCCATATGAACAAATAATTTTCCAGTTCCTTTTTTTTTTTGGCGGTGCTGGGTCTTCGTTGTGGCTTGATGCCACAATAGTTGCTGCCTGCGGGCTTAGTTGCCCCACAGCATGTGGGATCTTAGTTCCCTAACCAGCAATCCATCGAATCTGCATCTCTTGCATTGGAAGGTAGATTCCTAATCACTGGACCATCAGAGATGTCCCTCCAGTTCCACTTATTGAAAAGAGCTTAAAATAAGCTTTTAGAAGGAAATGTGAATTTCCTATATTTGGCAAATTTTTCTTTTACTGCTCATCTATTTCTATCCAAGTGAATATAATGCAAGATTCCAGTATTATATATCAACCCTATGCAATTATTTTCTCTGTGAGTCTGAGTAAATTGAGGTATCCAGAACCCACAGCCCAACTCTGTGGAAACCATTTCAAAGAGAAAAAACTTTTCTTGCCTCTCCAAGAGCAAAAACGATTGCCAGGAGGAACATCCAGTCAAAATTCTATTTTCTACAAAAGAGAAAGAAGAATCAATGGGCAAAAAAGTCATCATATGCAGAAAGTATGAAAACCCAGGACCGTTCACTGATAACTTGAACTTAACCTTATTCAGCAAAATCAACATATAAAAGTCTTATTTATTTCTTATTCATCTAAGACTGATTAATTATCTAATTAGAAAAGATAATAGGAAAATCACCATTCGTAACACCAAAAAGCTATAAAACACCTAAGCATAAATCTAAAGGGAAATAAGTGAAACTATATATGTATTTTTTTTTTACTGTTAGTCTTTCCTGAAGGACACAGAAGAATAGAGAGAGATGCCTATTCCTGGATGATAAGGCTTAATTAACATTATAAAGATATCAGTTCTCCATCAGATTACTCAGCAATTCACTGTAACCTCACCCAACAGGATTATTATCAATTCGGGGAAGGCAATGGCACCCCACCCCAGTACTCTTGCCTGGAAAATCCAATGGACGGAGGAGCCTGGTGGGCTGCAGTCCATGGGGTCGCTAACAGTCGGACAGACTGAGCGACTTCACTTTCACTTTTCTCTTTCATGCATTGGAGAAGGAAATGGCAACCCACTCCAGTGTTCTTGCCTGGAGAATCCCAGGGACGGGGGAGCCTGGTGGGCTGCCGTCTATGGGGTCACACAGAGTCGGACACGACTGAAGTGACTTAGCAGCAGCAGCAATGAGCTAATTCTAAAATTCACCTAGGGACTTCCCTGGTGGTCCAGTGATTAAGGATTCACCTGGCAATGCAGGAGATGCTAGTACAATCACTGGTTGGGTAACTAGGTCCCACATGCCTCCAGGCAACTAAGCCATAACCACTAAGCCTGCTCACCGCAACTACTAGAGTCCATGTACCACAATGAAAGACTCCACATGACACAACAGATATCCTGAGTGCCAACACTAAGACCCAATGCAGCCAAATAAATAAATTCCTTTTTAAAATAAAAATTTAAATAAATAAAATTCACCTCAAAGAGAAAATACACAAGAATAGCCTAGAAAATTATGAAGCATAACCTATTTACATAACTCTGTGTCATAGCCAAACATGCCCTATCACAGTACTACCCTAAAATCAGATAAGCAAAAGTTAAAGGTGTTGGTTCTGGAAGAAAATACATAAGACCTATGGGATGAATATTGGGTGTTTATATAGAAATCTGATATCCATCTGGCCTATGTGTTTCTCAGTGAAAAAGCAAACAAATTTTATCTGATCCCACTTTCCTCACCAACCACTGCCTCAGTTTTTTGTTTGTTTGGTTTTGTTTTTGCTACCCTTTTGCAAAACAGGTTCCAAAATATGTGTCTGTATTTTTTGCTGTGCCTGCCCCTCCCACTCACCCTTGAACCGGTTCCAATCCAGTGTTTGCTCCACCCCATCTTTCACTGCACCAAAACTGTTTTGACACCAAGGATACCTGATTGACTAGGGAGTGGGTTTGTGATCTTCATCTTAAGGGATTCCACAGCAGCTTTTGAGTTTCACCCACTCCTTCCTTTTCATACTGTTAGGTAGGTAGAATAGGGGAAAGGAGTCCAAAACAGTGGTGGCTAAAAGCAAGGAAGGTCAAAGGAAGGTCCGAGGATCAGAGTGAAGACTTCAGGTAGAACAAACAGCACTCCTGGCTAAGCCCAATTTGCATAGGGCAGGCCCAGGTGGAGGAAAAAACACAGAAAAGGAGCCAAAGCGCTTTCTCCCTCTCTTTCTCTCTCTCCCTCCCCCATGTGCTCCTCCACTCTCTTCTCTTCAAGTCTTTGGGTTGGCATGCCCTCATGCTTCGAGGATGGATTCTCCTGCTATCTTCTAAATAAAATAGAGCTGTAACACTGATTTGCCTAAGAGCTATAACACGGTTTTTCCAAGACCCGAGAGCTGTGACGCACTGAGGGCTTTAATGTCCATTGCTCCAAATCTTTGTTGTGATGAGACAAAGAACCAAGGAACATTCACTCGCATGACAATACTGTTCATGGGGATCTCAAGGCAAGAATGCTGAAGTGATTTGCCATTCCCTTCTTCATGAATGTGAGAGTTGGACCATAAAAGAAGGCTGAGTGCCAAAGAATTGATGCTTTTGAACTGGGGTGTTGGAGAAGACTCTTTAGAGTCCCTAGGACTGCAAGGAGATCCAACCAGTGCATCATAAAGGAAATCAGTCCTGCATATTCATTAGAAGGATTGATGCTTGTCACACGAGTGTATGTTCCTTGGTCACAGCTCTCGGGTCTTGGACAAAGAGAAGACAGTGGAGGAGCACATAGTGGGGGCAGAGAGAGAGAGAGAGAGCACACGCATGCGGGAGAGAAAGAGAGGAGAGAGCGCTTTGGCTCCTCCTTTTATATGTTTTTCCCTCCACCTGGGCCTGCCCTATGCAAATTGAGCTTAGCCAGGAGTGCTGTTTGTTCTACCTGAAGTCTTCACTCTGGTCCTCGGACCTTCTTTGTTTTTTTTTAGCCACCGCCATTTTGGACGCCTTTTCCCTATTCTACCTACCTAACAGTCCCCTCTCAAGAGATGGGAGGCCCAATTCTTTGGGAATAGGGGCATCGAGGTCTTTCTGGCTACTTCCTGCTAAACTGGGATGGCGAGGGGTATTGGGCCTCCCCCTCTTGCTGGTCTCAAGCCTCAGAGTCCTTACAGTGGTGTCCATCTAAGGGTGTGTGATATTTTTCGTGGTTGGCTGTAGTTTTATATCTTTGTTGAACTGGCACTGCATGTTGTAGCTTGTTGACCAGTGCAGAGACAAAACAGGTTAGACAATTGACAGTACATGGAATAATCATAAGCATCATCAGTATAGTATAACAAGGATTAGTAGGGGCATTGGTCAATTTTAAATTCACATCGCCAGGATGGCTCAAGTCCCTCCTTGTTCAGGGATCAGAAGATCTATCTCCTGCCTGTTTTCGAGTACAATCTCTGTCAAGCTGTGTTGGCTGTTTAGAGCTATCCTGAGAAATCTTATCCCCAGAAACTAGATTTTGGGGGTGTTCATTAGAATGGCACTCACTGGTAGTCCTGAATAGGTATCTGAGAGCTCCCAGGGGCTCACAGGTGTATTGAGTGTCCTTTTCTGTTTTCTTCCACAGCTTGACTCGTGAATAGTGAATCCAGGTGTCATGTCCTGGTACCTTGACTGCTGTGGGGGTAGAAAGTATTACAGGGTAGGGGCCCTTCCATGTGGGCTGGAGTTGAGCCTTTGGAGACCCATCTTTCCAGACTTTAATTAGGACTTGAGTTCCTGGAGCATATAGTGTTGATTCCTTAGAATCTTTGGGGTCCTGGTTCATATCTCACAAGCGTATATCCTGTTGGAATTGCCCAGTGGCCATAGTATAAGACTGTAGGGTCTGAACCTCTGGATCTAGGAAGAGGTCATTGACATAAACAAAAGGTCTCCCATATCGCATCTCATAAGGACTAAGACCAAGCTGTTCCTTAGGGGCAATGCAGGTGTGGAGGAGAGCTATTGGTAAAGCCTCCTTCCATCCCAGGGAGGTCTCCTGGGTTATCTTTTTTATCGCTGATTTTAAGAATTGATTAGCTCTTTCTACTTTTCCCAAAGATTGAGGCCTCCAGGCACAATGGAGATAAGTAATGCCCAATGCTTTTGAGACCCCTTGGGTGAACTTAGAAGTAAATGATGTCCCATTGTCACTTTGTAATGACCTGGGCAGACCAAATCTTGGAATGATTTCATGGAGCAGTTTTTTTTAACACCCTCAGCCTTCTCAGTCCGGGTGGGAAAGCCTTCAATCCATCCTGTGAATGTATCTATCATGACTAATAGGTATTTATACCCTTGAGAAACTGACATCTGGGTGAAGTCCATCTGCCAATCCTCTCCTGGGTAGGCCCCACGTCGTTGGACGGGCTGGGCCAGCTGGGGTCTTCAAGCTCCTTGGGAGTTGTTTAATTGGCAAGCGGGACAAGAGGAGACCACCTGTCTTATAGTTGTTTGGAAGCCTGTTCCTCTGAAGGACCTTTCTAGTAATCTTTGGAAGGCCTTTTCTCTTAAATGAGTAGTGGCATGTAAGGAGTTAACCAACTTCCATTGGAGGTTCCCAGGCAGAAAAAGGAGTCCCTCCTTTTGCAACCACCCCATATGATCTTCTTGAAAGCCCTCGCTCTTAGCTTTAAGAGTCTCGCCTTTAGTATGTGAAGGAGTTTCTGGCAAATTAGTCTCTGGAACTAAGGTGGCAGCCCTGTAAGGTCATGGTTCTGTGATGCTGCTCTCCTAGCTGCCTGATCAGCCGCTTGGTTCCCTTGTGCCACTTCTGGGCTCCCTTTTTGGTGTCCTTTACAGTGGGAGACCGAAACCTCAGTGGGCAGATGGACTGCCTCCAGGAGTCGAAGAATCTGATCACCATATTTGATTGAGGTGGGGACCCTCTGGTGGTCAAGTGGCCCCTTTCTTTCCAAATAGCAGCATGTGCATGTAACACCAGAAAGGCATACTTGGAATCAGTGTAAATGGCTATTCTTTTTCCTTTTCCCAGCCCTAAAGCTCGAGTCAGGGCTATGAGCTCAGTTAATTGGGCTGAAGTACCTGGTGGCAGAGGCTTAGCCTCTATGGTCTCAAAATTGAAGACTACTGCATACCTGGCTCTTCTTTTTCCATCCAAGACAAAGCTGCTCCCATCAGTGTACCAGATTTCCTCAGGATTGGTCAGAGGATCTTCTGACAATCCCTCTCGGGGTTTTGTCCAGTGGTCCAAGGTTTCTAGACAAGAGTGAAAGGGGAGAGAGCCCTCTGGGGTAGGCAGGAGGGTGGCTGGGTTAAGAACCTCACAAGGGGATATAGTGAGGTCTGGATTTTCCATCAGCGATACTTGATATCTGAGGATTCTTTGATCAGACATCCATAAATGGCCTCTCCCATTTGGGAGTTGTTTTACTTGGTGGCTGGTAAAAAGTAGTTAGTTTGCCCCCAAACGAGAGTTTTAAAGCATCTTCTATCATGATTGCAATAGCTGCAAGATTTCGAAGGCAGGGGGGCTAGCCTCAGGTAGTTGGATCGAGCTTTTTAGATAAGTAAGCTACAGGCTGGGGCTCAGATCCCAACCTTTGAGTTAACACTCCCAAAGCTATTCCCTCTCTTTCATGGACATAAAGCTGGAATGCTTTTTCTGGGTCTGGCAGCCTCAAGGCAGGTGCCTGAGTTAAGGCCTGTTTTAGTGTAGCCTCTGCCTTCTTTTGAGGAGTTCCCCACATCAGTGGGATTGAATCATCTCGTTCCTTTAAGCTTTCATATAAGGGCTGGGCAATTAGACCATAGTTGGGTATCCAGATTCTACGATATCCAGTTAGCCCCAGGAAAGCTCACAATTGTTTTTGAGTCATGGGGGAGGGCAACTGGAGGATTCCTTGTACCTGGACAGCTTCCTGGACCCACGTGTAATCTGAACTCCCAGGTAAGTGACCTTGGTCTCGACCATCTGTGCCTTAGCACGGGAGACTTTATATCCCCTTTCTGCCAAGAAGTTTAGAACCTGAATTGCATGTTGTTGGGCACTTTTCTCATCTGGAGAGCAGATTAGTAGGTCATCTACATATTGTAATATTTTCCCTTTAGGTCCCAGGTCCAGATCTAGGAGATCTGGCTAAGGGCCTGTCCAAACAGGTGGGGGCTATCTCTGAACCCTGAGGGAATACTGTCCAAGTCATCTGTTGGTGGTTTTCTCCTGGGGCCTCCCATTCAAAGGCAAAAAGATATTGGGATTCTTTAGCTAGTGGTATGCAAAAAAATGCATCTTTGAGATCCAAGACTGTAAACCACTTGGCACTGGGTGGGATTTCTCCCAAGATTACATAGGGATTGGGTACTGTGGGATGGAGGGGGGCAACAGCTTCATTTATGATCCAGAGATTTTGAACGATTCGCCAGGTTCCGTCTTTTTTCTTTACTGAGAGGATTGGGGTGTTACATGGTGAACTGGTGGGGACCAATAGCCCACAAGCAAGGAATTTATTTATTAAAGGCTGTAGTCCCTCCCGAGCCTCTCTTTTGAGAAGTTATTGTTTCCAGTTAGGAAACCGAGTGGGATCTCGGAGGACAATGATGACCAGTTCAGCTTGGTGGGCTCGTCCAGGAATCCCCTGGTCCCATACCTGGGGGTTAATTTTGTCTTCCCATAGTTTTTGGGCCCTCTCTATTGAAGGTGTAATGGGTTCTTCAGTAGTAACCAGGAGCTGTAGAGCTCTAGGGGCTGAAAAACTTCCCATCACAAGGGTGGTCCCCAGTTTAGTAAGTATATCTCTTCCCAATAAGGGAGTAGGACACTCAGGGGCCACCAGAAACTGGTGGGAAAATATTTGTCCATCCCAGCAACAAAGAAGTGCTCGGGTGAATCTTTTAGTAGTTGCTTTTCCTGTAGCACCCAAAATGGTACAGGTTTGGGAGGAGAAGGCTCTGGAGTAGGAGATCAAGACAGAGTAGGTAGCCCCTGTGTCAACCAAGAAATTCTCGAACCTACCTGCCACATCCAGTTGTACCCTTGGCTCCAGCGCCGTGATGGTTATCTGTGACAGGCGGGCTGGCTGGAGCGGGCTGCTTCAGTTCTCTTGAACCATCATGAGGGTAGGCTTGGCGCTTGACCTTGAGGCTCTTGGGTCCCCAGGGTAGAGTGCTGCCCAATGTCCCAGTTGATGGCATTTGTGGCAAGCTAGGAGACTTGTCACGGTTTGGACACTCTTTGGCCCAATGCCCCGCCTTTCTACAGATTAGGCATTTGTCTCCTTCCTTGGCCTTCAAGGACTCGGGGTTTGCCATAGGGCTTCTCTGGAAGGCGGCCAGTGTTAGGACCAAATTTCAGCCAATAAAGATTAGCCAATTAGTAAATACCAGGAAACCCCTGCAGCTAGTAAAGATTGGCCAATTAGTAAATACCAGGAAACCCCTGCAGCCAATAAAGCTTGGCCAATTAGTAAATACCAGGAAACCCCTGCAGCTAGTAAAGATTGGCCAATTAGTAAATACCAGGAAACCCCTGCAGCCAATAAAGCTTGGCCAATTAGTAAATACCAGGAAACCCCTGCAGCTAGTAAAGATTGGCCAATTAGTAAATACCAGGAAACCCCTGCAGCCAATAAAGCTTGGCCAATTAGTAAATACCAGGAAACCCCTGCAGCTAGTAAAGATTGGCCAATTAGTAAATACCAGGAAACCCCTGCAGCCAATAAAGCTTGGCCAATTAGTAAATACCAGGAAACCCCTGCAGCTAGTAAAGATTGGCCAATTAGTAAATACCAGGAAACCCCTGCAGCCAATAAAGCTTGGCCAATTAGTAAATACCAGGAAACCCCTGCAGCTAGTAAAGATTGGCCAATTAGTAAATACCAGGAAACCCCTGCAGCCAATAAAGCTTGGCCAATTAGTAAATACCAGGAAACCCCTGCAGCTAGTAAAGATTGGCCAATTAGTAAATACCAGGAAACCCCTGCAGCCAATAAAGCTTGGCCAATTAGTAAATACCAGGAAACCCCTGCAGCTAGTAAAGATTGGCCAATTAGTAAATACCAGGAAACCCCTGCAGCCAATAAAGCTTGGCCAATTAGTAAATACCAGGAAACCCCTGCAGCTAGTAAAGATTGGCCAATTAGTAAATACCAGGAAACCCCTGCAGCCAATAAAGCTTGGCCAATTAGTAAATACCAGGAAACCCCTGCAGCTAGTAAAGATTGGCCAATTAGTAAATACCAGGAAACCCCTGCAGCCAATAAAGCTTGGCCAATTAGTAAATACCAGGAAACCCCTGCAGCTAGTAAAGATTGGCCAATTAGTAAATACCAGGAAACCCCTGCAGCCAATAAAGCTTGGCCAATTAGTAAATACCAGGAAACCCCTGCAGCTAGTAAAGATTGGCCAATTAGTAAATACCAGGAAACCCCTGCAGCCAATAAAGCTTGGCCAATTAGTAAATACCAGGAAACCCCTGCAGCTAGTAAAGATTGGCCAATTAGTAAATACCAGGAAACCCCTGCAGCCAATAAAGCTTGGCCAATTAGTAAATACCAGGAAACCCCTGCAGCCAATCTGCCCTTGCCAACTTCCTGTCTTTGTTCTGAGCCTATAAATACTGCTGTAGTTCTGGGCTCAGGGCTCTCGTCAAGACTCCACTGTGCTGGATGAGACGGGAGCCCTAGCTCGAGCTAGCAATAAACCCCTTTTTGCTTTTGCATTGCTGTGGACGTCTTATTCTCTCAGTTTTGGGGACTCGGACTTTGGGCATAACACCAGCATCCGGGCATGCCTTGTCTCTTTCTTTCTCTCCTTCTCCTGGGCCTTGGCCTCCTTCTCCTGTTCTCTGTTATAAAAGGTATTGGTGGCTGTCTGGACCATCTCATCTAAAGAGGCAGCAGGGTCCTGCTGTTGTAGCTGTTGTAACTTAATTCTGATATCTGATGCACATTGGGACAGGAATTTGTCCTTTAAAATCACCTGTCCCTCATAAGAGTCTAAGTCCAGATTGGTAAACTTTTGGAGTACCTTTTAGCCTTTCCACAAAGGCAATGGGGTTCTCAATGGGCTAATAGGCTTCCTTCTGTTTCCATGGATGGACTTCCTTAGGGGTGAGTCTTTCTGAAGCTTATCCTACCCAGAACTGTTGCAACCTGAGAGCCAGGCATCCCCGGGTCAGGGTGCAGATCTCCAGGCAGGCTGAGGCATGACAGCCTCCTAGAGATCAAATCCCCAGGCAGGTCGAGGTGTGACGGCCTCCCGAGAATTGGGTCCCTGGGCAGGTTGAGGCGTGACAACCTCCTGGGACCCCTGGGACTAGCGGATCCCCACGCAGGTTGAGGCATGAAAACATTTCGAGGACCAGATCCCTAGGCAGGTCAAGGCGTGATGACCTCCTGGGACCCCTGGACTGGAGTTGGGCATTCCCAAGGTCTCCAGTGTGACCAGTACTGGGTAGGATTAGGGGGTTGGATATTATAGAGTATTTCCCTCCCAAGGCCAGCTATTTTCTGGTTGTCTCTCCAAAAGATTGTAGAGGCAACCTTGTGGGTCTGGATGAGGTTCAGGCAAAGAGCATAAAACAGGAGGGAAGGGAGCAGAGCACAACCTTTGAAAGAATGACATAGCACAAGAGTATAATGTAAACCAATTAAAATCAATCCAGAGGTGGCAGGACAGCTCCAAGGCACTGTGAAAAAGATGGAGGAGTGGGTGGTTCCCCAATGGTAGGGATGAGCCTCCCACTCATTAACATATGAATTCCACCCCCTCACAAAACCTGCTGCTGCTGCTGCGTCACTTCAGTCGTGTCCGACTCTGTGTGACCCCATAAGCGGCAGCCTACCAGGCTCCCCCATCCCTGGGATTCTCCAGGCAAGAATACTGGAGTGGGTTGCCATTTCCTTCTCCAGTGCATGAAAGAGAAAAGTGAAAGTGAAGTCGCTCAGTCTGTCCGACTGTTAGTGACCCCATGGACTGCAGCCCACCAGGCTACTCCATCCATTGGATTTTCCAGGCAAGAGTACTGGGGTGGGGTGCCATTGCCTTCACCCTAGCCAGGCCTAATCCCGTGGCCCCAGCCCTTGCCCTCGGCAATGGTTCACACCCTGAAGAGTGGCTTCTCTCTGGATCCTAATAAATCCATCTCTTATCGCTTTGTCAATGAGACATCCTGGCCTGAGTTTCATTAGTTTTGGCTGAGTTTGAGTCCTGGGAGAGAGCTGAAGGACAGGAGGAAAAAGCAGTGGAAAAAACGTGCCAAGGAATCCCCTTCATAGCCCGCCGGAAAATTTGCTAAATATCTGACCAGTGCTCACAATTTCATTGGTCTGATCCTTGGCACAGAGAAGAGAAAGGACAGAAGAACCCCCACCAGCTTGTGTAACAGCTACTGGGGCTCAGCAGATAGCGCCTTTGGGACATGCTGAGGAGTAACCTCTCCAGAGTCCCTCAATTGTGGCCCCTGCCGCCCACCTGTTCACGGGAGGTTTGAGGGAATAAGAAACGAGAGATTGTAAAGGAATTAAGATTTCATTAGGCATCTCCCTCCAGCCATAGGAGCGAGGACCTCTTACCTTAACCAGAGGGCTTCTGGAATCTGAGACTGGGCCACGTGACCTTTCTGTTGAGCTTGTTTTTTGCTGTCCCAGTTTCCAGCATGATGGTCTTCCCCTGCGCTGGGTTTCTTCACCTTCTGCTTCTAGCGTGGGAGCTTTGCTGAGTTGGGCTCCTGCTGTGCTTGGCCTCTTCCGCGAGGAGGTTGTTTCAGCCAGGTTAAATCTGAGTCACGGCACCATAGATGTCACGCAAGTGAATGTTCCTCGGTTCTTTGTCTCGTCACAACAAAGATTTGGAGTGACAGACATTAAAGCCCTCAGCATGTCACAGCTCTCAGGTCTTGGACAAACTGTGTTATAGCTCTTAGGCAAATCAGTGTTACAGCTCTATTTTATTTAGAAGATGGCAGGAGAATCCATCCTCGAAGCGTGAGAGCATGCCAACCCAAAGACTTGAAGAGAAGAGAGTGGAGGAGCCCATGGGGAAGGGAGAGAGAGACAGACGGAGAGAGAGAGAAAGAGCTCACGCACATGGGAGAGAAAGAGAGAGAGAGAGCGCCTTGGCTCCTCTTTTTATATGTTTTTTCCTCCACCTGGGCCTGCCCTATGCAAATTGGGCTTAGTCAAGACTGCTATTTGTTCTACCTGAAGTCTTCACTCTGGTCCTCAGACCTTCCTTGTTTTTTTTTTTTTTTTTTTTAATGGGGAAGGGAGAGAGAGACAGACGGAGAGAGAGAGAAAGAGCTCACGCACATGGGAGAGAAAGAGAGGGTAGATTTCTTTTTCAAAAATTTTAGATAGTCAAACAAATCTTCTGCAAATACTGATACTTCGGTTTCTTCCTTGTCTTACACCTTTTTTCCTCCTGTCTTACTGCACCGGCTTGGACCTCCAGTATAATGTTGAAGAAAAGTGGTGATGGTAGGCATCCTTATTTTGTAGGCCTGCTTTGGTTTTGTTGTTGTTTTCTGTGAGAAACAATATTTTAGGTAGTTTGTAGTAAATATGCCCTTAAGTCGGAAGTATGATCAGACTAGCTCATATATCTCATCAGTCATGTATGTTTAAATTCCATCTAAAATTTTAAAACAAGGACTTCCCTGGTGGTCCAGTGGCTAAGACGCCATGCTCCCAGGGCAGGGGGCCCAGGTTCAACCCTGGTCAGGGAACTAGATCCCACATGCCACAACTTAAAGAGTTCATATGCTGCAACTAAGACCCAGAGCAACCAAATACATAAATTAAAATATTTTTTAAAAAATTTAAAATAAGCAAACTTGCTACATATATGTGGATAATATCCTAGATATATGAAGAATCCTATAAGCACTTATAATCAGGGTACTTGCAGCCTCTTCTGCCTTAAAATAGTTAGCTTATGGTCTTTCATACTTCAGTTAAAACCCATCTAACATGTCCTAGGTATATAGAAGATGTATAATCAATACTATATATTTTTTTCCATTAGACAACCTGTGGCTCTGAAATAAAGATAGAAAGCACTATTCTTTAGCACTATCTTCAATCTGTTTATTTTCTGGGATAGCATGCTGTCATGTCAGTAATGGCATGAGCAGGTGTGGATGGGAGGGCTGGGCTTCTCCTCTATATTGTTACTAATCTGTCTATTCTCTCATAGGTCCTATCAGCAGTGTCCTGGTGAATAAATATGGCAGTCGCCCCGTCATGATTCTTGGTGGCTGCTTGTCAGGCTGTGGCTTGATTGCAGCTTCCTTCTGCAGCACTGTGATGGAACTTTACTTTTGTATCGGAGTTATTGTAGGTAAGTTGTACTAATGCCTTTTCAGGCAATAATTTCTTTGTGTACTATTTATAGCATCCATTTGCCAATTCTTTTGAAAAATGAAAGTTCTTTGTTAGAAAATTACTAGGTCACTATGTTTTAGAGCTGTTGATCATAATAGTATTAGAAAAGCAATCTTTAAAGAAAGTTCACATTAAGCGTAAAAGTAATCACACTTAATGAGTGATTATTTTTTATTGAATGAATACAGTGAAAGAGAATTCTTTTTCTTTTTTTGTTTTTATAAAGAAGATAGCAGTGATAGGTAAAAAGTTGTTGAAAGGGAGGTCATTAACTGTTCCCACTCATTTCCCCTTCTGCCTAAGAAGGCACTGGCTCAAATTGGAGAGAGAATGTCAGATGCATAGAAAGAGTTTTTTGATAGAAAAGCCAGATACATTTCAAAGGATAAAGGGCACACATGGGAAAACTCCCTTTCTAATAGCTAAATTAAGAAAATAGAACTGCTGAATATAAATACTATCAACACCCAGAGCTCTACAGTTCAGAGAAAACTACCATTAATATTTTGATAACATGGGGGTGAGGGATAAACTGGGAGGTTGGGATTGACATATGCACACTTCTATATGTAAAGAAGATAATTTATAATAATCTTCTGTATAGCACAATACTCAGTACTCTGTATTGGCATATATGGGAAAGAATCTTAAAAAAAAAAACAAGAGTAGATGTGTGTACATGTATAACTGATTCACTTTGCTGTACACCTGAAGCTAACACGACATTGTAAATCAACTCTACTCCAATAAGATTTATTTAAAAAACATTTTGATGCCATATCTACTGGTTTTTCTATAGTTTTTCTATATGATTTTTCTATAGTTTTCTATATTCTTTCTAAAAACAAAACAAAAAGTTTTGTTTTAAAAATTCTTCTATACACATAGAACTTTTAGAACAAAAAGGGATGAGATTAAGTGAAGTAAGTCAAAGACAAATATCGTGTTATCACTTACATGTGGAATCTAATTTTTAAAAATTATACAAGTGAACTTATTTACAGAAACAGATTATAGATATTGAAAAAACTTATGGTGACCAAAGGGGAAATGTTGAGGGGTAGGGGATAAATTAGGAGCTTGGGATGAACATACACACACTACTGTATTTAAGAAAGATAATGAACAAGGACAATAACACAAAGAATTCTACACAGTACTCTGTGCTAACCTGTAAGAGAAAAAAATCTTAAAAAGAATGAATATATGTATATGTAAAACTGAATCACTTTCCTGTACACCTGAAACTAACAAAAGTCAGCTATACTCCAATAAAGTTAAAATTTTTTTAAAAAGGGATATTGTTGTTCAGTTACTAAGTCATGTCCAACTCTTTGTGACCCCATGGACTGCAGCTCACCAGGCTTCCCTATTCTTCACTATCAACCAGAGTTTGCGCAAACTCTTGTCCTTTAAGTCAGTGATGCCATCTAACCATCTCATCTTCTGTTGCCCCTTTCTCCTCCTGTCCTCAATCTTTCCCAGCATCAGGGTCTTTTCCAATGAGCTGGCTCTTTGCATCAGGTGGCCAAAGTATTGGAGCATCAGTTTCAGCATTAGTCCTTCCAGTGAATATTCAGGATTGATTTCCTTTAGGATTGACTGGTTTGATATCCTTGCCATCCAATTCTTTGGCACTCAGCTTTCTTTATGGTCCAGTTCTCACATCCATACATGACTACTGGGAAAACCATAGCTTTGACTATACAGACCTTTGTCGGCAAAGTGATGTCTCTGCTTTTTGATATGCTGTGTAGGTTTGTCATCGGAGAAGGCAATGGCACCCCACTCCAGTACTCTTGCCTGGAAAATCCCATGGGCGGAGGGGCCTGGTAGGCTGCAGCCCATGGGGTCGCGAAGAGTCGGACACGACTGAGCGACTTGACTTTCACTTTTCACTTTCATGCATTGGAGAAGGAAATGGCAACCCACTCCAGTATTCTTGCCTGGAGAATCCCAGGGATGGGGGAGCCTGGTTAGCTGCCATCTGTGGGGTCGCACAGAGTCGGACACGACTGAAGCAACTTAGCAGCAGCAGCAGCAGCAGCTAGGTTTGTCATAGCTTTCCTTCCAAGAAGCAAGTATCTTTTACTTTCATGGCTGCAGTCACCATTCCATAGTCATTTTGGAGCCCAAGAAAATAAAATCTGTCACAGTTTCCACTTTTCCCCCTTGTATTTGCTGCAAAGTGATGGGACCAGATGCCATGATCTTAGTTTTTTTAATGTTAAGCCAGCTTTTTCACTCTGGCTGAGGTGGAAGAAGAGATGAAAGACCCTCATCTAGAGGCTCTAAAGTTTCTCTTTGCTTTCTGCCATTAGAGTGGCATCTTCTGCATATCTGAGATTGTGATATTTCTCCCAGCAATCTTGATTCAATCTTTTGAGTCATCCAGCCCAGGATTTCGCATGATGTACTCTGCATATAAGTTAAATAAGCAGGGTGACAATGTATAGCCTTGACATACTCCTTTCCCAATTTTGAACCAGTCTGTTGTTCCGTGTAAGTTCTAATTGTTGCATCTTGACCTGCATACAGGTTTCTCAGGAGGCAGGTAAGGTGGTCTCGTATTCCCATCTCTTTAAGAATTTTCCAGTTTGTTGTGATCTACACAGTCAAAGACTTTACCATAATCAATGAAGCAGAAATAGATGTTTTACTGGAATTCCCTTGTTTTCTCTATTATCCAATAAATGTTGGCAATTTGATCTCTGGTTCCTCTGCCTTTTCTAAACCCAGCTTGTACATCTGGAAGTTCTCAGTTCATGTACTGCTGAAGCCTAACTTGAAGGATTTTGAGTATTATGTTGCTAGCATGTGAAATAAGCACAATTATACAGTAATTTAAACATTCTTTGGCATTGCCCTTCTTTGGGATTGGAATGAAAACTGACCAGATTATGTGAAATGTTTGTAACCAGTTTTTTTTACTTAGTCATACATCATGTACATATTAATAGTTTCCCCATCTCAGTAAATATACTTTAGCAGCTATTATTTTTTTACTGGATAGATGTACTATAATTTATTTCACTTTAATTGAAGGACATTTAGATTGTTTGTATTTTCACTCTTAATAAACAGTGTTTGTATGATAGTGCCTCTGTATGCATCTTTGAAAATGATAATTTTCTTTGGATAAATTGTAGAAGTGCAATTACTGGGGGAAGAAAAGGTTTTTGATACGATTGGTCAATTACTCGTTTAGAAAGGTTTTAATAATTTACAGCCCCACCTGCAGGACCTGAGACAATGCTAATAATAGGTATTATCTTTTTAGATCTATACTTTTACTGCATTAAAATTTTAAATATTTAAATTTTTAATTCATCTGGAATATTTGAATAACACAAAGAAGGAATAGAACTTTATTTGTTCCCACGTGGTTATTCAACCTGTTCATTATTTCATGTCATTAATTTACTCAGCAAATATTCATTGAGTCCCTAACTATATGCCAGGCACTGGTTCAAGCTCTGTGGGGAGACCAACATGACAAGCAAAATTCCTGATCCTTAGTGAAGGGAATCAGACAATAAACAGGCCAACAAGTAAATGAATAAATAAGAAAAATTCAGGTAGTAATAAGTGCTTTGCAAAGACTTAAAACAGAATTTGATAGAAAAGGGTCAAATGGCCCCTAAAGCGAAGGAGATTGTGATTTTGAGTTGAGATCTGAATGATAGCCAGGAGAAGGCTTTGTGGAAACCTAGAGTAATAGTTCCACTTTGCACAAAAAGAACAGACTGAAGTCAGGGCAGGGAGGTAGGTGTGAGCCAAGTCATAGGACCCCTTAGGCCAGAGTGAAAAGTTAGGGACAGGCAGTCATTAGAGAGATGGAAATGGGCAAGCATCCTAACCTGGTTTACCTAGTAGAAAAGCAAGATTGGAAGACCACTTAAAAGGTTCTCAGCATAGTTACTGTCCCAACCCCATTAGTTGAAAAATCCATTTTTTCCCTATTAATTTAAATGTATCGTTCGCTTCTATTTCTGGATTTTCTTCCCACTTTTAGAAATCAGTTTTTCAATTTTGAGTAAGTGTTTTGTTCTATTACTATAGCTGTACAATGTTTATTTATTTGTTAGGTTAGATCCACCGATTATTTATCCTTTTCCAATAGTTCTAATACATTTGTAATTATGAAATTAGACAAAGAATCTCTATTCTTTTTGTTGCTAAAGTGAAAAGAATTGTTTTTAATAATGTACATTTTTTAGGGACTTCCCTGGTGGTGCAGCGGTTAAGATTGCACACTTCCACTGTCGGGGGCATGGGTTCAATCCCTGTTCAGGGCACTAAGATCCTGCAAGCCACATGGCATGCCACACACACACACACANTAGCTTTGACTATACAGACCTTTGTCGGCAAAGTGATGTCTCTGCTTTTTGATATGCTGTGTAGGTTTGTCATCGGAGAAGGCAATGGCACCCCACTCCAGTACTCTTGCCTGGAAAATCCCATGGGCGGAGGGGCCTGGTAGGCTGCAGCCCATGGGGTCGCGAAGAGTCGGACACGACTGAGCGACTTGACTTTCACTTTTCACTTTCATGCATTGGAGAAGGAAATGGCAACCCACTCCAGTATTCTTGCCTGGAGAATCCCAGGGATGGGGGAGCCTGGTTAGCTGCCATCTGTGGGGTCGCACAGAGTCGGACACGACTGAAGCAACTTAGCAGCAGCAGCAGCAGCAGCTAGGTTTGTCATAGCTTTCCTTCCAAGAAGCAAGTATCTTTTACTTTCATGGCTGCAGTCACCATTCCATAGTCATTTTGGAGCCCAAGAAAATAAAACCTGTCACAGTTTCCACTTTTCCCCCTTGTATTTGCTGCAAAGTGATGGGACCAGATGCCATGATCTTAGTTTTTTTAATGTTAAGCCAGCTTTTTCACTCTGGCTGAGGTGGAAGAAGAAATGAAAGACCCTCATCTAGAGGCTCTAAAGTTTCTCTTTGCTTTCTGCCATTAGAGTGGCATCTTCTGCATATCTGAGATTGTGATATTTCTCCCAGCAATCTTGATTCAATCTTTTGAGTCATCCAGCCCAGGATTTCGCATGATGTACTCTGCATATAAATTAAATAAGCAGGGTGACAATGTATAGCCTTGACATACTCCTTTCCCAATTTTGAACCAGTCTGTTGTTAGGTGTAAGTTCTAATTGTTGCATCTTGACCTGCATACAGGTTTCTCAGGAGGCAGGTAAGGTGGTCTCGTATTCCCATCTCTTTAAGAATTTTCCAGTTTGTTGTGATCTACACAGTCAAAGACTTTACCATAATCAATGAAGCAGAAATAGATGTTTTACTGGAATTCCCTTGCTTTCTCTATTATCCAATAAATGTTGGCAATTTGATCTCTGGTTCCTCTGCCTTTTCTAAACCCAGCTTGTACATCTGGAAGTTCTCAGTTCATGTACTGCTGAAGCCTAACTTGAAGGATTTTGAGTATTATGTTGCTAGCATGTGAAATAAGCACAATTATACAGTAATTTAAACATTCTTTGGCATTGCCCTTCTTTGGGATTGGAATGAAAACTGACCAGATTATGTGAAATGTTTGTAACCAGTTTTTTTTACTTAGTCATACATCATGTACATATTAATAGTTTCCCCATCTCAGTAAATATACTTTAGCAGCTATTATTTTTTTACTGGATAGATGTACTATAATTTATTTCACTTTAATTGAAGGACATTTAGATTGTTTGTATTTTCACTCTTAATAAACAGTGTTTGTATGATAGTGCCTCTGTATGCATCTTTGAAAATGATAATTTTCTTTGGATAAATTGTAGAAGTGCAATTACTGGGGGAAGAAAAGGTTTTTGATACGATTGGTCAATTACTCGTTTAGAAAGGTTTTAATAATTTACAGCCCCACCTGCAGGACCTGAGACAATGCTAATAATAGGTATTATCTTTTTAGATCTATACTTTTACTGCATTAAAATTTTAAATATTTACATTTTTAATTCATCTGGAATATTTGAATAACACAAAGAAGGAATAGAACTTTATTTGTTCCCACGTGGTTATTCAACCTGTTCATTATTTCATGTCATTAATTTACTCAGCAAATATTCATTGAGTCCCTAACTATATGCCAGGCACTGGTTCAAGCTCTGTGGGGAGACCAACATGACAAGCAAAATTCCTGATCCTTAGTGGAGGGAATCAGACAATAAACAGGCCAACAAGTAAATGAATAAATAAGAAAAATTCAGGTAGTAATAAGTGCTTTGCAAAGACTTAAAACAGAATTTGATAGAAAAGGGTCAAATGGCCCCTAAAGCAAAGGAGATTGTGATTTTGAGTTGAGATCTGAATGATAGCCAGGAGAAGGCTTTGTGGAAACCTAGAGTAATAGTTCCACTTTGCACAAAAAGAACAGACTGAAGTCAGGGCAGGGAGGTAGGTGTGAGCCAAGTCATAGGACCCCTTAGGCCAGAGTGAAAAGTTAGGGACAGGCAGTCATTAGAGAGATGGAAATGGGCAAGCATCCTAACCTGGTTTACCTAGTAGAAAAGCAAGATTGGAAGACCACTTAAAAGGTTCTCAGCATAGTTACTGTCCCAACCCCATTAGTTGAAAAATCCATTTTTTCCCTATTAATTTAAATGTATCGTTCGCTTCTATTTCTGGATTTTCTTCCCACTTTTAGAAATCAGTTTTTCAATTTTGAGTAAGTGTTTTGTTCTATTACTATAGCTGTACAATGTTTATTTATTTGTTAGGTTAGATCCACCGATTATTTATCCTTTTCCAATAGTTCTAATACATTTGTAATTATGAAATTAGACAAAGAATCTCTATTCTTTTTGTTGCTAAAGTGAAAAGAATTGTTTTTAATAATGTACATTTTTTAGGGACTTCCCTGGTGGTGCAGCGGTTAAGATTGCACACTTCCACTGTCGGGGGCATGGGTTCAATCCCTGTTCAGGGCACTAAGATCCTGCAAGCCACATGGCATGCCACACACACACACACACACACACACACACACATACATGTGTGTGTGCATAAATCTAGTATTTGCTGCATAAAGAGATTTTATGTCTGTATTTATTTGATAATAGTCCACTTCATGACCTACTAGTTACAATAGCCTCTCATGATTTTGACCTCTTTCCATGTCAGTTCTTTCCCTAGTTAATCATTTCCAATTGTTTCTGATAGTATGTGATTCTTTTTTCCTCCCCTCTCCCCAGGTCTTGGGCTTGCGTTCAACTTCAATCCAGCTTTGACCATGATTGGCAAGTATTTCTACAAGAAGCGGCCATTAGCAAGTGGACTAGCCATGGCAGGCAGCCCCGTGTTTCTCTCTGCCATGGCCCCCCTCAACCAGGCTCTTTTTGCTGCCTTTGGCTGGAGAGGAAGCTTCCTAGTTCTGGGGGGCCTCCTACTAAACTGCTGTGTGGCTGGAGCCCTGATGAGACCAATAGGGCCCAAGCCAACCACTGCAAAGAAAGAGAAGTCTAAAGAATTCCTTCAGGAAGCTGGAAAATGTGATGCAAACAAGGGGGCAGGTAATCCAAAGACAGGAGTTAATGGCGGAAACTCCCCAAAGGAGAAACAATCACTTTTTCAAACAGTTAACAAACTTTTGGACCTATCCTTGTTGAAGCACAGAGGCTTCCTGCTGTACCTCTCTGGGAATGTGATCATGTC
Organism: Oreotragus oreotragus; assembly: GCA_006410675.1. Lineage (NCBI taxonomy): Eukaryota > Metazoa > Chordata > Mammalia > Artiodactyla > Bovidae > Oreotragus > Oreotragus oreotragus. Next base: position 208,122 of record SJYX01000564.1, on the reverse strand, counting down.
TTTTGGGATGGCTACGCCTTTAGTCTTTATTAGCAATTACGCCAAGAGTCAACATCACTCTAATGAGAAGGCTGCCTTCCTTCTTTCCATTCTGGCTTTTGTTGACATGGTATCCAGACCTTGTATGGGATTTGTAGCCAACACAAAGTGGGTAAGACCACGAATTCAGTACTTTTTGGCTGCTTCTATTATCATGAACGGAGTATGTCATATGCTAGTGCCTTTATCTTCCAGCTACATAGGGTTCTGTGTCTACTCGGGATTCCTTGGATTTGCTTTTGGGTGGTTTGGTGCCGTACTGTTTGAAACACTGATGGACCTTGTGGGAGCCGAGAGATTCTCCAGTGCTGTGGGGTTGGTGACCATTGTGGAGTGCTGCCCTATCCTCCTGGGGCCACCAGTTTTAGGTACAGTATGTCTCCCAATTTCTATGGTTCTACTAACATAAAACAGGCAGAGAAGATTGGGAAGCAGAAGTCAGTGGGCTGCTTGATAGTCCTCATTTCTGTACCCTCAGGGCTGACACAGTGCTTGGCACAGCAATTGCTCAAATACTTATAGAACTGAATTAAAGTGAATCCTCAAGCTGAAAGAGGAATAAAAAGCTATTATAAATTTAAGTATTTCTAATAACTTTCCTGATTAAAAAAAATCCTAACATTTATTGTAGAAAAATGTATAACTACCTTTAAAATACTGTTGGTGATTTCTTTTTAATTGTGGAACTTATTTCAAAAGTAATATTTAAAATAACAGTAGGTACCAGATGAGGGCTCACAGTATACCAGGGACTGTCCTAATCGTTTCTATATTCTGTCATATATTGCAAGACTATGATGTCAAACTATTATTTATTGTTCCCACTCTAAAGAAATAGAGGCTTTTGAAAGTGAAATAACTTGCCCAGGATCACACAGCTAAGAAGTGACCATGAAACCTGAGGTATTATTCTCTCAGTCAGTGCTAAACAGTTTACATTTTAAAATTATCATTAATACAAAATACAGCAACAATTTGGACTTCTGGATGTGATGCATGTTTTTGAGATTATGTACTATAAAGTTAAGAAGGACACGTAATGAAAGACCCACTACTGACCTGGCAAAACTTTTCCACCCAATCTCCTCCATAAGATCTTACAGAAAAACCCCAATTGAACTTTTTTGGCCAACCCAGTATATCCAAGGAGATTCCAAATCCTGTTCGTTTTTTGCTTCCTAAATCTCTTTCTAATCTGCTCATTTTTTCCTCCATCACTACTACTGCTCTTATCCTAATCTCCGATCTTCTATCAGTAGCCTTCTAGCTTTACCCATATCCACTCTAGCTGTTCTCCCATCTCTTAGAACACTCCAGTTGCTTCCTGCAGTCTTAGGGTGAAGATGAAATTCCCTACTGTGGCTACTGGTTCCTGCATAGCCTGGCCCACCTCTTTCTCCAGCCTCATTTCCTACCACCCAGTTTGTTTTCTGTGCTCCCCCTCTCACACCTGGTGTTTCTTCATACCACCTGCCTTAGCCCTGGCCGTTCTCCACCCAGATCCTTTTCCCATCTCCTTTCTCCTAGATTAACTCTTACCCTCCTGTAAGTTTTGGTTAAGCTTACACTTTAAAACAGCCTTCCCGACCCTCCTTGCTAGCCCCAAACCCCTATTTTCTGCCTTCAAACACACCTGTAGCACTTGTCACAAGTCTGTGTGGTTATTGGATTAACATTTCTCTTCTCCACTGAACTGTGGACATTACCTCCTTTGCTCACTCTTAACTCAGAGTTAGCAGACCCAGGGCTGTATTGATATACAGAAACTAAGTATTGCTGANCTTCAAACACACCTGTAGCACTTGTCACAAGTCTGTGTGGTTATTGGATTAACATTTCTCTTCTCCACTGAACTGTGGACATTACCTCCTTTGCTCACTCTTAACTCAGAGTTAGCAGACCCAGGGCTGTATTGATATACAGAAACTAAGTATTGCTGAGTGAGTGATGCCCTGGATTGGAAAACCATATGGAATCATATTTGAATGGTTATTACACAAGTCTGTGTGGTTATTGGATTAACATTTCTCTTCTCCACTGAACTGTGGACATTACCTCCTTTGCTCACTCTTAACTCAGAGTTAGCAGACCCAGGGCTGTATTGATATACAGAAACTAAGTATTGCTGAGTGAGTGATGCCCTGGATTGGAAAACCATATGGAATCATATTTGAATTGGTTATTATTATAGCCTTTATATGTGTCGAGTTTTCCAAAGTTTCTTTCTTAATACTAGTTTGATGAGTTGCTAATAAATTTTACTATAATGAGGATTAAATAAGTTTCTTTAATATCAGACCTCATAAAAACTTGAATAGAAAAGACTATGATGTGGCATTTCCAAATTTACTTGACTGTGCAAATGTTAGGGAGGCAGCCTGAAGCAAAGAAGTTACGGGTGCACGCCTCAGAGTCAGACTCCCTGGGTTTAAAGCCCACTTGTTTCACTTAAAGCTTTCCTTAAAGTTTCTGTACTTCAGTTTTTACGTTATACAGTGGGAATGATGATAGAATCTTCCTGTTTTGAGGTTAGAATGGTGGAAAGTATTGCTGTTAGTTAATGTTTTAGCAGAGGGTGAGTGTTCCCAGGAACACTCTTTGGGAACGCTGATGTCAGAAAAAGTGCATTGGCCTGGGAGACTGGAATTAGCTCTGTGGCCTTGGGCAAGACTCCTAAACCTCTTTTGAGCAAATTTTTCCTTTGGATATTGAGAGAATTGATTCTAGGTGATCTCCAGGACTTTCTCAATTCAAATTTCCCAAGATTTAATTATTTTCAAGTTGCTAAAGATAACAGAATGTGCAGGGACACCCCCAAATCAGTGTTACATCATAAACGAAAGAGCATACAATTTTGAGCAGCTTCTTTTTAGACTAATTTGTCATTTATGGGCTCTTCGAAAGGATCCTTAACCTTTATTTGGGAAAGGGTATAATTGTTTACCCACGTAACTTTTTTTTTTGGACATCCTCAGGTCGTCTCAATGACATATATGGAGACTATAAATACACATACTGGGCATGTGGCATAATCCTTATTGTCTCTGGCATCTATCTCTTCATCGGCATGGGCATCAATTACCGACTTGAGGCTGAAGAACAAAAGGCAGGAGAGAAACAGAAAAAAGAAAGTAAAGAGATGGAACCAAAAGAAGTTATTAAAGCTGCTCAGTCTCCAGAACTGAAAGGCACAGAAGAAGGACCCAAAGAGGAGGAACTCTGAGGCTGAAATCAGGGAGAAACAGAAGCTTTGGACCAAAGATACATGAAAAATGCTACTGAATCATGTTCTACTCTTGGTGCTTACCATGGACAGTGGACACTTGTGTAGAAGTCAGACCAGGTGTTCACTGATGGAACTTTTATTCCTTCCTTTACACCCACTTACAGTCACACTTTTTAGGGGCAAGGGACATTTGCAAAAGGTGACAGAAGGAAATAGCTTGTATTTGAAGTCATATTTATTCAGGTATACTTATATACTGTTCACACTCTTTCTATAAAGTTTAATGAATTTTGACAAAGTTCTTTTGTCAAATAACTACCATTCCAATGTAGAACATTTCGAGCAGCCAAGATAATTCCCTTTTGCTCCTTTGCAGTCAATCCTCTCCTTAACTAAAGCACCTGGTACCTACTTCCACTATGCCTGCATGCTCAGTAGTGTCTACTCTTTGGGATCCCATGGACTATATAGCCCACCAGGCTCCTATGTCCATGGGATTCTCTGGAGTGAGTTGCCATGCCCTCCTCCAGGGGATCTTCCCCACCCAATTCATATCTCTTGGCGTCTCCTGCATTGATAGGCGGATTCTTTACCACTGTGCCACCTGGGAAGCCTGTATAGAACGACCTAGTATGTAACTGTGGCATGATAGCATATATTTGATCTTTATCCTCAGTTCCTGGTATAGAGCTCCTAGAACCCTTGGAACCTTTGGGAGTGATAAGAGTATCTTTTGCATTCTAATTAAGTGACTGGTAGCTGGAGACTCCCTTCTTAACTTCAGGATGGGGGCTAGTCTCTAGAAAGGCAATGGCATGATTAGGAGGTTGGCTCTTTCAGCCCCATCCCCTGACCTCTGGGGAGGGGAGAGGGACTGGAAATTCAGTTCTGTTATTAATGTCCAATAAAATAATCGATCACACCTAGGTAATGAAACCCCCTAAACTACAGAGAGCTTCCTGGCTGGTGAGTACCTTCAGATACTGGGAGGTAGTGTGCCCAGATAAGACATGGAAGTTCTCTGCTACTCCTCCCCTCCATATTTTGCCCTATGAATCTCTTCCATCTGGCTGTTCTGAAATGTATACTATATAATAAATCACTGCATGTAAGCAAAGTGTTTCCCTGAGTTCAGTGATCCATTCTAGCAAATTATCAGCCTTGACAAAGGATTGGTCACAAGTACAGGTGGCAACCTGGGATTTGAGAATGGAATCTGAAGTGAAGGCAGTCTTGTGAGACTAAGCCTTTAAATCTGTGGAATCTGATGCTAACTCTGGGTACTTTATGTCAGAATTGAATTGAACTGTAGGACACCCACTTGGTGTCTGGAGAATTGGCAAAGTGGTTGTTGGTGTGAAAATAACCCACACATTTGGTGTCAGAAGTGTTTGAGTAAAAACAGTTGGGAGTAGCCTTCTGTGTCTGACTTCACAATAGCATAACGTTTTATGATCCATCCTGTTTCTGCATTTTTCAGTAATTCTTTGCTCTTTATTGTTGAGGAGTATTTGTTGTTGTTTTGTTGTTTAGTGGCTAAGTTATGTCTGACTCTTTTGTGACCCCATGGACTGTAGCCCTTCGGGCTCCTATGCCCATGGGATTTCTCGGGCAGGAATACTGAAATGGGTTGCCATTGCCTCCTGCACAGGCTCTTTCTGACCCAGGCAAGTCTCCTGCACTGGCAGGCAGATTCTCTACCATGGAGCCACCCAGGAAGCCCATTTCTTTGTGCAGATGTACCATATTTTGTATATCCATCCACCAGTTGGACATGTGAGGCTGTTTCCACTTTTTAGCTGTTACAAGATGCTGTAAATATTCACATAGGGGTCTAGCAGACATATGCTCTCATTTCTCTTGGGTAGATGCCCAGCATTGGAATTACTGGGTCATGACAAATGCATGGTTAACTTTGTAAGAAATCATTACACTGTTTTCTCAGTGGCTATCCCATTTGCTAATCTCACTAGTGATGTATACAAATTCTAGCTATTTTGCATTCTTGTCAGCACTTGGCATTGCTGATCGTTTTGATTTTAGTTGGAATGTAGTGGGTGACATTTCCTTGAACGTGAATGATGTTGACCATTTTTCATGTGTTGCCCTCCATATACTTTTAGAGGTTTTTTGTTGTTCTTGTGCTGTGTGATATGTAAGATCTTAGGTCCCCAACCAGGGGATGAACCCCTGTACCCTGCTGTGGAAGTGCAGTGCAGAGTCCTAAGCACTGGACGGCCAGGGAATTCCAGAGGTTTATTTTTTTAAGCTTGACATTTAACAGTCAAAAATATTTAGGTTCCTTTTTTTTTTTTTTGCCTAATAAAGTTTTATTAAAGTATAAAGGAGACAGAGAAAGCTTCTGACATAGGCATCAGAAGGGGGCAGAAAGAGTACCCCTAGGTTCCTTTTTGAGTTTTTATCTTTCAAATTCTTTAGATGACTTTGCTTGGCATATCTGACAGTGAAATGAATAATGTAGTTGAACATCTTTAAATAGATGGTTATGAAGTCTCATAGCATGGAAAGATCCTTCTGTTATAAGCATGATACAATGTTAAGTGAAAAACGCAGAACACAAACTAGATAAGCATATATAATATACTCTTGGGGGGAAAAAAAGAAAGGGGAAAACATAAAATTCCAACCATACTTGTGTTGGAATGGTGACTTTTACCCTATACCCGTTTTCCTTAATGGGAATGTGATTGTTATCTTTTCATTAGTGACAGGAAAAATAGATTTGAAATAGAAGAGTTGTGACAAAAGGAAATTATCTCCTAAGGAAATAAAGCTAATGATTATTATAAGCCATTGTCTGTTTATCATTAAGAGCTGCATTCTGGTGAAAGGGAGGTGAGTGTGACGTGGAAGTCACGAGCACAGAGCACAAGGACTTCCCTGGTGGTCCAGTGGCTAAGACTGTGCGTTCCCAATGCAGGGGCCCTGGGTTCAATCCCTGGCCAGGAACTAGATCCTACATGCCACAACTGAGAGTTCGTATGCTTCACCTGAAGCTCTTACATGCTGTAACTAAAGATCCTACATGCTGATCCCTCGTGCCACAACTGAGACCTGCCTCAGCCAAATAAATAAAAGTATTAAAAACAAAAAAACATTAAAAAGAGCACAGAGCACAAATAGCCTCAAGGCATGGTTCTCCTGGTCCTGGACAAAGCTGTGGGGTGTAGAGTCCACAGGCCACCTGTGCCAACCATCACTGCCTCCTTCCTGTGATTCCCCCTCCAGTCACCATTCAGCTGCAAATGACCATTTAACTCAGGAAGCCAGAGCTGTCAGTGCTCACCCACATCACAACATTATTGAATATTAACTTATTGAGATCAGCATCAGAGAAAAATATGGTGATGTCATAAAAAGACAGGATGATATGGGCCAAAAGGGGAAGTCTGCCTTTCCACACATCCATTCAACAGATATTGACATTTACCATGTCCGAGTTGTCAGTTCTAAACAGGGTTCTAGGTATTGAAAATTCATTAGGGAGTGAAACTCGGTGGTCTATGTTCTACGGATCTTACTTTCTGGTAGGGAAAGGCAAACTGAACAGTAAGTTGAAAGGGAAACAGCAGTTTTCAGAATAGAGCAGTGGGTAAAAGGTCATTTATTCATTTATCTAAGCAGCGTTTTTTGAGCATCATCTAAGTACCTATTTGGGGTTCCCTGGTATTTCAGCTCGTAAAGAATCTGCCTGCACTGCGGGAGATCCTGGTTCAATTCCTGGGTCAGGAAGATACCCTGGAGAAGGGGTAGGCTACCCTCTCCAGTATTCCTGAGCCTCCCTGGTGGCTCAGCTGATAAAGAATCCGCCTGCAATGCAGGAGACCTGGCTTTGATCCCTGGGCTTGGAGAAGCCCCTGGAAGAGAGCATGGCAACCCACTTCAGCATTTCTGCCTGGAGAATCCCCATGGACAGAAGTGCCTGGTGGGCTGCAGTCCATAGGGTCACAAAGAGTCGGATACAACTGAGGACTAAGTATAGCACAGCACAGGTACCTATTTGCTGGATAGAGGGGATAACAAAACAAAAGTCAGTTCCTAGTAGCCCCAGCTTCTAGTCTAGTGGGGAAGATGGTACAGTAAGTGCTGTGATGGGATAGCATATGAAAAGGCAGCTATTGGGAGGAAGCCTAAGAATATATCAACTCTTGAGTCTCATAACAGAACCATAATATAATTGTGAGGATTAAAGTGCCCAGCACATAGTTTTAGTCATTTTAGTAATGAAATTGGAATCTACTCACACCCTGCAGTGCTGGGAGGGAAGTGTATGTTTTATCATTAACCAGGACAAGAATGGAAGAGAACTGCTGGTAACACAAGCTCATGGTCTATGAGGCCCTTCTACATGTGGTTTATTCTCCAACCCCTACAAAGCCCCAGGGAGGTAGCTATAAGTAAAACAATACATGCAGTATCTTGGATTAGGTCCTGGAACTAAAAAAGAACGTTAATGGAAAAACTGGTCTGTGGTTTAGTTAGTAGGAGTGTCCAATGTTAACTTCCTAGTTATGACCAATGTTCCATTATTATGAAAAAAATTAACATCAGAGGAAGGAAAACATGTGTAACTAAATCACTTTGCTGTATACCTGAAACTAACATTGTGAATCAACTATACTCCAAAATATAAAATAAAACTTAAAAAAAAATTTTTTTTAATCTGAGAGCTAGGTGAAGAGAATAGGAACTCAATGTGCCAACTTTTCTATGAATTTTAAATTTCAATGAAAAGTGAAGGAAAAAAGTACTCAACACAACCCTTCATCCTAGCAGATCATCTGCCCTCAAAAGAGCATTGGCAGCTCAGTGGCATGAAAGCTCTACTCAGCTACCTCAGTAGAGCTGAAGGTACAGACTCAAGAGTGGATGGAAACTCTGGAAAAAGCACTAGAATGGAAGAGGTGAGTCCTTGGTAATCTTGGAGGGTAAACAGTGGCCAAAGAAATCATTCAGGTCCTGCACCAAAAAGACCAAGATGGTTCCTGGTCTCCGGTGTATTCATAATCTGATTTACAGTCTTTATTCTTGGCACCGGAATTCATAACATGGTTTCTTCACTTGTGGACTTTCTTTCCTACCACGCTTTACTATTTTAAGAATTAAAAGAGCTTGCATTACTGAGCTCCTGCTGGCTGAGTCATAGGAAGAGGTGGCCAGTAGTCATTAAGAAGCCAGAAGGAGAAGTGGGCTGGGACTAAGTCTCTTCCTATGTTGACAGTCTACAAATGTGTAATCAAGAGATGTTTACCCTGGGGTGTTTTTCTCTTGTTGCTGTGTTTCCTTCTCTGTGCCTTACCCCCCCACTTATAAACAAAGGAAGAAATGCGCCCAATACTTCTGAGTGCTTTTCATATTTGAGGCTGGAGGGGCATTTTAAGACAATTATATGTGTTTGTTTATTCATCATATACGTAATATCCGAAAGCCAACCACATGCCCAGCACTGTATAGAGCCTTGGGAATTACAATAGTGACTAACACAAGGAATGTTTCCTCAGAGAGTTTTATAGTCTAGAAAGTAAAACAGACATTAAACAGAGTACATAATCTGTGATTAAATTTAAAGGCAGAACCAGAAACACTATGTTTCTTCTTATCACCCAATGACTGTATTTGATTATTATTATGTTACTTTGTGAAACACCTGGATTTTTAAAAAATTCTAATACATTCCAGTCTATCAAAACAGTTTTACCTTAAGCAGCATTTAAAAATCCTGATTGTCCATGAACAAAACAAAAAGGCAACCTATGAAATGGGAGAAAATATTTCCAAACAATGCAACCAACAAGGGCTTAATTTCTAAAATATACAAACAGCTTATACAACTCAGTAACAAAAAACCAAACAACGTAATCAAAAAATAGGAAAAAGACCTGATAAACATTTCTCCAAAGAAGATATACAGATGGCCAGCAGGCACAGGAAAAGATGTTTAACATCATTGATTATCAGGGAAATGCAAAACAAAATGCAATGAGGTATCACCTCATACCTTTCAGAATAGCCATCTTCAAAAAGGCTATAAATCAGTGCTGGAGAGGGTGTAGAGAAAAGGGAACCCTACTGCATTCTTGGTGGGAAGGTAAGTTGGTGCTGCTAAAACCATTTACCACAGATTGGAACTCAAACCCATGTACTGGGACTTGAACTCAGCTAAAGGGACCCAAACCCACATGGCTGGGACTCAAACCCAGCCAAAACCCTGGTTGGGACTTGACCCAGGTGGCTGGGACTCCGTTCAGTTCAGTTCAGTCGCTCGGTCATGTCCGACTCTTTGCGACCCCATGAATCGCAGCACGCCAGGCCTCCCTGTCCATCACCAGCTCCCGGAGTTCACTCAGACTCACATCCATCGAGTCAGTGATACCATACAGCCATCTCATCCTCGGTCGTCCCCTTCTCCCCCTGTCCCCAATCCTTCCCAGCATCAGAGTCTTTTCCAATGAGTCAACTCTTCGCATGAGGTGACCAAAGTACTGGAGTTTCAGCTTCAGCATCATTCCCTCCAAAGAAATACCAGGGTTGATCTCCTTCAGAATGGACTGGTTGGATCTCCTTGCAGTCCAAAGGACTCTCAAGAGTCTTCTCCAACACCACAGTTCAAAAGCATCGATTCTTCGGCGCTCAGCCTTTTTCACAGTTCAACTCTCACATCCATACATGACCACAGGAAAAACCATAGCCTTGACTAGACGGACCTTAGTCAGCAAAGTAATGTCTCTGCTTTTGTATATGCTATCTAGATTGGTCATAANCCAGGGTTGATCTCCTTCAGAATGGACTGGTTGGATCTCCTTGCAGTCCAAGGGACTCTCAAGAGTCTTCTCCAACACCACAGTTCAAAAGCATCGATTCTTCGGCGCTCAGCCTTTTTCACAGTTCAACTCTCACATCCATACATGACCACAGGAAAAACCATAGCCTTGACTAGACGGACCTTAGTCAGCAAAGTAATGTCTCTGCTTTTGAATATGCTATCTAGATTGGTCATAACTTTTCTTCCAAGGAGTAAGCGTCTTTTAATTTCATGGCTGCAGTCACCATCTGCAGTGATTTTGGATCCCAAAAAAATAAAGTCTGACACTGTTTCCACTGTTCACACATCTATTTCCCATGAAGTGATGGGACCAGATGCCATGATCTTTGTTTTCTGAATGTTGAGGTTTAAGCCAACTTTTTCACTCTCCACTTTCACTGGGACTCAAACTGAGCCAAAATCCTGCTTAAGACCTGAACCACGTGGCTGGGACTGAAAGCCAGCCAAAAGCCATAGTACCTGGTTTCAGGACCTAATGAAACTCAGGTTCTTGATGTCTCATTGCAGAAAAAATTCAGTGAGAGACAAAGTGATAGGAAGAAATGGGTTTATTCAGATACAGAGAGAAGCACACTGCACAGACAGAGTGCAGGCCATCACAGAGGGCGAGTGCAGTTCAGTTCAGTTCAGTCGCTCAGTCGTGTCCGACTCTTTGCGACCCCATGAATCGCAGCACGCCAGGCCTCCCTGTCCATCACCAACTCCCGGAGTGCACTCAGACTCAACGTCCATCGAGTCGGTGATGCCATCCAGCCATCTCATCCTCTGCGAGTACAGCCTAGAAATTTGGCCTGGTTAGTTTTTATAGGCTGGGTAATTTCACATGCTAATGAGTGGGAGGATTATTCTAACTTTTGGGGGGAAGAGGCAGAGATTTCCAGGATTTGGGCCAACGCCCACTCCTTGTTCTTTTAACAGTGCCTTGGAACTGTTATGGCACCTCTGAGTGTGCCATTTTGCTTGCTGACTGAGGATCAAGGTCTAGTCTTGTCTGCCAACTTGGTCCCATTTGATTCTCATCAGTTTATGTTGTGTCCTTGGGCTATGTCATTCTTTCAAAAGTTGTGCTCGGCCCCTTTCCCTTCTGTTACACTGCCACTATTGACAACAGTATGGAGGTTCCTTAAAAATCTAAAAATAGAGCCGCCATTTTATCTAGCAATCCCATTCCTGGATATATATTTGGAAAGATGAAAACTGTTCATTTGAAAAGATGAATGCACCACAATGTTCACAGAAACACTATTTACAATAGCCAAGACATGGACGCAGCCTAGGGGTCTAACAGCAGATAACTGGAGAAAGAAAATGCAGCATATGCACACACACACACACACAACTTTGGCACAGTCAATAAAGCAGAAATAGATGTTTTTCTGGAACTCTCTTGCTTTTTCCATGATCCAGCTTAGGTCATTTAATTTCAAAGACAGCAGCTGTGGGCGACGATGAGGGTTGGGAGCAGAATTTGGAAAAGGATCCTGCCCCTCCCACCCATAGACTTTAGTTGCAGATTTTATCTTTGTCCCTTCAAGACTGAGCAGTTTGGGGCAAAATATAAGTTTAAAGCAGGTCATACTGACCCTACAAAAGCTCAAGTGGAAAGGAAAAGAAAAATATATAGAAATCAAGACTTTTGTACCTGGAAGGACCCCCTAGGGGTCACAGTTCAGTTCAGTTCAGTTCAGTCGCTCAGTCATGTCCGACTTTTTGCAACCCCATGAACCGCAGCACACCAGGCCTCCTTGTCCATCACCAACTGCTGGAGTCTACCCAAACCAATGTCCATTGAGTCGGTGATGCCATCTAACCATCTCATCCTCTGTTGTCCCCTTCTCCTGCCTTTAGTCTTTTCCAGCATCAGGGTCTTTTCAAATGAGTCAGCTCTTCGCAGCAGGTGGCCAAAGTATTGGAGTTCCAGCTTCAACATCAGTCTTTCCAATGAACACCCAGGACTGATTTCCTAGGATCGTGCTCTACTTCAAAACCACCANGTTTTTTTTTTAATCTCTTGCTCAAAGAATGTATGAATTCTCTGGAACCAATTCTAACCAATTCCCTTACATATCTGTAATTCTACAAACCTGCTAACGTGTGAATCCTTGAACCTGGGAACATTTGGTTCTAGAAACCATCATCTGTGGCTTCTTGGAGTCCACGCATGCTTGAGGCTCTACCTCTTGCTCCCCTGGGATTCCCGGAGCCCTGCCGCTGTGGTTCAGGGAATCTGCAAGGCGTCTGATACCTCTGAAGCCAGATTCCCACTTCCCAGAACCCAGTGCCTGGGACTGAACAAGGGGAAAACCCAGCCAGCCCCGATATGATGCCAAGCCCCAGGGATGTCAAGTGGCACAAGGGCCTGGGTCACAAGCCCAGGGGTGAGACCCCGGCCTGGCCGCACCCACTAGCCCTGCAGGGCCTCCCCAGGGTGCTCAGGCCTCCTCGGGCCAGCCTGGTGAGGGGCAGATGGGCGGCCCCCACCCCCGCCCTGCTCATGGAGCAATCTTCTGAGTCACCCCCACCTCATGACTGGCCTGCCCGCCACCACAGAGGCCTGTAATTAGCCTCCTCCAAGGCTGGGTCTTATCAGCCCATCGGGGCAGACCAGGGAGGGGACGGCCCAGAAGTCCCCGCAGACACGGCCTGTCCCGGGGCTTGGTGGCACGCAATCCGGGTGTCAGCCAGTCCCACGTCCAGAGGCCCACTTTGGGCTCCCAGCACACCCCCCATCTGTTCCCCAAAACTTGGCCTCAAATTCCACCATTCAAGCCATGTTCTTGCAAAATGTAAACAGATCACTCACATGTCAGGGTGATCTTGCCAAAGCCCACCTAGGGAACCGGCGCTGTTAAGCACCTGAGGGGTCAAGGAAGACCCAGTGGGGAGCTGCCTGTGGTCCTGACTGTCAGGCAGCCTTTACAGGGGGTGCTGGAGAAGAGAGGAGAGAAAGGATGTCTCCTTCCCTCCTCCCCTGATTGGCGGCCCTAACCCTGGTGCCCATTCTACGGATGAGGAGACTGAGGTCCAGAGACGCTCCAGACCAACTCCCATCTGCCGGGGTGTGCTAATGTTGAGGGAGTGGATAGGGGCCTCTTTCAGGGAAGGGGGAGCCCTCTACTCCCAGCAGAGAGCACAGCGAGGGCAGTCAGGCTGCGACCCAGCACGCTGAGTTCAAATCCACTTAAATCTTTGAGCCTCCGTTTCTTCAACGGTGTCAGCTGCAGATAAAAACACCATCCTCTTCATGTGACGCTGTGAGAATTAAATCTGGCGCAGACTGAGGCACCTCCTGAAGACCCAGAGGGGGCTTTTTCCTGCCTCCTCTTGATACTGGCAGACTCCTCCTAACTTGGGTTGAAGGGAGGCAGGGAGGCCACAGTGTCCCTCAACCCAGGGATGCTAACTCTGTGTCCCCCATCACCTCGCCTCCCACACACAGGTCCCCGGGAGGCTGCAGCTGATCCCCAGACTGTCCCCCACCCCAGGATGGGGCTCCCTAGAATTAGCACCCCAGCCCCACACCTGCACAGACACACACAGACACATCTCCAGGCCTGCAGCAGGGCAGGTTGCTTTGCGATTATTAATAATTTCCTCCCTCCATCCCTCCCCCAGACCTGCTCAACCAGTCTCCCCACAGGCAGCAGAGCTGGCCTGACATTTGAACCGACTATTATTCTCTCACTTGTGGGAGAAGCCAGAGGGAACATGGGCGCTGTGTCCTGAAACCTGGGGTGGGGGAGAACCCAGGCCATCCACAGGTCCCCCTCCACCCCAAGGTCCTGGGCACGGCATTCAGGTTCCCCAGGGCAAGGGGTTCATTGACCCTGAAGATGAGATAAGATAGAGAGATTAAGCCCCTGGCAAGGGGCAGACTGGAAAACCCTCTTGAACGGGGCCAGGAATGTGGCGTGGTTAAGAGTCAGACTCAGCATCTGGATTCACGTCCTGGCTCTGCCTTTGACTTGCTGTGTGGCCTGAGACAAGTCACTTGCACTCTCTGATCCTGCTTTCTCCTTTGTAAAACAGGGATGGTGAATCCCCCCATTGCAGGGCCAGTGAAATTTACAAAGCCCCAGGCCCAATGCCCACCTGGTTCCCTGGGGCCAGGGTCTGCTCACTGTCTCTCTTCCTGGGAGCCCAGGGAGGCTGCACCCAAGTGTGGCCCCTGAGACAGAGCCCTGAGGCCTGGGGCCACTAAGACCTTGAGGTCTAGGACCACCTCCAGCCAGCTCTCAACTCCACTAGTGGGAACAGGCCAGGGTACGTGTCCCCCTGACGACTCCCTTGCTCCATAATTAGCGTTCGTGGCTTCTTCCTGATAGTTAGGCAGTGCCTGCAGAACCCAGCACACTGGGCCAGACCCAGCAAGGCCCTGTGCTGCCCACGGCACCCACGCTGGCCAGAAGAACAGAGGATGGCTCGGCATAGCAAGTCCTGGGGCCGTGGGGAACCACTGGAGGCCCCTGAGGAGGGGCGAGACCTGAGCTGGGAGGGTCAGACGGCCGAAGCTGAAAACTCAGGGCCTCCCAGCTGTTCCTCTCACCCTATGGAATAGCAGAATAGCCAAGGGTGCAAGCTGCCTGGATTCAAATCCAGACTCAATACCTGGAGCTTCATGGCCATGAGCAAGTCACAGTGCCTGCATCTCCGTTTCCATCAGTCAAAGAGGGGTGATAACAGCCTAGAGGTGGGAGAGTTTATATGCAGCAATGACTCATGAGCACACATAGTAGGTGATCAATAAATAGAAGCTGGAAGCTGTTTCTGTATCTAGCCAGTGTCGCTCTTCATATCATTCCCTCTGCCTGGGAGGCCCTTCTCCGTTTATCTCATATAACTCCCATGCATGCCTATGGCCCCATCTAAATATTCCCTCCTCAGAGGAGCCATCCCTGACCCACTATACACACACACACACACACACACACACACACACACACACGTGCGCATGCACACACGCATGCATGCACACGCACAGGAAGTCCTCTCTTCTGGGCTCTCTGGTGCCACATTTGGTGCCTCCTTCAGCAGTTTGGCCACACTCCGTGTAGATGAGCTGATGCTCTGGGGTTCACCATGGATCACCATCGCCTGGCATGCAGGGATTGTGGGTGGAAGGAGTCCTCTCTTTCTCTCTCTCTCATTCACTCTCTCTCTCTCCCTCTCTTCTTATTTCTTTTATCATTTCAATCAAAACAGACTCAAAAAATCCCTGCAGATGTGGGAAAAGCTTATAGTTTCCAGGCAAACTGAAAAACTTTTCTCTGACCAACTCCAGAGAAAAGGAGAGCAAAGATTCCAAAAAGGTAAATTCGAGATTGAAAAGCCCTTTAATGAAATGTGTTATAGATTTGAAAAAAATAAGAAATACCATGTGGAAAGATAAGAAGAATAGAGTAGATCTGTGTGTGCCGATCTGGAACAGGGTCTAAGATAAGCTGTCAAATAAAACAAAAATAAAACGAGGGGCAGACTGAGGTATGAAAGACATTGGCTACCATCTGTGTGGGTAGGAGGGAGACAGGAAAGGACAATTTATAAATTTGTTTATATTACATAAATTAGCTCGGGGTGGGGGGAATTGGTAAATAGTGGCTGCTTCTTGGGGGAGAAAGTTGGAGACTGGGGATCAGGAAGAGCGGAGACTTATTTTTCACTCCATATTCTTTTGTACTTTTGGAGTTTGTACCTTTCACTCACAGGAGCTATTCAAAAGTAAGCATGTGAATAAAGTTTCGGGCTTTGGAAACACACACTCCAGTACCAGGCCCCACCTGATGCAGGAACACTCTTCAGCACCCCTGACAGGCTTTCTTGCCTTGAATGCTCCCAGTGATGGGAAGCTCAGTAATTCACTAGCCAGTTAATCCATCCTGGGGTGGCTTGGAACAGTGGGGTTGGGCTCAAAGAGAGAAGGCAGAAATGTGCGTCTGGGGCTGCAAATAGATGCCTCTCTCGTGTCCCTGATAGTGGATAGAAATGTGACTTTCTGACTTAGGGACCTGTTCCGAGGGCCCGTCTGTCCCGAGGCCCAGGCAGGAGGTGGGCAGGGTGGCAGGAGGTGGGCAGAGTGGCAGGGCGTGCTCTCCTGTGACTCAGGCCCCACGGGTGCCCGGGGCACAGACAGCTTCCCAGAGCACAGGGCTGTGACTCAGGGCCACACAGCAGGGCCAGCCCAGGTGGCAGCTGGCGGGCCACCAGCACACCCGCGCCCTTCTCAACCTTGAACCCCAGCAGGGCCTCTGTCCCCGGGCACTCGGCACCTGGCTCGGCGCTGGCCCCCGGCAGAGGGTGGGATGGGGAGAAGGCTCTGGCACCAGGCAGCCTGGGTTTAAACCCTGCCTCAGTTTCTCCCTCTGTCCAGGAGAGAGCCCCATCGCCCTGCCTCCTCACGAGGCTAGCACAGAGATGCTCTGAATCCATCACGTCTGTGCCGGGAGCAGCCCCAGCATGGAGCCGGCACTCAGCAAATGTCTGCCATTACTGCTGCGGGTGCCCAGACTGTCGTGAGGGTCACTGACCCTGGAGCCTCTTGGGGAAGCCTGGGCACCCGAAGGTCACCCTGCACGGCCCGGTAAGCAGGCCCCGAAGGAGCAGGCCTCCGGGGCACCCGGCAGCCCTGAGGGACTCCTAGGTCCTCCCCCACAGACTGTCAGTCCAAGGAAGGCAGAAGTTCCCTCTTCCGTCAGCTGTGCCCATGCCTGGAGTGGCACCTGGCACACAGGCAGGGTGGGCTTCCCTCACACGGGGTCCCACATTCAGACGCTCCCTTGCTGGCACCATCTTGAAATTCTTCCTTTTGAATAAGAGGCACTGCATTTAATTTTGCACAGGCCCCCCCCAAAATTCTGTAACTAGTCACGTGCATAGTCGACACCCAGTGTGGGCGCAAAAGAGGGTAAAGAGTCTGCCTGCAATGCAGAAGAACCCGGGCTCGATCCCTGGGTTCGGACGATCCCCTGGAGGAGGAAATGGCAGCCCACTCCAGCATTCTTGCCTGGAGAATTCCAGGGGCAGAGGAACCTGGCGGGCTACGGTCCATGGAGTCGCAAAGAGTCAGGCAGGACTGGGCAACTAACACAGCGGCGTGGACTTCTGAGTAAAGGAGCGGCCAGATGGATGTTGCCTGTGGCATCACCTTGTACCTTTCACCCCCAGAGTCGTGGATTCCAAGGCTTCTTTTACTGACGGGGAAACAGGCTCATGGAGGTGAAGAGACGCACCCCACACCACCCAGAACTAGAACCCTAAAGGGCTGGTGCCATGGCCACCTCAAGCGCAGCAGGCTGGGTGACGGGAGGACAGAGCCCTGAGGATCTCGGGGGAAACTGAGTCCCGGCTCAAGGTGGGAGCTGGCCCCACTTGGCGCGAGTGCCTGCCCAGGAGGCGGCCTGGCCAGGTGCCTGGTCAGGAGGCGGGAACCTCTGTGAATCGCTCCTCAGTCCCCGCGACCACAAGCGGGTTGGGTGAAAGGCGGCGGCTCCCCGCCCGCTTCCCCGCCGACGTGGGCCCAGACAATGGGCCTTTGTGCCCGGCGTGGGCGGGTTGTCAAGGTGCGCGGGCCTGGCCCGGAGCCCTGGCCTCAGCCTCCACGCAGGCCAGGGGGCCGGAAAATCCAGGAGACAAGGAAGCAAGGCCTCTCCCCGAGACAATCACAGCCAAGGAGATGGGGGCACAGAGCAGGTGTGCCAGGCCCCGAGGGCCACACAGCACACGGGCGTCAGAGGCCGGGCAGCAGCCTGCGATGCCAGCCTCCTCCTGGTCACGTGGCCGGCGGGTGCCCACCCTGCAGCCGGGGCTTGGACAGCCCTGCTGCTCAAACCCACCTTCGGAGGGTCGGCAGAGCCGGGACCCCCTCCCTCTCTCCTCTCACTGCCCCTCTCACATCCCCATCCTGAAGGAGCTCAACTGGAAGTGACAAGCCCCCCCATCTCTGGGAGTTCCCCCCTAGACTGCCACAGCCACAGCCCTGCTAGGAAATCGTGACCCCTGGGGGCTCCATCAGACCTGCTCTAGAGCTCTTTCTCCTTTTGAGACCACATGCCCGGTGGGAAACTGCCTGGTCCGCCCAGCACTGCCAGGAGCTCCACTTTACAAGAGAAAACAGAGGCTCTGAGACGGGGCTGAGCTCTCCCAAGAGCCCCCAGGATGCAGCGGTAACATGTAGCTGGACTCCAAATATTTCCGCTGACCTCCAGAGAAAAATGAGGGCAAAAGATGGGAGTCTGGCCCTCCCAGCACCTACCGGCTGGTGGGAAAGACAGAAGTCAACAAGAGGGACAGTGCTAATAGAGAGTAGCTACCAGTTACTGAGCATTCGATAAGCGCTTTATGCACAGAATCGCATTTCACTGTTGCAAAATCACGGGGAGGCGGGTATTGTTCTTGTCCCCATTTTACAGATGAGGAAACTGAGAGGCTCAGAAGCGGCAATTTACCCAAAGTCAGTCAGCTAATGGATGGATCCGAACCCTGACCCCGGCATGTCTCTGCTCACTCAGCCCCTGCCAGGCAGAGCGAATTGTGCCAAATTACCGATGAGGACGCTGAGGCTCTGGGAAGCAACTTGACATGCCCAAGGTCACACAGCCAGCAAGTGGGAGGGGGGGCTTCAACCCCGGGCTTCTGGCCCCCAGAATCCAGAATCCTGGGTTCCTTCCTCCTCTACCTCAACTGGGTCTGTGAAACGTCCCTCGGAGCCATCTGCACCAGCGGCCTCCTCCTCCTCATCTCCCACCTGATTGGATGCAGCCGCCCCTCCTCCCCCATCCCCGCTGGCCTCTCCCAACACACAACAGATGCTCATGAAAATCCGGAAAAGAATCCCAGTCAGGAGCAAGCTAAACGTCCATGCGGAGAGCTTGCAGGAGAGCGCTGTGGTCTGATCCCACACCAAAAATAAATAGATGCGCCCGAGCTGCCGTACCGATGGCGACGGATCTTGAGAACAGAATGCTGAGGGGGAGAAATGCAAGCTGCAGACGCAAAAGTACGAGGGACACCATCTGTTGAGTCACACCCACAACCAGAACAGCAGCCCAGGTCTCCAGGGGGGTGTGTGTGTGTGTAAACCACTTTGGGAAATTGGCCCTAGCTACAAGGACTACATATGTGCCTCTACAACCTCACTCTTGAACATCCACTAAAAGAACTGTGTTCTTAGGTCTGCCAAAAGATATGCATAAGAATGTTCATAACAGCGCTATCTGAAATACTGGAAACCAGAAACAAAACGTACGTCTCCATGGACAGTACAGCGATTATGTGAACTGTGGTCTGTTTAGCCAGTGGACTACTACACAGCAGTGAGAAGGAATGAGTCACCGACACAAACGTGGGTCGAGAGGACGCCCCAGATACAGAAGGGCACCACAGAATGGCTCCATTTGCATGCAGTTCGAGAAGAGCAAAGCCGAAGGCTCGGAGTGGCCTGGGATGGAGCGGGTAGCAATCCCATGGGCCGTCAAACGACACAACTGAGACTGATGCATGGTGCTATGTGTGCGTTAAACCTCCATCAAACAAACAACAGGCGACAAAGATGTCGGTGGGGTCTCGAGCACCCAGCCAGGCCCGCAGTGGCTTCTAGGAGAAATGCAACCGGCAAGGGGCAGGGGCCGGGGGCGCCGCCTCTACTGGGCTGTTTTCTTCTTAAGCCGAGTGACGGCTGCATGAAAGCTGACTATGTGATCTTTTAAATGTTTCTCCGAATGTCTGAAATATAGCACTGAAAAGGCAACCAAAAACCAAAAACCATTCCCAAGGCTTCTGCTGCTCCGGAAGGCAGCCGGTTCCCCACTGCCTACAGGTTGAGGCCCACCCTCGTTTTGCATGCCATTCAAGGTCTCATCCTGGGCCTCAACCTGTCTTTCCAGCCTCCTCTCTCACTCCTCCCCACCAGCCAAGCTGGTCTCTGCACTCTTCCTCTAACACACCTTAAACATTCCCAGCTCCACGCCTTTCCTCCCACCTGGAATGCCCTCCCCATTCCTGTCTACCTGCTCTGTACCAGTTACGCCAAGTGCTTTAAGCTATTAACTCCTGAAATCAGAGGCTGAGCCCTGGGGAGTTTGGATCACTGCTTTCAGCCCAAAACAATCTCCATCGTCACCCTTTAAAAAGTGATCCCAGAGAACCCAAGCACAAAGACTGGTCCTGTTCTGCCACGGTTTCCAGACAAATTCTCCCACAGCCCATTTCCCAGGTCCCCCCACACACCAAGAGAGGAATTCTGGCCTTCACTCATCCCATTCTCATTTGACACTGGGGGAAACAAAGGCTCAGAGTTGGCAAGTGACTCGTTCAAAACACTCAGCAAAGACTGTCTGGTTCCTGTTCGCATCCCCTGAAAGCTGACAGTCATGCCTGGCTCCAAGCTTGTTCCTGCCTCATGACCTCTACATGTGCTGTTCCCGCTCCTGGAACGCCCTTTTCCTGGCTCTTCCTGTGCCCAGCTCCTTCTCATCATTCTGGTTCATGAATTCAGAGCAGCCTTTCCAGATCCCACTCCCCCAACCAGGGCAAAGTACAAGCGTGCCAAGTCACTTCAGTCGTGTCTGACTCTTTATGACCCTGTAGACTGTGGCCCGCCAGGCTCCTCTGTCCATGGAATTCTGCAGACGAGAATACTGGAGTGGGTAGACATTCCCTTCTCTGGGGGATCTTCCTGACCCAAGGATAGAACCCGCGTCTCTGCGTCTCCTGCACTGGCAGGCAGCTTCTTTACTACTAGCGCCACCCGGGAAGCCCCGGGGCAAAGCAGTCCCTTATTTTATTCTAGTCCCATCACTCAGCATTATCTGAAATTGCTCTGAGTATTTACTCCTCTTTTATCTGCCGCACTCACAGCCCCTACGATGTAAGCGCCACAAGGCAGGGCTTCTGTTTCAGTGCGGTGTACCGGGGTCTGACACAGTAGGCGCTCAGTGAATGAGTGAGAAAACTGTCACTGACATGGTGCCCGCCAGGATCACACAGTGAGGATGCGGCAGAGAAGGCACTCCGTGACCGCGTAGGACCAGAGTCTCTGCTCCTTGGCACTCGGCTATACCCAGGGCCGAGGCTGCATACGGGCCAAAGAGGCGGGAAAGAAAGGTGACGATGCTCTGGGCCAGGCATCCTGGCAGACCCCATCCCAACCACCGAGCAGGCCGAAGGGCCCCACGTCCCACTGAAAACATGTATTTTTTGCTCTTGATATTTCTGACTTTGTTTGACAGTATGATTTTGCCCTTATATTGTTGTTAATTTTTAGTTTGGGGTTTCTTCTTTGTCTTGTAGCCCCATTTCCCCAGGTTTTTAGCATTTTCATAGATGCTTAGGAAGCCTGTATGGCCCCCACAGGGTAAAGATAAAAAGAGAGAAACACTAAGAAATGGGGCAAAAGAGACAGAAATGAAAGAAGGGACACAGGCAGAATAAAGAGAAATAGGTGGACATGGAGAGACAGGTACAGAGAAAGACAGAAAGATGAGAGACAGAGGGAGGGGAGGCCAAGAGGCAGATGGAGCGAGGCCTGACGCCCGCGTCGCCTCTGCAGAACGTGCCCCTCGCCAACCATGACAGTGTTTACTGAACACTTCCCACCTGCACGCACATGCTACACACGGTTACGGGGAAAATCGTGTTGGAGTCTCACTCACCGTGAGGTGAGTGTTACCCTCATTCCTGTTGTAAAGATGGAACGCAGAGGGGAGCCCTGCTCACGCCCGGTCACACAGCAGCCGATGTGAAGCCAGCTTTAGGCGCCAGGTCTGCCCCAGAGCGAAGGCCGAGCCACTTCCTCTAGTAACAGGTCTTGGGGTTTCTAGATTTGTTTTAGGGCAGCTCTTCTCGAACTCGGCTGCACCAGCCAAAGACGGCCTGAGTCCTAATTCGGCAGGGCCGGGACGGGGCCCAAGACAGCATTTCTTCGGCCTCTCGGGCGGGCCCGGCTGATGCTGTGGACCCCAGACCACACTCGACCAGCACAAGTGCAGAGGCCTCTGTGCACCTGAGGACCTGATCGGCAGCCTCGGATCCCCGTCCAGGCCGCAGGCCCTGGGGCTCCCTCGGCCCCTTTGGGTCACTTCTGTTCTCAGCGCTTCCTGTTGCTCTGCCTTCAGATGCCTGGGGATTCCCCATAAGCCAACTGCTGCGGCACACACAGACAGCCGCACAAAGATGTCCATTGTGGCGTCGTTTATGGGAAAGACGAACTGGAACCACCTAAATGTCCACCAGCTGGGAACTGTTAAATTACACCGGGATTCACGCAGCCATTGAAAACGGGGGCAGGGCAAAGCTGAAAACATGCATGACACCTGACCCACAGTTCCACTTCTAGGAATACATCCTCCAGACCTGCACACGGGCACACAGAGGCTTGCACAAGGCTGTCTGTTGCAATTTGTAGTGGTGAAAGCCTACAAGCAACTTGATACCCCTGAATAAGGAACTGGTTCACTAAACAGTTCATTTCTATAAGGGCCTACCACATGGGCTTAAAAAAAAACAAAGCAAAAAGGACAGTCCTTTATGCACCTATGTGTCCAAGATCTACTGTCTGGTGAAAACAACAAGGCATAGAGACAGTGTGTAGGGTCTTCCAATATCTATAAGGAAAACAAGAAGAAAGAAATTATATGTTTTTGTTTATCTATGCATAGGACTCTCCTGGAAACCAAAACAAGAAAACATCTCGGCAAGGAACTGAGGGAACAGGGACAGGCGGGAGGCAGGCTTTACTGTGCACTACTTGTACCTCTGGAATTTGGCACCATAGAAATGCATCATCGATCAACAAAAATTAAGAAATGTTTAAAGAAGTTTAAATGAAAGAAGAGTGCTACATTTGGGGATGTGGGGAAATGTTTCTGATGAACTGTTGAGGGGAGAAAAAGGAGACGACCCAATCTTTATAATACAGTGTCCACATATACCCATGCATGTAGGTACAGAGAGAAATGCCTGTCAGGAAACTGTTCACAAGCGGAGTCACTGCTGTTGACGCGCCCCGTTAATTCATTAATACTCACAAAGGTGGGGGGAGGAGGATGGGCTGATGTTGACCCATTTCACAGGTGGGGAGACTGAGGCCCAAGAGAGGCAGTCTCCTGGCCAAGGTCTCACAGTCAGGCAGGCAGAGCGAGATGAGAGCCATGGTCACTGGGCCACAGGGCCCCCTCAATTCCACTTGGGTGATTTTTAATTTTTGCTTTGAATTTTTCAGCATTGCTGGACTCTAAAACAATGAATCTGCTTCTCTCTCTCTCTCTTTCTCTCCCTCCCTGCCTTCCTCTCCTTTTAAACAAAGTTTTTAAGAAAAGGCCTTCAGAACGTCCATGTTCCCACGTCAGCCATCCCCCTCACCTGGCACTCATGTACCCCTGGGACTCGCCTTTGAGCCCCAGGTATGAAGAATCCTGGGGACAGCTTTTAAGAAGGGGACATTTTAGGACCTTCCTGGTAGTCATACTGGGGCTTCCCTGATGGCTCAGCTGGTAAAGAATCCGCCTGCAGTGCAGGAGACCCCGGTTTGATTCCTGGGTCAGGAAGATCCCCTGGAGAAGGGATAGGCTGCCCACTCCAGTGTTCCTGGGCTTTCCTTGCGGCTCAGCTGGTAAAGAATCCGCCTGCAATGTGGGACATCAGGGTTCAATCCCTGGGTTTGGGAGATCCCCTGGAGAGGGGCAAGGCTACCCACTCCAGTATTCTGGCCTGGAGAATCCCATGGACAGTCCATGGGGTCACAAAGAGTCGGACACGACTGAGTGACTTTCATTCTCACTCACTGGTGGTCCAGAGGATGGGGAGTCCGCCTGCCAGTGCAGGAGATACGGATTCAATCCCTGGTCCAGGAGGATTCCACACACTGCGGAACCACTAAAGCCCGCAGGCTGCACCTCCTGAGGCCCGAGCACCAAGCGCCTGCGCTCCTCACGAGAGAAGGCACCACGGTGAGAAACCCACGCAGCGCAACGAGGAGCAGCCCCCGCTCGCTGAGACTAGAGAAAGCCCGCGTGCAGCAAGGAAGATCCTGTGCAATCAAAAAAAATTTAAGTATTTTATATCAAGCCAGGGCAGAGAGAATGTTCTGGATAAAAGGAGCCCAAAGAGATCCTATAGCAAATGCAGGGCCTGATCCTTGACTAAAGTCCAGACAAGAAAAACAAACACACACACACAGAGCTATCGAGGACACTTTGGAGCAACCTGAGTAATTTGGACACAGACTGGATATTAGGTAACGTGACCAGATCAATGCTAACTTTCTTGGACGTGATCATGGCATTGGGGTTGGGCCTGGGAATGCCTGTGCTCTTCAGGGATGCTTGCTGAAGTATTTGGGGTGAAGGGTCAGGATGTGTGCAACCTACAAACATGTCAGCAAAAAATCATGCAGAGAGAGACCAAGAATGCCCATGGGGCCAAGTGTTGAGTGCTGACGGTTGGGGCATCTGGATGAAGGCACTTCAGCGGTTCCGTGTAAGGTTTTTGCACATTTCTAGAAAGACTGAAAATCTTCCAAATAAAATTCTGGAGGAGATCACTGGTTTTCCACACATGGTGGTATCGGAAGAGACTGACCACAAAGGCGCACCAAGGAACCTTCTGGAGCGATGGAAATCTGTGTCTTGATCCCAGCGGTGGTTATGCAATGAAATTCACAGAACTGTGCACCAAAAGAGTGACCTCTATTGTAAGTTAATAAAGTGACCTTCATTGAATTACGCTTCCCAAAAGGTGACTTTAAAAAAGAAAAGTTGGAGAAGACAAACAGCCAGCCAGGCCCCAACCCACACAGGCTCTGGGAACACAGTGGGTCCTGCCTTGGGCCAGCCATGCCTGAGCATGTTCCACTGTGGACCCCAGGGGTTCAGCAATGCACAGAGGCTGGCTCTCCAGATACTGGGACCCACAGCCTGGCCTCGAGGAGCACCCAGGCACCAGTTGGACGCCTCCTGCCTCACCGCCTCGGCCTGACTGCAGGGCCTCAGTCTCCCCAGGACCAGTAGGGAGATACTGAATAACTAACTCCCCGTGTGTCCCAGAGAAAGCGGGTCTGGGTGCCCCTCATAGGAGTCAGTGACCACTCATTTTCATCACTTGGTCCACCCTGCCATCACTGGGGACAGCTGGATCTACAGGGGCCCAGAGGAAGGAAGCAGCTTGCCCGAAGTCACACAGCAAGTCAGGTCGCTCTGTCTGGGATGGATCACTCCTAAAGCTTTGAGCCTGAGGTCGTCACATCCAAGCACCCCCATTTCTCAGACTGGAGGCCTGAGACAGTGTCAGCGGGCAGGTGAGCCACGTCTTGGGAATCCCAGACCCTGCTGCCCTGGCCCGATTTGGTGTGGTTCCCACAGGCAGGCTCCTCGCGGGCTGCTGGGGAGGTGGGGTGTGAGTCTCCGGTCCTGACCACCGTCCTCTGTCAATCCTGCCGTTCCCTCCTGGGCGTCCTCTGCCCCCACCCCACAGGGGCAGAGAGAGGAGGCAGGGGTCCCATGCCTGCCCCCCACCGCTCCAGGGAGCGCCCACATGGCAGAGAGCCATGGATTCTGCCCAGCCCACGAAACTCACCTCACCCAGAACCTGTTTCAACTCCTCCAGCTCTGCTTGGCAGCTGTGGAGGCCTCATTAAGTGATGCCAGTGCCTCCCACACACACCTGAAGAAGGGGAGGGGGCACACACCACGACGGAGCCCTAGGGCACCTTCCCCAGAGACCCCCGGGCCCCCAGAGGGCAAAGACGGCCCAGCACCCTGCCAGCNCTGGTTCCAAATAGGGAAAGAAGCACATCAAGGCTGTATATTGTCACCCGGCATATTTAACTTATATGCAGAGTACATCATGAGAAACGCTGGGCTGGAGGAAGCACAAGCTGGAATCAAGATTGCTGGGAGAAATATCAATAACCTCAGATATACAAATGACACCACCCTTATGGCAGAAAGCAAAGAAGAACTAAAGAGCCCCTTGATGAAAGTGAAGGAGGAGAGTGAAAAAGTTGGGTTAAAATTCAAAGTTCAGAAAATGAATATCATGACATCTGGTCCCATCACTTCATGGCAAATAGATGGGGAAACAGTGGAAACAATGACAGACTCTATTTTTTTGTGCTCCAAAATCACTGCTGCAGCCATGAAATTAAAAGACGCTTGCTCCTTGGAAGAAAAGTTATGACCAACCTAGACAGCATATTAAAAAGCAGAGACATTACTTTATCAACAAAGGTCCATCTAGTCAAAGCTATGGTTTTTCAGCAGTCATGTATGTATCTAAGAGTTGGACTATAAAGAAAGCTGAGCGCTGAAGAATTGATGCTTTTGAACTGTGGTGTTGGAGAAGACTCTTGAGAGTCCCTTGGACTGCAAGGAGATCCAACAAGTCCATCTTAAAGGAGATCAGTCCTGGGTGTTCATTGGAAGGACTGATGCTGAAGCTCAAACTCCAATACTTTGGCCACCTCAAGCAAAGAACTGACTCACTGGAAAAGACCCTGATGCTGGGAAAGTTTGAAGGCAGGAGGAGATGGAGATGACATAGGATGAGATGGTTTGATGGCATCACCGACCCAACGGACGTGAGTCTGAGTGAACTCCGGGAGTTGGTGATGGACAGGGAGGCCTGGAGTGCTGCAGTCCATGGGGTTGCAAAGAGTAGGAACGACTGTGTGACTGAACTGAACTGACTGAACTGAAGGACTTCTCATCACAATTGTTTCTCTGGTTGCAGAGCACAGACTCTAAGCACCAGCTTCAGTAGCTGTGGCTTAGCTGCCCTTCGGCATGTGAGATCTTCCCAGACCAGGGATCGAACCTGCATTGGCAGATAGCCTCTCAACCACTGGGCCACCAGGAAAGTTCCAGTGCTCAGATTTTTTAATAAGTATGTAACATGAGACAAGAAGGGTATACATAGACCATTTGATGATAGTGGACTAGTAAAGTGTTGTGCATAATCCAGTTTTGTGCACCTGAGGTTTAAAAACAGTATATGGGGCTCACAAATATAGAGACCAAACTAGAGCTTACTAACAGGGAGAGGGAAGGGCAAAGAAGCAAGATAGGGGTATAAGATTAAGAAATATAAACTACTATGTATAAAATGTGTGTCCAAAATAAATAATTTAATTAAATATATGGTTTCTGTGCTGGAGATCTTATACCTGCAAAAGTATAAGTAATGTCTCAAAAAGAATTCTGAAGTGGGAGTTAGGAAAGCGATTTCCCAGTCTTTTTTGTTCATTTGTTCTTCTAATTCCTGTGGCTAATTCCTGGGAGCTGACTCAGTTTCCTCAACCATAAAATTAGCAATTTGGCCGAATCATTCTTGAAGTGCCTGTTAAGGAAGGAAAGTTGGGACTTCCCTGGCAGCCCAGTGGTTAAGACACTGTGCTTCCAACTTAGAGGATGCAGGTTTGATCCCTGGTCGGGGAACTAAGATCCCACATGCTCTGCAGCAAAAAAAAAAAAAAAGGAATGAAAGAAAAAAACAAAGACGGAATACTGGACAGAGAAGCAAAAGTACAACAGTGTCTCTAGCAATAAGTTTCCAGTGCCCCGCAAGAGTGGAAAAACCTCCTCCCGTAACACCCTCCCCCAGGGTCCCACCTCCTGATTCCCACCCATCCTCTTTCCAGGACCCTGGGTCTGGCCTCCACTCTTTCCTGCTTCCCCACTCTTGGATCACCAGTGACAAGCCTATTCCCCATGTCCCCACACCCAGCATCTGCCCCTCAGTCTCTCTTCTCCCAGAAACCCAGTCATCCTGGGTTTAGTCATTCTAGGGAAATTTATTCTGCCTCCAGTTCCTGAAGTCCAGTGCCAGGCTTGACGGTGTGTGAAGCCACCTCCACACTCCCTTTTCCAGGCTTAAATGGTGCTCCCAGGCCCCTAGGTGCAGGCAGGGCCTGAGAGGATGACTTAATCCTCACAGCGGGGGTGACTCAGGCCAAAGGATCAGCCGGGGAGCCTGCTTGGTGGCTGTGTCCCTCCCAGGTCAGTTCCACTTGTCCCCTTGTCCTCTTTCTCTCTCACCCACATCTAGGAACTGAGAATCCTCTAGAAGCCCTTCTGCTGCCTTCACTTTTTTTTTAAATTTATTTTAATTGGAGGATAATTACTTTACAATATTGTGATGGTTTTTGCCATACATCAACATGAATCAGCCATAGGTATACATGTGCCCCCTTCTCCCGAACCCTTCTCTCACCTCCCTCCCCACCCCTTCCCTCCAGGTTGTCACAGAGCACCGGCTTTGGGTTCCCTGCATCATGCCTCAAACTCCCACTGGCAATCTATTTTACATACGATAATGTATATGTTTCAATACTATTCTCTCAAATCATCCCCTCCCTCCTTCTCCCACTGAGTCCAAAAGTCTGTTCTTTACATCTGTGTTTCCTTTGCTGCCCTGCATGTAGGATCGTTGGTACCATCTTTCTAGATCCCATATATATGTTAATACACGATTATTTGTCTTTCTCTTTCTGGCTTACTTCACTCTGTATAATAGGCTCTAGGTTCATCCACCTCCTTAGAACTGACTCAAATGTGTTCCTTTTTATAGCTGAGTAACATTCCAGTGGGGCTTCCCAGGTTTAATACACGATTATTTGTCTTTCTCTTTCTGGCTTACTTCACTCTGTATAATAGGCTCTAGGTTCATCCACCTCCTTAGAACTGACTCAAATGTGTTCCTTTTTATAGCTGAGTAACATTCCAGTGGGGCTTCCCAGGAGGCTCAGTAGGTAAAGAATCTGTCTCTAATGCAGGAGACTCAGGAGACACAGGTTCGATCACTGGGCCGGGAAGATCCCCTGGAGGAGGGCATGGCAATCTACTCCAGTATTCTTGCCTAGAGAATCCCAAGAACAGAGGAGCCTGGCGGGCTACAGTCCATAGGGTCGCAAAGAGTCAGACATGACTAAGCACACAAACATGCTAAGTCTTAGGACCTCCACTACTTAGTAGCTACCCTAGAGAAGCCCTTGCACGTGTGTGCACAGAGACACATCCACAGGTGTTCACAGATGTTTCTGTGTAATAACAAAGTTTAGAGATAAAATGCCAGTTAATCAGGGAATGATGAAATAAGTCATGTTGCATTCACATCGTGGAATACTACACAGCGATCAAAAAGGAGAAGGTTCTTTCTGCACAGGAACATGGACAAATCTCCTGACTGACTGAACTGAAAAAAAAGACATTGCAGAATATGTGGAATAGTGTGTCATATTCCTGTAGAGTATGACATCATTTATATAGAAATAAAAACATTATATATTATCTGTGGGACACATAAATACACAGAAAGTCCTGGAAAACTACTCATCAAACTGACAACAGGGATCATTTCTGATGAGCAGGCTGCTGCTGCTGCTGCTAAATCGCTTCAGTCTCGTCCAACTCTGTGCGACCCCATAGACGGCAGCCCACCAGGCTCCCCCGTTCCTGGGATTCTCCAGGTAAGAACACTGGAGTGGGTTACCATTCCCTTCTCCAACGCATGAAAGTGAAAAGTGAAAGTGAAGTCACTCAGTCGTGTCCGACTCTTCACGACCCCATGGACTGCAGCCCACCAGGCTCCTCGGTCCATGGGATTTTCCAGGCAAGAGTACCGGAGCGGGGTGTCATTGCCTTCTCCGGAGCAGGCTAGTGAGATGCTAGTTGTTGTGAGCCCTAGGGTTATGAGGATAAATTAGATAAAGGAGATACTGGATATAAAATTATTGAGGGGCTTCCCTGGTGGCTCAGTGTTAAAGAATCCACCTGCCAATGCGGGCGACCTGGGTTAAATCCCGGATCTGGGACCGTCCCATATGCCACAGAGCAGCCAAGCCCGTGCATCGTGACTCTAGAGCCTGGGAGCTGCAACTACTGACGCCCGCATGCCCTCGAGCCTGTGTTCCACAAGAGAAGGCACTGCTGTGAGAAGCCCGCCCACCCCAACTAGAGAGCCCCTGCTCATCGCAACTACAGAAAAGCCCACGCAACGAAGACCCAGCACAGTTAAAAATAAAGAAAAACATTTTAAATAAAGTTGTTGACACACAACAGGCTCTCAATAAATGTTTTTACCTGCAGTTCAGCATGGCCCTGGCAGGCGCTGGTTTCCTCGGACACTCAGAAGTCAGGAGGCACCGGAAACCTCTCTGCAGCCGGTTGTGATGGGTTCCCAGGGTCTCCACGAAGGGGAAGAACTCAGGGAGGAGGTTCTGGTCCTTTTCTGGAGGAATCCATCTCTCTGTCCCCATTTCACCTTCCTCTAGCCCCAGGGAGATTCTGGCTGAGCCATGTGGTCCCCAGCCAACAAGGAACACCCAGATGAGGCAGGGTTTCCCATAAACTCATCCCATGCTGACTGCCTTTGGCTCAGGGACGCCATCTGTCACAGTCAGCCAAGGGCAAGGTCACTGGGTCATTCCCCTCAAGGCATACAGCCCAAGCCAGGATAACTTTCCATAGAAAGAACCTGTGAAGACTGTGAAAAGAAGTTCCCTGCTGTAACTCAACTCAAGAAACAGATGGCTGAGGGGAGCAGCAGAAGAGCGGTGAGACCCTTCCCTGCCCTTCTGCGCAGAGCCCAGTTCCCAGCCAATGACTGAGCATGGTAGTGGCACAAAGGTGGGCTCAGGGACACGCAGGGCTCCTCTGAGGGGCAGCTCTCTGGAGGAGTTCCCTCTCTCCTTCACTCTGGGTCAGACAGAGATCGTGATCTATGGCCCCATTTTCTCTTTCACAGGCATCTTCCTTCAAAACAATCGGCACACTGAATCCTGTCTTGGCCTCTGCTTCTCACAGTCCCTTCTTCCTAGAAAGGGCCTAGGACCACTTGGGCCCCAACCGCCCTCCGCAGACACCCACGACAGGGATTCAGCCCAGTGGTTGCACACTGTATGGAGGTGCTGGAGTCGAGACAGAATAAGCATGTTTGTGTTGGGACTTCCCTGGTGGTTGAGAATCTGCCTCCCACTGCAGAGGACACAGGTTCGATCCCTAGTTGGGGAGCTAAGATCCCACAGGCTGCCAAGCACCTAAGCCCACACACCACAATTACTGAGCCCGAGTGCCGTAACTAAACACCCCACGTGCCGCAACTAAGATCAGGTGCAGCCTAATAAACAAATGAATTTTTTTTAATGTGGTATTTCTGGAGAGTATTGTAGGATGAGTAGGGCAGGGAAGGGAAAAGCCATTCCTAGCTGAGAGTTGTGTAATATGGGGGAGGCAGGGACCCCAAGAGCTCAGCAGGGCCAGAGTGTAGACGTATGTGTACAGAAGGCATAAGATGAGGCTGGAGTGGGACTTCTCTGGCAGTCCAACGGTTTGGACTCTGGACTTTCACTGCAGAGGGCCTGGGGTTCAATCCCTGGTGGGCAAAAGAAGATACCACAAGCCTCCTGCAAGCAACTTGGAATCCTTGGAAGTTTTGAACAACTGAATCACATGACCATACTTGGATTTTTAGAAAGATTTGATGGGTCCATCAAGATTGAAGGCTGGACAGGCAATAAGAAGATTGTCATTGTTTACCTGCTCAGTCTTGTCTAACTCTTCGTGACACCATAGACTGTAGCCTGCCAGGCTCCTCTGTCCATGGGATTTCCCAAGCAAGAATATTGGAGAGGGTTGCCATTTCCTTCTGCAGAGGATCTTCCTGACCCAGGGATTAAACTCGCAACTCCTGCATAGGCAGGCAGATTCTTTACTCCTGAGCCACTGGAGAGGCCCATGTGAAAGAAAGTGAAAGTGTAGTCGCTCAGTTGTGTCCAACTCTTTGTGACCCCGTGGACTGTAGCCCGCCCGCCAGGCTCCTCTGTCCATGGGATTCTACAGACAAGAATACTGGAATGGGTTACCATTCTCTTCCCCAGGGGATCTTCCCAACCCAGGTATCAAACCCTGGTCTCTAAAACTGCAGACAAATTCTTTATCATCTGGGTCACCCGTACCGCCTAGCAATACATCAGTCGTCTCTTGACACAGACTTAGTTAGGAAGGAGTCAGACTGTAATCGCATTTATTCACACTGCTGGATTTGACCATCAGCGAATCACCCCTTCACTTAATGGTTTTATTTTCTAACAAGAAAGAGCTTCTCAGATGAATTCTCTCTTGTGTCCCAGAGCCAGGGCGCAACAGGCCTTCCTCTGGGAGACGCAGCCAGGAGCACACCCCCAGCCAGATCCTTTCTTACCCTACACCTTCCTCTCCCCTCCACCCCCAGAAAATTCCCACACTGGCGTCAGTTCCCAGAGGGTTCCAGAACTCACACAGCAGAAGCAGCAGCGACCCCACTGGTGATAGGAAATGGCCCTAGGCCTTCATCTTTCCTTAGGATGGGAGGGGCAGCAGTCCCACCTGCCTGAACCCCCAAAGCCTCTCCCTCCAGGGAAGAGGGGCTCCCACTCTTGGCTTCAGTGGTTATTTCAGACCCAAAGGCCTAAAAAAATGTTCACACTTAAGGAAGCAACTCGGGGAGGGAGGGTGATGAGATGGGGGTTTCCTCTCCTTCACAAGCAGCAGGCCCCGGGGCAGGGCTAGCATCAGGCTCTTTCTCCTGGTTGGCAACTGGGGGGATGGTGTCCTCCACACCTGAGACACTCAGTCAACATAATCCGGAGGCAAAGGACAATAAATAGGGGGTCGGTTTATTCACCCAGCGAAGACTCTGGCTTCCCAGGTGGCACTAGTGGTGAAGAGCCCGCCTGCCAATGCAGGAGACGCGGGTCCGATCCCTAGGTCAGGAAGATCCCCTGGATGAGGGCGTGGCAACCCACTCCAGTATTCTTGCCTGGAGAATCCCATGGACAGAGGAGCCTGGCGGGCTANCGCGGGTCCGATCCCTAGGTCAGGAAGATCCCCTGGATGAGGGCGTGGCAACCCACTCCAGTATTCTTGCCTGGAGAATCCCATGGACAGAGGAGCCTGGCGGGCTACAGTCCACAGGGTCGCAAAGAGTCGGGCACGACTGAAGCACTTTGACACACAGGCTCTGACAGTTTTTAAATGGCTGTGGCCTGGAGGAATGTATTTTGGGTTTTCTATGCCTCATGGCTGACAGCTTCGTGATAACTCTGTAAGAGCAAGCTGACTGAACAGAAGGCCGGCTGAGTCAGCAACGCTTCAGGTGTGATCCAGCTTGTGAGAGGCAGCATCAGCGGCCCCTGAGGACTTGCTAGAAAGGCCCACTTTTGACCCACCCCTGACCTACTGAACCAGAAATTCTGCCCTCTGGGCTTTAGCCAAGGCCTTCCGAGGTGCTCTGAAAAGGTGACCTTGGTGCATATGCTCCAGTTGGAGAACCACCCAGTGGAAGGCCTCTTGCCCTGGTGAGACCAGACCCGACTTCGGAGGCCCCCCAAGGCGGAAAGGAGCGGGAGGCTTCCGGGCCTCCTGACTCCCACAGAGGTCTCGAGCTCCTCTCCCTCCTCCCCAAGCCCCCGACCCTTCCTCAATCTCAACTTCTTCCCTGATCGCTGGTGTTCCCAGGTTGGCCAGCTAGAGTTTCTCCACTGACCTGACTTCAGGTCTCCCCTTCCCATCACCACCCCAACCCCTGGCTGGATGTCCCCTGCACATGCCAACCCCCAACTTCTCAGAATGTTTGGAGTCCCGTCCCCGAACCCCCTCCGCCCTGACTTCAACCCCGGCGACCCAGACCAGGCCGGCAGGGCCCCTCACCCATCCCCGAACCCGACCGGCAGCTCAAGCCTCCGAACCCAAGCCGGAGCCGCCGCTGACTTCGGGCCCCACGAGCAGCAGTGGCTGCGCATTTTTGCCCTTGTCGTGCCAGCACACGTCGAAGAAGGGGTACACGGGCCCCGGCAGGCGCTCATGGAAGGCGAAGAGCAGCTCCAGCGCGTCGGGGTCGCTGGCGTCGTAGAAGGAGAGGACGCCGTCGCCGAAGCTCAGGTAGATGCCGATGCGCGCGGGCCGCCTCTCCGGGGTGCGCAGCGCGCGCGGTTCCTTGGCTTCGACGTGAGCCTCCAGGATCTTGCCGTCGCGCAGCCCGAGCAGCCAGAGCCCCTGCGAGGGCACCGCGTGCAGCCGGCCGCGGCGACCGGCCTGGGCGCCGATCACGCCCAGCGCCCAGCGCGGCTTGTCGCCCACCTCCACCTCCCAGTAGTGCTCGCCCTCGGAGAGCAGCTGGTGCGTCACCACCGCCACCGCCTTGTCGAACTGGCGGGGGTCCTCTCCGGCTGGCGGCGCCTTTTGCTCCGAGCACTCCACGCGGCGGCCCGAATTGGACAGCACCAGGCTCGGGTGGGCCGTGCTCGGGTCAAAGGTCAGCTCCTGCAGCGCTGCCACCGAAAGGAAGCGAGTCAGACCCTGCGGGTGGGCTGCCCTGCGAGCCTTCTCCCCACCCGCCTGTTGGGGGCGCAGCTCCTCTCATCCTCCCAGCATCTCTGGGCAGGGAGCCCCGCCTCGGCTTCCCGACTCGGGCCAAAGGCCACAGCTCTCAGGGCTTCCGTCTGCTCAGCTGTAAAATGAGGCCATAATTCCCTCCTTCCAGGGTTGTGGGGAGGACTAAGTGGATACAAGGCCGTGGCGCTCACCATCTAAGGCCTTAGAGCAGGAGATAGTCAGGAAGCCTGGTCCTAAGCTAGTCTCAACCTCACCCGGCTGTGTGACCAAGTCAGGTTTGACCAGTCTCTGGGCCTTAGTCTTCTCTTGGCTAAAGCAGAGGTCCCTCCATTCCCCACAGTGAGGCCGGGTATATATCTGCTGGAGCTCTAGCTCCCCAATGGGCTCTAGCTCTTGCGGAGAAGAAGCCCTTGGGTCTCCCGGGCCACAGGCCAGAGTCAGTGTCTGACTCCAGGGTTCCAGCTCCGCAGGTCCTCAGCTCCCAGTCAGCAGGGCGTATCAGCCCCACTTGTGGGGCACGGCAGGGGCAGGGCCGGCCCATGGGTCTTGCAGGGCTCAGATCCAGGCCCCAGCTTCCCCTGCTGCCGGCAGCAGCGTTCTTTCGGTAAGCAGGGCTTACCGTCAGGACTTCCCTGGTGGTCCAGTGGCTAAGGCTCTGCACACCCAGTGCACGGTGCCTGAGGTTTGATCCCTGGTTGGAGAACTAAATCCCACAGCCAGGAACTAAAGATTCCACGTGCCACAGTGAAGATGGAAGAGCCTTCATGCCCCAGCTAAGATCCAGTGGCACAGCCAAAAAAAAAAAACAGTGCCCTCTCCATGTCAGTCACCCACCTGAAAACCCCATGCGCTTTAAAGTCCTTCTCTGAGCACAGGTTACAAGAGTGCTGGCCCCGAGGGAAAGGGGCAGTGGGCACCTTCTAGGGTGATCTCCCCAGTTGGGATTGAGAGGCCTCTCTGTATGCAGCTGGGGCCTCCCATCAACCACAGCATCACAAGCACAAACCCAGGGTGGGCCCCTCCCAGTACCTGGCATCAGAGCCCGGAACATCTTCCTCCACACCTGGAATTTGAAGTCATCTGAGATGACGGGCAGCTGGATGTCCAGACGGGCAGGTGGTGGCGACTCTGCCAGGATCTTCTGCAGCCTGGGGATGGGGAGAGGGGAGGAAGGGTGAAGGGACTCCCTGGAAGAGGCACAGAGTAGGGGCAAGGGGCAGTAGCTAGAAGATAGGAGGAAGGAGCTGTAGTCAAGTTCCAGGATGTGCCCCCCACCCCCTCCATCCCCGCCATCATACCCTGGTTTAAAGCCCTTCTGTTTTCATTTGTTTGGAAAGATGAAAAAGGTATGGAGATGGATGGTGGTGATAGTTACACAACAATGTGAATGTACTTAATGCCACTGACCTTAAAATGTACCCTAAAAAAAAAATAAAGGTTAAAATGGGGAATTTCCTGGCAGCCCAGTGGTTAGGACTCTACCCTTTCACTGCTGATCCCTGGGCAGGAAACTAAGATCCTGGAAGCCACACAGTGAGGCAAAAAAAAAAAAAAGGTTAAAATGGTAAATTTTACGTTATGTATATTTTGTTGTTTTGTTGTTTAGTCTCTAAGTCCTGTCCAACTCCTTTGTGAGCCCATGGACTGTAGGAGATCAAACCAGCCAATCCTAAAGAAAATCAGTCCTGAATATTCATTGGAAGGACTGATGCTGAAGCTGAAACTCCAATACTTTGGCTATCTGATGCAAAGAACTGATTCATTGGGAAAAAAACACTGATGCTGGGAAAGATTGAAGGCAGGAGGTGAAGGGGATGACAGAGGATGAGATGGTTGGATGGCATCACTGACTCAATGGACATGAGTTTGAAGAAGCTCCAGGAGTTGGTGATGGACAGGGGAGCCTGGCTTGCTGCAGTCCTTGGGGTCACAAAGATGGACACACCTGAGCAACTGAATTGAACTGGGGTAGGGTTAGGGTTAGTCCATGGGATTTTCCAGGCAAGAATACTGGAGTGGGTTGCCATTTCCTCCTCCAGGGGATCTTCCTGACCCAGGGATTGAACCCATGTCTCCTGCATTGGCAAGCAGATTCTTTACCACTAAGCCACCAGGGAAGCCCATGTTTATATTTTACCAGTAGTTTTTCAAAGCCTTCTCTTGGGATAAGGTCCAGCTCCTCCCCCCTTCACAGCTTGGTTCCCTCCAGCCACACCAGCTTNTGGGTTGCCATTTCCTCCTCCAGGGGATCTTCCTGACCCAGGGATTGAACCCATGTCTCCTGCATTGGCAAGCAGATTCTTTACCACTAAGCCACCAGGGAAGCCCATGTTTATATTTTACCAGTAGTTTTTCAAAGCCTTCTCTTGGGATAAGGTCCAGCTCCTCCCCCCTTCACAGCTTGGTTCCCTCCAGCCACACCAGCTTCATCTTCGCTTCCTTTTAGCAGCCTGCACTTGCTGTTCCCTCTGCCGCCAATGCTCTTCCACCAACTCTTTACTTGCACGCTATGTCGCTTCAGCCATGTCTGACTCTTTGCAACCCTATGGACAGTAGCCCACCAGCCTCCTCTGTCCATGGGATTCTCTAGGCAAGAATATTGGAGAGGGTTGCTAGGCCCTCCTCCAGGGGATCTTTCCAACCCAGGGATCAAATTCACGTCTCTTACGTCTCCTGCATTGGAGGCGGGTTCTTTACCACCAGCGCCACCTGGGAAGCCTGTTCACTCCTTCAGCATCCAGCTCTAACGTGCACACCTTTGGAAAGACTG
>SJYX01000564.1:122012-161944 GCA_006410675.1 Oreotragus oreotragus | reverse complement strand
GGGGGGGGGGGGGGGGGTGGGGCGGGGGACGGGTACAGTCCATGGGGTCACTAAGAGTTGAACACGACTGAGTGACTGAATACACACACATACGGGATCTTAACTCCCCGACTAGGAATCAAACTCGTGCCCCCTGTGTTGTGAGGCAGATTCTTAACCACTGGACCACCAGGGAAGTCCCGCATTCCTTAAACACTTGCATGTTAAGTTCTTGCATGTTGCATGCTGGCCAGTTTAGGAAGCTGCTCCAGGCTTCCTGGTACCTTGGGGGCTTAATCTGGGAACATTGTTCAGGCTGTAATCATTTGGGCGTCTCAGGAAGAGATAAGTGAGGTTTTATGATTCTTTTGGATCAGAGCAATTAACTATATTAGAAGCTGTATTATATAGCACCACCCTTATGGCAGAAAGTGAAGAGGAACTAAAGAGCCTCTTGACGAAAGTGAAAGAGGAGAGTGAAAAAGTTGGCTTAAAACTCAACATTCAAAAAACTAAGATCATGGCATCTGGTCCCATCACTTCATGGCAAATAGATGGGGAAACAATGGAAACAGTGACAGACTTTATTTTCTTGGGCTCTTAAAATCACTGCAGATGGTGATTGCAGCCATGAAACTAAAAGATGCTTGCTTCTTGGAAGAAAAGCTTTGACCAACCTAGACAGCATATTAAAAAGCAGAGACATTACTTTGCCAACAAATATCCATCTAGTCAAGTAGTTATGTATGGATGTGAGAGCTGGACCATAAAGGAAGCTGAGCTCCAAAGAGTTGATGGTTTTGAACTGTGGTGTTGGAAAAGACTCTTGAGAGTCCCTTGGATGGCAAGAAGATCCAACCAGTCCATCCTAAAGGAAATCAGTCCTGAATATTCATTGGAAAGACTGATGCTGAAGCCGAAACTCCAATACTTTGGCCACCTGATGCAAAGAATTGACTCATTGGAAAAGCCCCTGATGCTGGGAAAGATTGAAGGCAGGAGGAGACAGGCATGACAGAGGATAAGATGGTTGGATGGCCTCACTGACTTGAAGGACATGAGTTTGAGCAAGCCCTGGGAGTTGGTGATGGACAGGGAGGCCTGGCATGCTGCAGTCCCTGGGGTTGCAAAGAGTCAGGCACGACTGAGCAAATGAACTGAAATGAACTAAATTAACTACATAAATGACTGCAGATTTAATTCTCCTGGTTATGTGGATAACCATAGGGAGGTAGGGAGGTAGGGCTTTTCCCCAGAACCCTGAGAAATCCAGGGAATTCCACTTCTCCAAACAGGAAGCGGGTGGAGATGAGAGCACACCTGCAGCATCTTTCAGCTACAATATAAGGATAAGTAGGATAATAACCCAGGGAAGGCAATGACACCCCACCCCAGTACTCTTGCCTGGAAAATCCAATGGACGGAGTAGCCTGGTGGGCTGCAGTCCATGGGGTCGCTAACAGTCGGACAGACTGAGCGACTTCACTTTCACTTTTCTCTTTCATGCATTGGAGAAGGAAATGGCAACCCACTCCAGTATTCTTGCCTGGAGAATCCCAGGGATGGGGGAGCCTGGTGGGCTGCCGNGTCGCTAAGAGTCGGACAAGACTGAGCGACTTCACTTTCACTTTCCATTTTTAAGCATTGGAGAAGGAAATGGCAACCCACTCCAGTATTCTTGCCTGGAGAATCCCAGGGATGGGGGAGCCTGGTGGGCTGCCGTCTATGGGGTCACACAGAGTCGGACACGACTGAAGTGACTTAGCAGCAGCAGCAGCAGCAGCGTATATATGTCAGTCCCAATTTCCCAATCCACCCCACCATCCCTTCCCACTTAGTACCCATATTTTGTTCTCTATGCTTGGGTCTCTATTTCTGCTTTGCAAAAAAGTTTATCTATGTCATTTTTCTAGATTCCATATATATGCATTAAATACGATATTTGTTTTTTCTTTCTGACTTACTCCATTCTGTGTGACAATCTCTTGGTCCATCCACATCTCTGCAAATGGCACAGCTTTGTTCCTTTTATTGCTGAGTAATATTCCATTGTGTATATGTACCACATCTTCTTTATCCAGTCTTCTGTCGGTGTACATTTAGGTTGCGTTGCAATTTGTCAATTGTTGAAAACAAAAGTGGTACTTTTAGGATGTAGTTTGGAATTTGAGCCTAGGAGTCAGGTGGCTCCATCTGTATTTCCTCATGTTTCACCAGGGCAGGCTTTCAGAGGGCTTTCTGAAAACTTGTTTCCTCCTCTGTAAAGGGGGACACATACCTCATGGGGCTGTTGGGAGAATTAAATGAGATTATGCATGGTAAGTGCTTAGCACTTGCCTGGAATATAGTAAATTTGAAAAATGGAAGCTACTGTTACTGTTCTTAGTCTCCTACAGCACCTACCATGAGATTGAGTATATAATAGATCTTTAATAATATTTTTTCTTAATTTTTAAATTTTTTATTTTTTATTGAAGTGTAGTTGATTTACAATGTTTCAGGTGCCTAACAAAGTGATTCGCTTACACATGTGTGTGTGTGTGCTGCATGTGTGTGTGCTCAGTCGTGTCTGACTCTTTCGACCCCCTGGGTGAAGAACAGGTTTCTGTGACTCTAGACTCTCGGATTTGTTTGTCATTTCAGGAAGTCTCATTGAGGCAGAATCTGTTCGAAGTCTTGTGCTGGGTGCTGTGGACCTGGAAGGGTCTTCAAGGAGCCCTCAGTCTGATGAGGAAAGCGGAGTGACCACACTGTATGACAAACAGTGAGAAAGGGGTCAGAGGGGCATCTAGCCAGTGTGGCCAAGGAATAATTCATTTCGCACAGAAAGGACAGAAAAGCTAACTGGGAAGAGCAGACAGAGGCCAGGCCCAGAAGCCAGCCAGCCAACCTGCATGATCCCTCAGTTAGATGACCTTGAGCAAGTCCTTCAACCTCTCTGAGCCTCTTCTCACTTGTACAATAGGGCCACTGTTCCCTATCCCAAAGGGACTGTTGGAAGGCTTAGAAATACTGCAGGTGAAGGGTCACAGACTACATACAGGGCTCATTTTTTTAATTATGTCTTAGAAAAAGTGACTCCTGATGCATCTTGGAGGAGAGCAGGAACATATCAAGCAGACCAGGAGGGGAAAGAGGCCAATCAGAGAGCAACTGCTGCACATGCAGAGGTCCAGAGGCCAACGGTGCTGCTGAGGCAGCTAGCAAGCGCTGTAAGGCCAAGCCAGAGAGCTTGGACTTGATTCTGGGGGCACTGAGATCATAGGAGGCTTTCAAGCAGAGGAGGGACAGGATCAATATGTGGACTAGGAAGATGTAGCCTTCTGGCCACAGTGCACAAAAATCAGTGAAGAGGCTCAGGGAACACTGGCTGCTGGACCATAAGTGCCACCCATGGTGAGGATATTGGCACACAGAACTCCTCAGCCCAGCACATGGAGGGCAGCATGCACCTTGATGGGGAGCAGGCCCTGCTACTCTGCCAGAAGCTCTTGAATACAACGTGTTGCACATAAACACAGCCTCAGTCATTTCGTCATTCAGCAAATCTTCACTGAGCATCTGCTGTCTCAGGCACTCTTTTTTAAAGTCAAACTCTATTTTATTTTTAACTTGTGTTTGGTTGTGCTGGGTGTTTGTTGCTGCTTGTGGGCTTTCTCTAGTTGTGGCAAGCAGGGGCTATTCTCTAGTTGCTGTGCACGGGCTGCTCCTTGAGGTGGCTTCTCTTGTTGCAGAGCACGGGCTCGAGAGCACGTAGACTAGCTGCCCTGCAGCGTGTGGAATCTTCCCATACCAGGGACGGAATTGATTCACCACGGGACCACCAGGAAGTCCTCCTAGGTACTCTCTTGATGCTGGAGATTCATCAGTGAACCAGGCGAGGTCCCCGCCCTCCTAGAACTCACGTTTTGGTGGGGAGATGGGTACCCACTAAGTGAATAAATGTCTAATAATGTCAGGATCACAGCACTAGAATGAGTGGCAATTGTTACAACCCAGCTGAGAGGGGGAAATGTAGGATTCCTATACCCACCTAGGAAAGAGAGCCAGGATTAAAACGAAGACTGTATGGCTTCAAGCCCACAGCAGTGAAAACGTCGAGTCCTAACCGCTGGACTGCCAGGGTATTTCCGAAACTGCCTCTTTCTAAAGAGCTTATGTGGAAGGTAGGGCTTCCCTTGTGGCTCCGCTAGTAAAGAATCCGCCTGCAATGCAGAAGACCTGGGTTCGATCCCTGGTTTGGGAAGATCCCCTGGAGAAGGGAACGGCTCCTCATTCCAGTATTCTGGCCTGGAGAATTCCATGGACTGTATAGTCCATGGGGGTCACAAAGAGTTGAACAAGACTGAGTGACTTCACTTTCACTATGTGGAAGGTACATCTTTAGTTACTGGTATCTCCTTTGAGTCATGAGGCCTATTCACTCATTATTGATCCCACAAAAAATTTATTGAGCTCCTATAGGTCTAGTCAAGGCTATGGTTTTTCCTGGGGTCATGTATGGATGTGAGAGTTGGACTGTGAAGAAGGCTGAGCACCAAAGAACTGATGCCTTTGAACTGTGGTTTTGGAGAAGACTCTTGAGAGTCCCTTGGACTGCAAGGAGATCCAACCAGTCCATTCTGAAGGAGATCAGCCCTGGGATTTCTTTGGAAGGAATGATGCTAAAGCTGAAACTCCAGTACTTTGGCCACCTCATGAGAAGAGTTGACTCATTGGAAAAGACTCTGATGCTGGGAGGGATTGGGGGCAGGAGGAGAAGGGGATGACCGAGGATGAGATGGCTGGATGGCATCACTGACTCGAGGGACACGAGTCTGAGTGAACTCCGGGAGTTGGTGATGGACAGGGAGGCCTGGCGAGCTGCGATTCATGGGGTCGCAAAGAGTCAGACATGACTGAGTGACTGAACTGAACTGAACTGATAGGCCCAGCACTGTTCTGGATGCTGCAGATTATAACAATGAACTGGACAAGCATATTTACAGCTTGTAAGGGAAGACTGATGCTAAACAAATACACAGAGCTAGTTGCAATTTATAGTCACAATTGTTATGAGAGCTACAAATAAGTAGCAGGTGTTTTGAATTGGAGAGAGTCTGAACTTGGTCTCCAGAGAACATAACATTTCCCTTAAGACCTAAAATCTTGAGAGCTTGTTAGACAAAGAGTGAGGGAAGAGAGTTCCAGGTGAAGGGAATAGCATGTGCCAAGGCTTGGAGAAGCAAAGGACCCTGGCACATTTGTGGAACTGAAAGGACAATGCAGCTGGAACTCAGAGACGGAATGAGGGCAGGATGTGGTGCAAGACAAGGCTGGTGTGGTCCACAGGGGCAGAGCAGCAGGGCCCTCCCAGCCACGTGAAAGGCAAGTGAAGGGTTCCAGCCTCGGCCTGGCCTCCAACATAAACCCACGCCACCTTGCATGGGTCAAGCCCCTTGACCCCGGAATGACTCTCTACCCGTGACTTTCCCCTCAGCAAAGAATTTTCTCAACAATTACAAGTGTCTCTTGTGATCAATTTCCAAGAAATTCAGTTCCTGGGGGACCGAATCCTGGCTCTCCCAGGAGGTATTTGGCAAGGTTTCAGGCACCATCAGATTTCCCTGGTGGCTCAGATGGGAAAGAATATCCCTGCAATGCGGGAGACCTGAATTCACTCCCTGGGTCAGGAAGATCCCCTGGAGAAGGGAATGGCTGCCGGGTGGACTACAGTCCCTGGGGTCGCAAAGCGTCCGACACAAATGAGCAACTAACACGCTTTTTTGAGGCGCCATCAGGTAACCCATGTTATGTTGGAATATTTACAGAGTGGACAAAGGCGTGTTATCATCCCCATTTTGTACATCAGGAAACTGAGGCTCAAAGAGAGAAAACACACATCGTTACCTCCACCCTCTT
Source organism: Oreotragus oreotragus (assembly GCA_006410675.1). Taxonomy (NCBI): domain Eukaryota; kingdom Metazoa; phylum Chordata; class Mammalia; order Artiodactyla; family Bovidae; genus Oreotragus; species Oreotragus oreotragus. The sequence goes on along the minus strand of SJYX01000564.1, from coordinate 156,064 downwards.
TTTGACACCTCATTTCTCCCCAGTTTGTGGAATTTGGGAAGCTACCTGGTTCTGGCTGTTAGGGTTCTGAATCTATGACATGTGAGAGGGGATGCTAAGATTTGGGGAAACATGGCGATTTCAGGGCTCTAAAATTCCATGAGTCAAAGCCCTGATGCTCCAGTAAACCAGGTTCCTGATTTAGCTAGCTAGTCCAAGCCTAGAGAAGCAGGCACCACCCATGAGCCCTTTTCCTCTGGTCTCCTGGGTCACTCCTCAGAGATCAGCCTAAGGATGCAATCTCGGCGCCCCCCGATGGCCAGGAGAGGATGGGAAGGCGCGGGACAGTAGTAAGTCTTACACCCGAGGGCAACGTTCTAGGGCAGAGACAGGAATTGAGAGAAGGCGGGGAGTTTCTGGTCCCGCCCCAGAGGAGGCTTTCCAAACGGCAGACACCCGGAGTGAGCGGAAGTGGCGGCTGCGGCGGAGGACGCCGGAGACATGGGGTGCACACGCGATGCCATCCTGGATGCTCTAGAGAACCTGACCGCGGACGAGTTCAAAAAGTTCAAGATGAAGCTGCTTTCAGTGCCGCTGCGGGAAGGCTATGGACGCATCCCCCGGGGGACCCTGCTGCCCCTGGACGCCGTGGACCTCACCGACAAGCTCGTCAGTTACTATCTGGAGGCGTACGGTGCCGAGCTCACGGCGCTCGTGCTTCGCGACATGGGCATGCAGGAGGTGGCGGAGCAGCTGCAGGAGACCATGATGAGCAAGGGTAAGCGCGCCCCCGCCACACTCCTCCGAGGTCCAGGCCAGTCTCCCCTCATCTGCACCCTCCCAGCCCCAACGTTTGCCTCTCCAGGCACTTTCGCTTCCTGTTCCTCCTACCCCTTCATAAAAGCTTCTCCTGCTGGGGAGGCTTCCTGCACTGGGTACTAACCTTGGCTTCCGGACCGAGACTTTAGAAAGACTTGGAGATACCATTGAACATTTTCTTACAGGCCCTAGAAACGTGCCAGCTGAGGTCAAGGCTCCTCTCCAGAAGACAGCCAAGCCAGGTAAGGCCTTCAATCTCTGACCTCACCTACCTGAGCCCCTCACCAGCCCCGCCCCACCGAACCCCAGCACAGCCTAGATCTGTTGTCAAGGCCAAGAGCATTCAGGGCATGCAAAGTTAGGCCAACTCTTCCTACTCACCTACCCACACTCCTGGGGCCAAGTCTGGCTGAAAAGGAGGTTAGGTTAAGCGCATCCCACTCTATGTAGGTCCTGTTGAGCCCTGCCCCTTAGGTTTGCATTCAGGGCAACTTGAAGGAAAAGTGTTCAAGAGGGACAGACAGGCCCCAGTGCCCACCCTGGGTGCCAGCTCTGCCCCTCTGCTCCCTCTCACCCCAGGACTGCACTTTGTGGACCAGCATCGGGCAGCCCTCATCGCACGGGTCACAGTCGTGGATGGAGTGCTGGATGCCCTGTACGGGAAGGTGCTGACAGAGGACCAGTACCAGGCAGTGCGGGTGGAGCGCACTAGTTCGGAAAAGATGAGGAAGCTCTTCAGCTTTGCTCCAGCCTGGAACATGACCTGCAAGGATCTGCTCCTCCAGGCGCTGAGGGAGACCCAGCCTTACCTGGTGGACGACCTGGAGCAGAGCTGAGGTGCCTTCTCCAGCAATGGCTCCCACATACCACCCCTGGCTGTTCCAGCCAACTTATCTGGAATCTCTGATTTTCTCATACACAATACATGAAAATCCCACTTGTACTTGGTATGTTTTCCTACTTGCAGCCTGGAAGCACATGTGGACCTGAGCTACATATCCACGCGCAGGGCAGCAGGCTCCCCAAACACTTCACCCTTCCTGCCTCAGTCACATGGAATAGTCCCTCATTCACCATTTGGTGGCTCCTTCGATGCCACCCTAAAGGGTCTGCCCTTTAGACCTGTGAACCATGAGTTAACCTTGTGGCCAAGGTCTAAAAATTAAAATAGAGATATGATCAAAGGGCCTGGAATTGTGGGGGGCCGAATTTGACAAGGAAGCCTGGCATGCTGCAGTCCATAGGGTCACCAAGAGTCAGACACGACTGAACAAGATCTGACAGATGCATTTAGAAACAGACTAGTCTACAAAGCTTCTCTTTCATTTTTCATAGGGAAAAAAACTACAAAATTAGAGCCATTTTCAGGAGAAATGATGAAAGTGAAAAGTGAAAGTGAAGTCGCTCAGTCTTGTCTGTCTCTTCGTGACCCCATGGACTGCAGCCTACCAGGCTCCTCCGTCCATGGGATTCTCCAGGCAAGAATACTGGAGTGGGTTCCCATTTCCTTCTCCAGGGGATCTTCCCGACCCAAGGATCGAACCCAGGTCTCCCTCATTGGAGGCAGACGCTTTAACCTGAGCCACCAGAGAAGCCTAAAAAAAATAAGAATACTGGAGTGGGTTGCCATTCCCTGCTCCAGGAGACCTTCCCAACCCAGGGATTGAACCTGGGTCTCCTGCATTGTAGGCAGACGCTTTACCATCTGAGCCACCAACAGAACACAAAGCAAGTATTCCTAGGGTTCCTTCAGGCACTGACACCAGTGGGCTTGGCTGCTCCCTCCCACCCCCTGCAAAAAGGGATTATAGGTTACATTTTGCCCAGAAAACATGCAAAACACAAAAGCAAAACTTTAGGAAATGACTTCCAGCAGCTGTTTCTTCTCTTGATGGAATTGTGTCAACAAAAGAAAATAGTATTTATTTCTAGAAAACAGCACCTTAAGGAGTCTTTCTAGAGGCTGTTACGGAACCAGCATCCTAAGACCACATCCTGGGTACACTTTGCACCCCAATTCTTTCTGGCTTGGAGGGATGGATGCAAAGCAACAGGCAGACACCAAGGAGGTCAGATACTCCATACACAGGAGTCAGATCATCAGACTTGGGGATCCAGGTATGACAGTCCATTCCCAATGATACACCAGCGCAGAATGAACAAAGCCATATGAAGGCTTCACTTGGAATACCTTCCCTAGACAAGAACTAGCAAATGCAGTGTTTATTCTCCACGCCCACCCCACCCCCACCACACACACACACAGTCTGTGAAACGTTTCCCTACTCTGATTACTGAATCAGTAGAGCAACAGGAGAAAACAAGTGGTTTGCTGTAGGAGGAAGCTACCAAGAAGCTAAGCTCATGGCCACTGTCAAGGCTATGCAGCCACCTGAGATTGCTTCTAATGGTATTTAGGACTCCAAGAGGAAAGCTGAGTTTCTCCCATTGTCCCCCTCAGTCCCAACACTCAGGACCCCATGGACTCATCTTCTGTTGCTAGCCACCCGATAAAATGAATGCAGGTGCTCCCCATTCCATCTCATTCCATATCAGCCCTTTTCTGCCAAGTCTTCTTAATCTATAAACCAAGCCTTATTCAACCTGAGACATGTGTTCACTTATGTTCTACAAGGACCTTGAAAATGAAAGTGAAAGTGGAGTCGCTCAGTCGTGTCCAACTCTTTGCAACCCCATGGACTGTAGCCTACCAGGCTCCTCTGTCCATGGGTCCCATCTATTTGCCATGAAGTGATGGGACCGGATGCCATGATCTTCGTTTTCTGAATGTTGAGCTTTACCACTTCCCAAACCGGAAGTTGTCTTCCTTTTGCTATGCTTGTACCCTGACATATGACAACAGCCGCAGCCTAACCAGAAAACAAGAAACCCTAGCATGTTCCATAAGACCCAGATGGAGTCATTCTTCCAGCTCACATCCAAACACCTTCCTTTTCAACTTCACTGCCCCCATCTGGTTTATTCCTTCATGTCTTACCCACAGCAGGCCTCTGACCTCCCTACTTCTGGTTAAACACCATCAACGGCCTGAGTGATCAAAACTGATGATGGAAATGGACTCCCTCCTAACACTAGGACACCTGAGTCCACCTTCCAGCCTGACCCTGAGCGGCCCCATCCAACCTCTCCTGCCTTTCTCGTTACATAGCCCCGGATCCCAACACTGCTTCCTCACACCCCATGCCCTACCTAGCACACCCTGGGCCCTCAGACCTGGACACCTTGAAACCCCGCCCCAGTCCTCGCATGCCCACAGGTGGCCTTCCTCTGGGCTCCAGCGGCACTCCCACCTACTGTCCCTGTGGTAGAGCAAACCACCCTGTCATATTTTTACACCAGACTCCCCCATTAGAGTAAGCTCCCCCCAAAAGACATCTTTTCAACCTGTGTCCTGCTTTGAATTTGAAAAATAATAAATAGCAGTTACTGTGTATGTCTAATAGGTAATTTTTTTTTAAGACTTCAAGAAACTTAATGTTTTGGAGATGGAGCCATAACTAACACTTCCCTGCACAGCAGATGCTCAAACAGAGCAGCTACAAAACCCAGTGCAGGCCTGAGGCAAGACAAGGTTCTAAGAAACAGCTCCCCTAAGTTGAAAGACTTCTTGTGGGCTTTCTTTTTCCTTTTTTATTGGGGTGGGGAGGGAGAGTAGGAAGAAGCTCAGTTCTACCAGCCACAGCATACTAGTTACGCACACAACTCCTACAGCCAAACAATATTCAAATCTCTGGTCCACCTCACTCACCAGTTATGAAACTTAAGGTCAGTTTGTACATCAGCATCTCCAGCTATAAAGTAAGGATAACAGGACCTAATTCATCACCTAGCAGCAACTGGCCCATTAGTGTCAACAGTGATCTCCAGGATACTTTTGTTCCTAGTTCAATGGCTTCAAAAAGCACCTGAAACAATGGACATGTCCTTCCCAAACCTCTAAGCATCACAAGACTGAAATAAGAGCAAACAGAACAAATAGTCTGTGTTAGCTGGGCCTATGCTAACTAGAAAAACCCATATGCAGGGCCCACCCTTCCCTGAGTGACCTTTTTTTTTAGCTCCTGGCTCAAACTGTCTACAAAGAAAGTTTTATACAAAATCAAGTTCCCCTTCACAGAGGGGGTGGGTGGTGAGCAGACGAGTCCCTGCAGAACTTCAGAGTCTGGCTCTAAGAGTGTGCTGCTCAAACAGCACCATCAACATTGCTAGAGAACTTGTACCCCACAGGGACCCACAAGCTAAATTAGAACCCACTGCCAAGTGATTCTGGAGAAGGCAATGGCACCCCACTCCAGTACTCTTGCCTGGAAAATCCCATGGACGGAGGAGCCTGGTGGGCTGCAGTTCATGGGGTCACTAAGAGTCGGACACGACTGAGCGACTTCCCTTTCACTTTTCACTTTCATGCATTGGAGAAGGAAATGGCAACCCACTCCAGTGTTCTTGCCTGGAGAATCCCAGGGATGGGGAAGCCTGCCATCTATGAGGTCATACAGAGTCGGACACGACTGAAGCGACTTAGCAGCAGCAGCAGCAGCCGAGTGATTCAGGTGCATATCCAACTTAAGACACATCGCCAGAGAGGCTTCGGCTTTGCCACCTTGGTCAGACTGCCAAGGATTGCAGAAGCAAGCCCTCCTCGTGGCTCTAACGGTAAGAACCTGTCTGCAACACTGGAGACCTGGGTTTGATCCCTCGGTCAGGAAGATTCCCTGGAGAAGGGAACGGCAACCCACTCCACAATTCTTGCCTGGAAAATCTCAACGTACAGAGGAGCCCAGCGGGCTACAGTCCATGGGGTTGCAGAGTCAGAAACTACTGAGCAACTACACCGTCACTTTTTTCAGGGATTTGGCTTGCTGCTAACTCAGAAAGTAAAGAATCTGCCTGCAGTGCGGGAAACCTGGGTTTGATACCTGGGTCGGGAAGATCCCCTAGAGAAGAGAATGGCTACTCACTCCAGTGGGCTTCCCTGGTAGTTCAGCTGATAAAGAATCCACCTGCATTGCAGGAGACTCCAGTTCAATTCCTGGGTTGGTAAGATCCCCTGGACCACGGAACAGCTACCCACTCCAGTATTCTTGCCTGGAGAATTCCACGGACAGAGGAGACTGGTGGGTTACACCCCATGGGGCCAAAGAATCTGACAGGACTAACTAATACTTTTCACTTTCATTCAGGCAAAGAGCACACAGGATGGGGCCACTCCCCTTCTAATTCTGGGAAAAACAAAATACCCATGGCTGATGTATGGCAAAAAAAATTACAATATTGTAATAATCCTCCAATTAAAAAAAATAAAATAGCCATCAGGCTAAATCTAAGACAAGTTAACCCTGAGGGGGCTGCACTACAGAGCCCTAAGGATCCTGCAGGAACAGCTACCGGGAAGCAGCGTGGGTGCAACGCTGCCACCCCGTGGCATGCCTGCAGGACGCTACCCGAAGAGCCTGGCTCCTTGTTCCCTTGTTTCTTCTCCTCCCTCCTTGGCACTCTCCATCCAGAATCGCCTGAGCTTGGTCCCCCACTACGTACAAGGAATCTCCAATCAGACCCCATGTCCTAGCTCTTTTTCTGTCTCCAGTCTCCATGTTGTGGCTCTCAATCAATCATCCTTCCTATTAAAAGAGCCCTCCTCACTAGCACCATTACCCCGATTTAAGGTTGAAACCACAATCCAACAAGCCGAGAGCACAATCCATCCACAGAGCACTATTCCCAGACCCAGTCTCATGACACTCTTGTTCCTGCCTCAAGAGTGTTAAGAATTTTTTAACCAACAAGGAGTGACCTATGTATAGTAGAGGGAACTCTGCTCAAAGTTATGTCCCAGCCCGGATGAGAGGGGAGTTTATGGGAGAATGGATACATGCATATGTATGACTGGGTTGCTCTGTTGGGCACCCAAAATTATCACACGTAATTAGCTATACTTCAACATTTTAAAAAAATAGCAATTTTAGATTCAATGGTCTCCTAAAGCTCTAACAGCCGACATCATAAGGACTGCCCAGAACTCAAACCTGATGGCAACTTCCACCTGACACTACTTCCTCAGTTCTTACACACCCAGCAGCACGAAGACCACTGCATGGGGAGGTGAACAGATTTTTGTGGAAACCGGTTGTCTAAAATTATTAACACAAAAAGTTAAAGAGGGAAGAGTCAGTTTTGAGGGCCCAAAGGTAGGAAAGGTAGTCTGAGTTCTGGAAAGGCTGGAGAGCAATGGCTGCAATGGACCCGAGCTGAGCCTGAGACTAGTACTGGGATGAGATCTGGTAGAAAACCCCTGGTAGGGAATTCCCTGGCGGTTCAGTGGTTAAGACGCCATCCTTCCACTGCAGGAGGCACAGGTTCAATACAGGTCAGGGAACTAAGATCCCGCACGACTCATGGTGCGGCCAGATAAACTCAATTAAAAAAATTTTTAAATTAATCCCTGGTGGATGATTGACTCAATGACCTAACCTCTGCACTGTATTATCTGAGCTACTGAAATCCAGTACGTGATGGGGGCAAAGGTGAAAAAGATTAAGAAATCAGGCAGTGGCAATCAGACCTGCAGCACACTTCTCCCCACCCACCCGTAACACTCTCCCCCTGGCTTCCTCCTGTTAGCCTGTCCCAATTCANGAGCTACTGAAATCCAGTACGTGATGGGGGCAAAGGTGAAAAAGATTAAGAAATCAGGCAGTGGCAATCAGACCTGCAGCACACTTCTCCCCACCCACCCGTAACACTCTCCCCCTGGCTTCCTCCTGTTAGCCTGTCCCAATTCAAAAACGCCAGATGCCTAGTGCTTCAAGACTGCAGAACATTTTCAGTAACTCAGTTAATAATAACGTATTCTTTAGAACTCAAAAGACCAGCCTACAATCCTCATCAGAAAAACATGACTGGCTATCACCAGCCAGGTGCTGCTTACAGGGGAATACAGCAAAGAGCAGAGGATCCAAAGCTCAGACCCCTCGGGGTCTATTTTTTCACCAAAGGATGAACTGGCACTGCAATCAACCACCAAAACATTCCCTCAGTTGCTATTTCTGTCTTCACCCATCCTCCTGAAAGTCCCCCAAACTAATCTACCCACTAGACACTTGGGACTTTCTTATTGGACCACGTCAGGTCTTAGCTGTAGCACATTAGGACCTTCGTTGTCACGTGTGGATCTTAGTTCCTGACCAGGGATCAAAGCCCCCTACAGTGAGAATACGCAGTCCCTAACCACTGGACCACCGGAGAAGCCCCAGGACCCTACTTTCTTTTACTGAAGGGTGAGGCCAATCGCTGAAGCCTTTTAAAGGACAAGAACTAAATGCTAATAATCCCACTTACTCCCAGAGCTTGGGTGAGACCCGACTCACCTCAAACAGCAGGGATAAAGGAACCACCATCAAACCCTCACACCAGAGCCCTACCAGGTGATGCACCCATAAACCTCTCAGATGTGTTCGTGCCATTCAAACCAAACATCACTTTAAGACAGATCAAAGCAGAAGAGGGCAGGAGAACCCCTACCATTTCCTTGGCTCTAAATCTCAGGGATTCTCCTAAGTACCAAGTTCCACACGCCAAATAAAAGCACTGCCTGGAGAACTTCAGCCATTCTCCACCTCCTCTTGACAGAACACCTCCACCCAACAGGAAGGGGAGCTATTCCTTTGGACAAAGTCACAGCCTCGTCTCAAATCACCAGAGGTCTGAGGATGAATCAACTCTTAAAGGGAACAATTTCAGAAATAGAAAAGCACCACCCACAAGGGGTCCCAGGCACTCTTATGAGCTGTGCTTCTGACAACAAAGAACACTGTTTGTTGTTGGTTATGATTTTAAGTTCTGTGTAGCCAAAATCCAACTGCTTGGCAAAAATGGGCAAGTTTCCTAAATTCAAGTTTTGAGTTGGGAGGGGGTAGTTTTCTGGGGTCAGGAAAGAATTGCCTTATCTTACTTTCTCAGCTAACCTTCCCCTTTTACCACCTTACCTCATTCCCAAGTCTTTTTTCCTAAAATTCAGCATCCTCTTAAGCCAGGCCTACATTCAGGTATGACCTAAATCAAATCCCTATGATTATACAGTGGAAGTGAGAAATAGATTTAAGGGACTAGATCCGATAGAGTGCCTGGTGAACTATGGACTGAGGTTCATGACATTGTACAGGAGACAGGGATCAAGACCATCCCCATGGAAAAGAAATGCAAAAAAGCAAAATGGTTGTCTGGGGAGGAATTACAAATAGCTGTGAAAAGGAGAGAGGCAAAAAGCAAAGGAGAAAAGGAAAAAGATATAAGCATCTGAATGCAGAGTTCCAAAGAATAGCAAGAGATAACAAAGCCTTCTTCAGCAATCAATGCAAAAAAATAGAGGAAAACAGAATGGGAAGGACTAGAGATCTCTTCAAGAAAATTAGATACCAAGGGAACATTTCATGCAAAGATGGGCTCGATAAAGGACAGAAATGGTATGGACCTAACAGAAGCAGAAGATATTAAGAAGAGGTGGCAAGAATACACAGAAAAACAGATCTTCACACCCCCGATAATCACGATGGTGTGATCACTCATCTAGAGCCAGACATCCTGGAATGTGAAGTCAAGTGGGCCTTAGAAAGCATCACTACGAACATAGCTAGTGGAAGTGATGGAATTCCAGTTGAGCTATTTCAAATCCTGAAAGATGATATGCCAGCAAATTCGGAAAACTCAGCAGTGGCCACAGGACTGGAAAAGGTCAGTTTTCACTCCAATCCCAAAGACAGACAATGCCAAAGAATGCTCAAACTACCGCACAATTGCACTCATCTCATATGCTAGTAAAGTAATGCTCAAAATTCTCCAAGCCAGGCTTCATTCAGCAATACGTGAACCATGAACTTCCTGATGTTCAAGCTGGTTTTAGAAAAGGCAGAACCAGAAATCAAATTGCCAACATCCGCTGGATCATGGAAAAAGCAAGAGTTCCAGAAAAATATCTATTTCTGTTTTATTGACTATGCCAAAGCCTGTGACTGTGTGGATCACAATAAACTGTGGAAAATTCTGAGATGGGAACACCAGACCACCTGACCTGCCCCTTGAGAAATCTGTATGCAGGTCAGGAAGCAAGTTAGAACTGGACATGGAACAGACTGGTTCCAAATAGAAAAAGGAGTATGTCAAGGCTGTATATTGTCACCTTGCTTTTTTAACTTATATGCAGAGTACATCATGAGAAACGCTGGACTGGAAGAAACACAAGCTGGAATCAAGATTGCCTGGAGACAAATCAATAACCTCAGATATGCAGATACCACCCTTATGGCAGAAAGTGAAGAGGAACTAAAACACCTCTTGAAAGTGAGAGAGAAGAGTGAAAAAGTTGGCTTAAAGCTCAACATTCAGAAAACAATCATGGCATCCAGTCCCATTACTTCATGGGAAATAGATAGGGAAACAGTGGAGACTTTATTTTGGGGGGCTCCAAAATCACTGCAGATGGTGACTGCAACCATGAAATTAAGAAGCTCACTCCTTAGAAGAAAAGTTATGACCAACCTAGATAGCATATTCAAAAGCAGAGACATTACTTTGCCAACTAAGGTCCGTCTAGTCAAGGCTATGGTTTTTCCAGTAGTCATGTATGGATGTGAGAGTTGGACTGTGAAGAAGGCTGAACGCCGAAGAATTGATGCTTTTGAACTGCGGTTTTGGAGAAGACTCTTGAGTCCCTTGGACTGCAAGGAGATCCAACCAGTCCATTCTGAAGATCGGCCCTGGGATTTCTTTGGAAGGAATGATGCTAAAGCTGAAACTCCAGTACTTTGGCCACCTCATGAGAAGAGTTGACTCACAGGAAGAAGACTGATGGTGGGAGGGACTGGGCGCAGGAGAAGGGGATGACCAAGGATGAGATGGCTGGATGGCATCACTGACTCGATGGACCTGAGTCTGAGTGAACTTGGGGAGTTGGTGATGGACAGGGAGGTCTGGCGTGAATCATGGAGTAATAAAGAGTTAGACACGACTGAGTGACTGAACTGAACTGAAGCAAATAAATGTTTGGGGTAGCAATTTGTTTCAGAAACGCCAAGAAATGAAAATCAGGTTGGAACATGACAAGGACTGCATCCTGGCGGCAAACCATTTCCTGACTGTGAAAGCTACAGAACCCAGGCACTTCATTTTCCACCTATGAAAACTTGTGAACAGCCAGCCTATCTGCCACTAGGCTGGTGCTCAGTTTCTCCCCTTCCTGGAAAAAAAAACCCAACTGGTTAACTACATGATCTAATCAGGTCAATCAAACTTAAGTATCACCCTCAAAGTTTAATGTTTGAGCCCCACCCTTAAAAAAGTCCCAGAACTCCTTGAAAGGAACAAAACTGCTAAAAATAAGCCCACAAAAATCAGCACATCAACCAACACAGTAGAATAAAAATTTCCACATGGCTGGACAAAAATGGGGGGGCAACACACGATGTTTTCCATTTACCCCGTTCATTCATCTGATTTTACTGTGAATAGGTAAGTTTAATCTCTACTTTCAAGGATACACTTGACCTTTGCTCCCCTGAACCAAGTATCAAACACTTTATTCTAGTTCCTGCTGAGCGGGAACAAACAAAATTTATTCCAGTTCCCACAAGGCAGGTTGATCTGAAGAGAGGAAAAACTCCCCACGTTCTTGACCTGAACATTCACGCTCCAGGAGAGTGAAGAGGGGGGAAAGGAAGAAAATTTAACTAAAATGATGGTTTTTAATGGGAACCAGAGGTATGGTTACAGTTACATAGTCCGACACAAANGGTTGATCTGAAGAGAGGAAAAACTCCCCACGTTCTTGACCTGAACATTCACGCTCCAGGAGAGTGAAGAGGGGGGAAAGGAAGAAAATTTAACTAAAATGATGGTTTTTAATGGGAACCAGAGGTATGGTTACAGTTACATAGTCCGACACAAAAAACCCGTGGGTGATCAGGAGGTGGAAGGTTACAAAATAATGAGGGCAGTAACACTGGGTACAGGAAGAAAGCTGCTCCAAGGCCTCAGGAGCCAGGCTAGTACGGCCTCTCCCTGCGATCCTGTCTGTGCTCTCCCCTGCAAGAAAGAGCGTCCATGAGGTCTGGGTTCCAACCTCTCTACCCATTCACCCCCAAAACCCAACCCGCCCTGCTACCCACCCTGAGAGACAGCTCGTCTCCCTGGGCATGGAGTGCACGTGGGCATCCAGACTAGCTCCCCCAGGTAAGTCTCCTTCCCTTGTCTCCTACCCAAGCACTAGTCTCAGCTTCCCAACCCCACCCTCAAAATGAAACCATGCTCCCTAAACCCTGCAATCCCATGACCTCTGGTCAACTGCTCTAGTTCCCTTTCAATTTAGTCTTACTTACCTGGAGTCCATCTTGCCAGGGCCGAAACCACCTCTGTCCCCACCACCCCGGCCCCCTCGGAAGCCCCCACGGTCCCCTCCTCGGCCTCGGTAGCCACCCCGATCATAGCCTCCTCTGCCACCACGACGATCATCTCCGTAGTTACCGCCTAGGAAAAAAAGAAACATGATTCAACCCTCTATCACATCCCCAGACCCCTCCTCCCGCCCCTCGTCTAGCCTCCCTGCAGAACCCAACACCAGCTCGGCCTCTTCCTTACCCATATGAGAGCCTCCTGGTCCCCCTCCTGGGCCATCTGGTTTAGGGGCCTTACACTGGTTACATTCATTCCTCCAAGAGAAGTTCATGTTCTCACAGGTACTAAGGAAAATAAGACAATTAATGTGTGTGGGAGGGGGGTGGAAATGGCCAAGACCTAGAATTATGAAGATTCCAGTGACCCTAGGGATACATGAGGAGAATGAGGCCTCGGAAAAGCAAAGAGGCCTGTTTCTCAGGAGCAGAGACAAAGACTGCCAGTTACTGAGCCCAGTCTGGATGACTCCCAGCCACGCCTGTCCCTGTCAGCGTAGCTTTGACATCAGTCAAAAACTACAAGCTCTGTCATTAGGTCAAGGTGGCGCCAGTGGTGAAGAACCTGCCTGCCAATGCAGGAGACCTAAGAGGCTGGGGCTTGATCCCCAGGTTGGGAAAATCCCCTGGGGAAGGGAATGGCACTCCACAGTCCATGGGGTTGCAGAGTCACACAGGACTGAAGCAACTTGGCACGTAACTTAAGGGCACACGTACAAGAGGGCTGAGAAAAAAATTACGCCGTTTCACTCACGGATTAGGACACTTCCAATCCCCTGCTCGCTGCTGGCCTCCGCCACCACCACCGCCACTGGGGAATCCTCCTCGGCCGCCGCCGCCGCTGCCACCACCTCCGTAGCCTCCACGGCCCATAGGTCCTAGAACGGAGCCAAGAACAGGTCTGCTCACCTTCCAAGTGTGGTTAACCTGTCGTTCCCACACAAGCCCTTACCATCCTCCGTCCCTCTTCCCTCCCCATCACTTCTTTACAGCAGCACAAAGAGCTCCTCACCTCCTCGCCCTCGGCCTCCACGACCATTGCCACCACCCCGATTGAAGTCTGCTCGCCGAGTAGCAAATGAGACCTTGATAGGATTCCCAGAGAATTCTTTACCTAAAGAAATAAAGGAGGTATAAACGAGACTTCTAATTAAGACTTAAGGCCTGTGGGTCCAAAAGTATACCTCGTACAATCAAGAGAAGACTCTGCCTCTTACAAATTGTTTACAATCTCATGAAACATAACCAAATATAAGACTACACCAACAGTGTAGTGCTGTTAAGTCTTGGCAGACTCAAAGAAAACCTCAAAATGCAGCCTGTTCCCCCAAGCTAGCTGCCCCCTCCCCCGCCTCCTCAGACATACCATCAAACCAGTCAATAGCTGCTTTGGCGGAAGGTGGATCATCAAACGATACCGTGGCCTCTCCCTTCAGCTTGCCCGTTTCCCTGTCTGTGTACAGATTAATCATGGGCTGTCCTGTTTTCTTATTTGTCTGAAGAAAGCAACATGAGATCACATCAGTCTTGAGAGAATACGGCACTATCAAAACCATACCTTCCTATTTCACACATAACTTGAAAGAAAGCCATCGACTGTTAACTCCTTCTCCCTTCAATATTAAATGACAAAGATTATAGACTACAAATTCAAAAGTTTTAATCATCTTTTTAATCAATTGTACCTTTTTGTGTTAAAGTGATTCCCTTTGGAATAGCAACAGTTAATGCTTTTTCCTCAACAAATGAAGCAGGCAACCATTAAGACTTCTATTTTCACTAAGGTATGAAATCCCAAAGCCTGCAGCACTGACAGAATGCACCCACTCTACTCCAGAAGTACCTTTCTTTGGTCTTTCTTTTGGGGCTGGGAGGGACATAGCCACTTTCTTTTGGGGCTGAGGGGATCTTAGTTCCCCAATGAGGGATCAAACCCGTGCCCTTACAGTAGATGTGAGGAGTCTTAGCCCTGGACTGCCAGAGAAGTTCCCATAAGTACCTTAATGATACCAATCTGCTTGAAGTAATCAGCTACAGACTCAATTGTAACATTCTCGCCCAGCCCTTGCACGAAGATGGTGTTGTTGTCTGAATTATCCTGTTCTGCTTGCCCAACACAGCAGGAAACGTGGAGACAGGAAACAACCAGAGATAAAATAAGTCAGTGACACTTAGTAACCTGAACTTTGATACCTGATAGTTAGCTTTCAAAGAAAGAAAATTTCTATACCTATTAATATAAACTACTGGTGCTGTAGGTCTGACAAATCTTCAACTCTACTTCATTATCTGAGTGCCTGTATGCTAGCTGCTTCACAAATTAAAATTTAGTTTTACAACTACCCCTTAAAATATGTTGACATTCATAAAAGAAACCAGGGCTCAGGAGTTAACTGCCCAAGACCACACCAGTGTTTGTCAACTTTCAGTTGAAGACCCCCAAGAAACTAATTTTACACTAAAATGCAGCATTCCCACCAGGGAAGCCCTATACAAACATCATCAAAACAAAAAGTACACTAAGTGCGTCCCTGTGTCTTTTTTGTTAAATAACACTGTTAAACACAGCTACTCCTAAATACTCTTCCCCGCTCTTCTTCTCTAGCCCCACTCTTCTTCAGATTCCCTTAAGTTTGAACAACATCCAAGCAAAGTCCTGCTACCACTTTTGCCCTTCTTTCCTGTCACCTGCAGACTTACCAGAGTCATGACGTGATCCTTGGTCCCGAGGGCCTTAAATGACATAGAAGAAAAAACAAAAACAAAAAACAAAAAAACAAGGAAAGAGGAGCCGTTAGTTAAGAAGCTGAGAAAGACAAGGAAAAAAATTTAACACCAAATCCAAACTTTTGCAAAATATCAGGTAAGTGCTCACAGCCAGCCTCACTCCAAACCCTGTTCTGGGTTGCCTGCCCAGAGAAAACCCTAGGCAGGTCTGGGAAAGACACAGGCCCCTTTTCTTAAGGTCTGCATGTAACTTGAGTCCCCACAGGGACAACTCCACACTTCAGAAAATGCTGCCTCCCCCAGCTCAGGCTGGGAAATGTCCTCAGCACAGACTGGGAGGGCTAGGAGGGAGACCCATTGAAGTTAACAAACCAACTCATAGCTTGGCCCTCTTCTCTCGCCCCAGAGAGAAATGGGCTCACCACCAGCAATGTGATATGCATCCATACAGTTTCTCCAAACTTTAGCACCAAAGACACTTATCCCTTGTGGAACAATTTTTAATGTCATCTTTCGAAACCAGTCTTAAAACCATGTTGTTTCCCCAAAAACCACATGAAAATAAAAATCATACAAAATAGCTAGTGTATGTTTTAAGCATGTCCCAGGGAACAGACCAGAAATCTTATTTCCATAATGCAGCCTCTATTTTTTTTTTTCCAGAGACCATCTTCACCCAAAGTTTATCTGAATTCACCATATATAAATGTTGTACCCACACTCAATGACACACCTAAATCATGAACCCAAGCCTTTGGCTTTACATGTTGAGACAAATCAAGAAACCCTTTGTTAGTTAACCAGACCAGAAAAGTTCCAGCTTACTGGGAGACTTCTCCAATTTGCCATTTTCCCATGAATTCAGTTTGTGCTGTTATTAAGACCTGATTATTTCCCATGAGCCACACATGCTCCCAACCTTTCTTGGAAGCAGTTCACACCTTCCTGCCCAGAGCTAGTTGCTATTTAGCCCATCTGAGTTGAGTTTAAATACGTGTATGTAGGATTGCATTGACACCATTCAGTATTTAATACATAAATATATACCAACGTCACCATCCTCAGGGCAGGGCAATACTTCATCCCTTGCCACCACGACGATCATCTCCGTAGTTACCGCCTAGGAAAAAAAGAAACATGATTCAACCCTCTATCACATCCCCAGACCCCTCCTCCCGCCCCTCGTCTAGCCTCCCTGCAGAACCCAACACCAGCTCGGCCTCTTCCTTACCCATATGAGAGCCTCCTGGTCCCCCTCCTGGGCCATCTGGTTTAGGGGCCTTACACTGGTTACATTCATTCCTCCAAGAGAAGTTCATGTTCTCACAGGTACTAAGGAAAATAAGACAATTAATGTGTGTGGGAGGGGGGTGGAAATGGCCAAGACCTAGAATTATGAAGATTCCAGTGACCCTAGGGATACATGAGGAGAATGAGGCCTCGGAAAAGCAAAGAGGCCTGTTTCTCAGGAGCAGAGACAAAGACTGCCAGTTACTGAGCCCAGTCTGGATGACTCCCAGCCACGCCTGTCCCTGTCAGCGTAGCTTTGACATCAGTCAAAAACTACAAGCTCTGTCATTAGGTCAAGGTGGCGCCAGTGGTGAAGAACCTGCCTGCCAATGCAGGAGACCTAAGAGGCTGGGGCTTGATCCCCAGGTTGGGAAAATCCCCTGGGGAAGGGAATGGCACTCCACAGTCCATGGGGTTGCAGAGTCACACAGGACTGAAGCAACTTGGCACGTAACTTAAGGGCACACGTACAAGAGGGCTGAGAAAAAAATTACGCCGTTTCACTCACGGATTAGGACACTTCCAATCCCCTGCTCGCTGCTGGCCTCCGCCACCACCACCGCCACTGGGGAATCCTCCTCGGCCGCCGCCGCCGCTGCCACCACCTCCGTAGCCTCCACGGCCCATAGGTCCTAGAACGGAGCCAAGAACAGGTCTGCTCACCTTCCAAGTGTGGTTAACCTGTCGTTCCCACACAAGCCCTTACCATCCTCCGTCCCTCTTCCCTCCCCATCACTTCTTTACAGCAGCACAAAGAGCTCCTCACCTCCTCGCCCTCGGCCTCCACGACCATTGCCACCACCCCGATTGAAGTCTGCTCGCCGAGTAGCAAATGAGACCTTGATAGGATTCCCAGAGAATTCTTTACCTAAAGAAATAAAGGAGGTATAAACGAGACTTCTAATTAAGACTTAAGGCCTGTGGGTCCAAAAGTATACCTCGTACAATCAAGAGAAGACTCTGCCTCTTACAAATTGTTTACAATCTCATGAAACATAACCAAATATAAGACTACACCAACAGTGTAGTGCTGTTAAGTCTTGGCAGACTCAAAGAAAACCTCAAAATGCAGCCTGTTCCCCCAAGCTAGCTGCCCCCTCCCCCGCCTCCTCAGACATACCATCAAACCAGTCAATAGCTGCTTTGGCGGAAGGTGGATCATCAAACGATACCGTGGCCTCTCCCTTCAGCTTGCCCGTTTCCCTGTCTGTGTACAGATTAATCATGGGCTGTCCTGTTTTCTTATTTGTCTGAAGAAAGCAACATGAGATCACATCAGTCTTGAGAGAATACGGCACTATCAAAACCATACCTTCCTATTTCACACATAACTTGAAAGAAAGCCATCGACTGTTAACTCCTTCTCCCTTCAATATTAAATGACAAAGATTATAGACTACAAATTCAAAAGTTTTAATCATCTTTTTAATCAATTGTACCTTTTTGTGTTAAAGTGATTCCCTTTGGAATAGCAACAGTTAATGCTTTTTCCTCAACAAATGAAGCAGGCAACCATTAAGACTTCTATTTTCACTAAGGTATGAAATCCCAAAGCCTGCAGCACTGACAGAATGCACCCACTCTACTCCAGAAGTACCTTTCTTTGGTCTTTCTTTTGGGGCTGGGAGGGACATAGCCACTTTCTTTTGGGGCTGAGGGGATCTTAGTTCCCCAATGAGGGATCAAACCCGTGCCCTTACAGTAGATGCGAGGAGTCTTAGCCCTGGACTGCCAGAGAAGTTCCCATAAGTACCTTAATGATACCAATCTGCTTGAAGTAATCAGCTACAGACTCAATTGTAACATTCTCGCCCAGCCCTTGCACGAAGATGGTGTTGTTGTCTGAATTATCCTGTTCTGCTTGCCCAACACAGCAGGAAACGTGGAGACAGGAAACAACCAGAGATAAAATAAGTCAGTGACACTTAGTAACCTGAACTTTGATACCTGATAGTTAGCTTTCAAAGAAAGAAAATTTCTATACCTATTAATATAAACTACTGGTGCTGTAGGTCTGACAAATCTTCAACTCTACTTCATTATCTGAGTGCCTGTATGCTAGCTGCTTCACAAATTAAAATTTAGTTTTACAACTACCCCTTAAAATATGTTGACATTCATAAAAGAAACCAGGGCTCAGGAGTTAACTGCCCAAGACCACACCAGTGTTTGTCAACTTTCAGTTGAAGACCCCCAAGAAACTAATTTTACACTAAAATGCAGCATTCCCACCAGGGAAGCCCTATACAAACATCATCAAAACAAAAAGTACACTAAGTGCGTCCCTGTGTCTTTTTTGTTAAATAACACTGTTAAACACAGCTACTCCTAAATACTCTTCCCCGCTCTTCTTCTCTAGCCCCACTCTTCTTCAGATTCCCTTAAGTTTGAACAACATCCAAGCAAAGTCCTGCTACCACTTTTGCCCTTCTTTCCTGTCACCTGCAGACTTACCAGAGTCATGACGTGATCCTTGGTCCCGAGGGCCTTAAATGACATAGAAGAAAAAACAAAAACAAAAAACAAAAAAACAAGGAAAGAGGAGCCGTTAGTTAAGAAGCTGAGAAAGACAAGGAAAAAAATTTAACACCAAATCCAAACTTTTGCAAAATATCAGGTAAGTGCTCACAGCCAGCCTCACTCCAAACCCTGTTCTGGGTTGCCTGCCCAGAGAAAACCCTAGGCAGGTCTGGGAAAGACACAGGCCCCTTTTCTTAAGGTCTGCATGTAACTTGAGTCCCCACAGGGACAACTCCACACTTCAGAAAATGCTGCCTCCCCCAGCTCAGGCTGGGAAATGTCCTCAGCACAGACTGGGAGGGCTAGGAGGGAGACCCATTGAAGTTAACAAACCAACTCATAGCTTGGCCCTCTTCTCTCGCCCCAGAGAGAAATGGGCTCACCACCAGCAATGTGATATGCATCCATACAGTTTCTCCAAACTTTAGCACCAAAGACACTTATCCCTTGTGGAACAATTTTTAATGTCATCTTTCGAAACCAGTCTTAAAACCATGTTGTTTCCCCAAAAACCACATGAAAATAAAAATCATACAAAATAGCTAGTGTATGTTTTAAGCATGTCCCAGGGAACAGACCAGAAATCTTATTTCCATAATGCAGCCTCTATTTTTTTTTTTCCAGAGACCATCTTCACCCAAAGTTTATCTGAATTCACCATATATAAATGTTGTACCCACACTCAATGACACACCTAAATCATGAACCCAAGCCTTTGGCTTTACATGTTGAGACAAATCAAGAAACCCTTTGTTAGTTAACCAGACCAGAAAAGTTCCAGCTTACTGGGAGACTTCTCCAATTTGCCATTTTCCCATGAATTCAGTTTGTGCTGTTATTAAGACCTGATTATTTCCCATGAGCCACACATGCTCCCAACCTTTCTTGGAAGCAGTTCACACCTTCCTGCCCAGAGCTAGTTGCTATTTAGCCCATCTGAGTTGAGTTTAAATACGTGTATGTAGGATTGCATTGACACCATTCAGTATTTAATACATAAATATATACCAACGTCACCATCCTCAGGGCAGGGCAATACTTCATCCCTTGTCCAGAATTAAAACGTTTGGAGGTTGTTATACACACACACACACACACACACACACACACACAAGCCTCGGACACACTGATCAAAGGATCGATCCTAAAGCCAAGTTGGCACCACATGCTCCAGCACACTCTCCAGTTCCTCGTTAACGGTGGTCACTAACTGCCGGGTGTGGCGACACTCGTCAAGAGGCCTCCTAAACACCTCTTATTAACCTGGGTCAAACCAATTTGGTACCAGACGACTGCTGAGTCTTACTCCCTGCCTGCCTCCAGGTTAGCACACATCTGGCAGCAGGTGGCATTCCACCCCACCCCTTTCTGGAGGTGGATATGGACACTCCAAAACTTTTGACACTTAAAACACGCTAAGACAACTGCAAATGAACAATCAGACAAAGCATTGCTGGGAGTTGGGAATTTTGGAAACTCTGTTCACTTACCACCAAATTTATTGAAGCCACCACGGTCACTTCCGCTGGAGAAGACAAGTTAGAAGAAAGGACATGAAGCTTCCAACGGCTACAAAAGGGCGGTTTTTGGTTTTGTTCAACATTCCCCAAACATAGGTAGGTGTTTTGGGAAAATGATAATGCAAGTGGCTACTAAAATACATTCCCCTTCCTGACCACCCCTTGTCTGACCTGTGAGCATGTCACACACACGTGTGCAATTTCTCAGACACAATTGTTAAGGATTTTGCTTAAAAGGTTATATATCTATTTCCTCTAGAAAAAAAAAAAATGACCCATTTTCCTTGGCCGTTCTTCCGACGTAGCAGATGTTTTTCCTCTTGTCGCAAGCAGTTGCCAACCCAGTAGTTGGTTTAAAAAACCCTACCCCCAGTTTACGCAGAAGACACTTCACACCAGGCTGGGGTAGCCCTGAACACATTTTTGTGATTTTTTCTTTTTTTGCTTTGAAAGCAGCAAGCAGACCCAACCCCATTCCATAAAAAGTCAAAACCAAAGGCAATTTCCCCTTAAAGCGAGACAAAACTTAGCTAAGCCCTTCCCTAACTACTGAGCTGGTTTTGATCTCTCCCCACCCCCGGGGTCACCCCTTCTACACTGCGAGAAGAGCGGAGTATTTTGCAATGTCACCTTTCATACCTGTGGCACATAAAATGCAGAGCAAGTTAACAGTCACATAACAGTTGCTTTTCTTTTTTTAAAGTTTTGCATTATAAACACACGCACACAAGAGTTTTCCTTATTTCTGTAAGGTTTTTGGCACTGCCCCCACCCCCGCCCTGAATACTTACCATACACAAACTCTTTTAAAAACTTACTTTTTCCCCAAAAGGAGTAACACACTGACATTCCTCCCCTTCTCAAGAGAGACAGAGAAGGGTGCCTCCAATCGTTATTTACCATCAGACTTGACAAATGCTCTAACATCAAATCTAAGGTTTTACTTCAGCTTCAGCAGGAAGGGGAGGAAAGGAGGTCCAGCTGGACAAGTAACCGGAGGAAGTGGGACAGTGGAGCAAGTGGGTGGGAGGCCACTGTCGAGTGTACTGTACTTTGTCCAAAAGGTCTGCACACTTCAGAGAGCCCCATGAACCAAGTCGCACACAAAATCATTACAGTCCGTCAGATTAGTACAAGTCAAGTTCGTGGATTCAAGTGACTATAGAATACAGGAAGAGAGAGTAGCCAATTCCTGGAAGCTCAAGTCAGGTTAACCATTGACAACTCCTTTAGAGGACACATGGGAATACAAGTAACAAGTTTCCCTATCACCAGGAGTGGGATCATCGGTTTCCCTTGCAGAGAAAGAAGCCTTTACTTCCATGTTTCTTGCCTAGGATATCAATGACTCCAATCCACACACACTCCTACATTTCTTTTTCTTTAGAAAGTTGTCAGTACTCAAATCTCTGTACAGAAGTGTGGGTAGAAGTTCTGGCTCCCAAGTTCTCACAAAAATAAAATGG
Organism: Oreotragus oreotragus; assembly: GCA_006410675.1. Lineage (NCBI taxonomy): Eukaryota > Metazoa > Chordata > Mammalia > Artiodactyla > Bovidae > Oreotragus > Oreotragus oreotragus. The sequence continues at coordinate 134,284 of SJYX01000564.1, read as the reverse complement.
GGATGGATGTACGAAAAAGAAACAGTCAAGACCCCAATCAAAGCCCTCACAAATTCCCAGATCAGACTAACCATGCACTACAGGACTAGGCGTCAAGGGAGACTCATGCAACCCTCCTCCCGTCCCACTGATGGTACTCCCTGGCTCACAAGACACCTACCCCATGCCGCCTCTGCCTCCACGGCCACCTCCACGACCTCTTGGTTCATAGCCACCACTGCTGCGGTTGTAACCACCGCCACCACCCCGGCCACGGCCCCCACGGTCCTGTTGGCCTCCCCCGTAGCCTCCACTCTGGTCCTGGTTGCCATAACCACCTCCGCCGCCACCACCGCTCATGGAGGGCTGATCTTGGCCATAGCTACCTGTCAAGAAAGAAAAGCATGCCTTTAAAAAGGACAAAACAGACTGGGGGGTGGCATGAAACAGTTCAAGAGTGCCAGGGAATAAACGTCAATAGAAATACAGATAAAGCTGGGGTTTTTAAGAACCTTTTCAGGTAAGGGCCTAGAATACAATTTCTCACGAAAAGCAGGGATGAGACAGAGCAGAAGGAAACCTCTCACCTCCGCCGCCCCCTCCGCCGCCGCTGCCGCCACCACTGTACTGGTTCTGCTGCCCGTAGCCCTGAGGCGGGTTATAGCTCGGCTGCTGCCCATAGCCTTGCTGCTGCCCACCATAGCCAGACTGCTGGCCATAGCCTCCACTCTGGGGCTGCCCATAGCCGCTGCTCTGAGAACTGCTACCGTAACTAGGGGCAAAGAAAAAGACAAGAGTCACAATGCCAGTGTGTCCAGGACTCCACTTCTGGAACATCCCATTCTCTGTCCCCAACAGAGACCACCTCCCCTCCATTACCCCTGACAATCACCCCCACTGCTGGACACATCATCATTCCTTACAGATTCACCCCTGATCTTTCCCGTCCGCTCCACAGCCACCCCTTACCTTCCTGAGGTGCTGCTAGGCGCTGGCTGCTGGCCATAGCCAGGGTACGAAGACTGCTGCCCGTAAGACGACTGAGAACTCTGGCTACTGCCATAGCCACCAGCTGAGCCATATCCCTGGGGAGCTGACTGTGTGCCGTAGCCTGCTACAAGGAAAGGAAAGGGGAAGTCACAGAAGCCATGAGCAAAGCAGGGAATGCATTAAGAACAACACCGTATACCACTTAATGCTTCCTGTACTTGATAAGCCAACTTCTTAGAAAATGCTTGGCAATCTTGCAACTCATAGCTAAAGAGACTACCTTTCTACCTGAAAGCTGTGTTTCAACTTCTACTCAAGTTTTGAGTTCTAATCTCATCCCACACACCCCCAAAGCCAGCCTTCAGGACCACCACTAGTCACAGCCCAAGAGATCTCTTGTCACTAACAGCACTTTAACTTGCCCAACCCGTGCAGAACAAATAAAGACAAGGCGTTTTATTGACACTTCAGGGACCTCAGGGCAAATTCCACTTCCTGATGTATCCATGTGATGCCATCTGACTTCAAACATCTTCGGAGCAAGTCGTTTTCCCTCTTTAAAAGCCTAAAGCATTTATCCCTCTAGAGAATATTCCTCCCACCTTCATTTCACTTTCATGCTTAGGGGAAATTGGGAAAATAGCAGCATGAACAGAAAAGTAAAAAGTCACAGAAAATAAAAGGAAGCAGGATTACAAACCAATTAAGTCTTTTTGTTTCAAAGGACTCAAAACATCAAAGAGCTTTAAGGGTCAAAGACTGGTTAAGGGGAATGTTTCAGCACTGCTTAGGTTTAAGAAAAGCAACTTTCACAAAGAGCAGAAGAGGTGGGGTGACCCACTGAGACTCACTGTTCTGGGTCTGTCCGTAAGAACTACCGTAGCTGCTCTGGCCATAGCCCGAAGTGTCCGCAGACTGGCCGTAGCCACCGTAACTCTGCTGCCCGTAGGGTTGATTGCTCTGCTGGGAGTAGCCTTGCCCAGGCTGAGTTGGGTAGGCCCCATAGCTGGAGAAAAAACAGTGCTCTCAGGAAAGGACACCTTAATCACCCTCGCCCTCTACAAACTCTGGAAGCCCAGAAGGGACACTCACCTTTGGGTTGCTTGCTGGGTATAGTCTGCAAAAGAAAAACAGGATTATATTACCTTCAGCCATTTCTCAGAATACACTAGAGCTAAATGACTTAGGCTTCGGGGTCCCCAGATAAGAAAATCAACAAAGGAGGCATAAATTCCCTCATGAAACTCTATTGATAGAGGGGGGCAGTCTGTGAGACCCCAGGCAAGTTTTCTTACAATAAAAAACGCAAAGAGAAAGCGCATTTCCACAAAACCAAGAAAGAAGCCTTAGGTACTTGAAAAAGCAAGAGTGCTAACGGACAGCTGTCCGCAACTTCAATCGATGTCAGGAACTGCAAAGATTTATACACATTTCTTTCCCACACCCCCTCGAGGAAGAAGACATCGCCAAGAGTTAGGCTGAAATCACACAGCTGTTTCAGCAGGACAGGTTTTTAATTCAAGCCAGAGGCAGAATTGTTCCGAAGGGAGCCTCCGCTTTCTCAATCCAAAGAACAAGAATGTCTCACAAAACGCCACGCTTCACCCTTTGCCCAATCTTGGAGCCTGGAAGTGGGAGCTTCTAGTGCAAAGCCAGCTAACCAAGGGAAGAGAGCACTCTGATCAGCACGTTGGCTGGTACTCAAGCCCCCAGCCCTGTGGCTCCCAAACAAGCGCGTTTTCCTATCCCCCTTGCCTAACTCGGGGCTGCGGTAAGAGCAGGCGAATCCAAAGCAGCGAAAGTGCTTTTTAAAACGCCACAAGGAAGACGCACGGGCCTGATCGGCTCATCTCCTCGATACAGGAAACGAGGCGCTTCCCCCGCAGGAAAGAGCCAAAGCACCGAGAGGGTGTGGCCCCAGGCGGCCGTTCTTTCCAGTTCCCACCTCTGAAGAAGGAAATTCAGGCGGGAAAGGCCTCGGGCCCAGTCCTCAAGACCGTTGGACCACTCCCCAGCCCCCCACCCCCAGCCGTTAAGCGGGCGCGCGGCCCAGAGCCCGAGCCTCCGCCTCCGGCCGCGTGGCAAGCGAGGCGGGAACGAGGCGGTCCCGCCCCTTCCCGAAGGACCCCGGGGGCGCGGCCCACACCGGACGCGCGCCGCGGAGCCTCCAGCCGAGGGTCTCGTGACAAAAAGCAGGGCCGACAGGAGACCGGAGGGGGGGGGCGGTTCGCGCCGCCAGAAGGGGGAGGAGGGGCTAGCAGAGCGCGTGCGCGCTCCTCCGAGTGCCCGGATGCAGCACTGCGACAAAGCGGGCCCGAGCGCGCGGCTGGGGACGAGGGGGAGAAGAGGGTACGGAGACCGAGCATTTCCATCCATGCCTCCCATTCCCAATCACTAAGCCGCGTCTCTCCCAACCCTCACCTCAAGGAAGGGGTCAACGAAGGGACGACCTCCCGCCCCACGCGAGGCGCCAGAGGAGCAAAACAAAATGGCGACATCGGCCTCCCCCTTCCACCCCTCTCCGCTGCTTCCAGCCAGTGGTGCGAGGAAAAGATCCTGCACTCGATAGCCGCTCGGGTCCCACCGAAAAACAAAAGCCGGACTGGGAGGGAATCAGGTCCGGGGCCGGCGCGCCGCGATCGCCTCGCGCCCTTACATACCGTTTGAGGCCATGTCCGCGCACGCGCGCACAGGCCGACAAGCAACAAGGTTCCAACACTACAGAGCACCGACGCCTCGAGGACTGAGCAACCCCGCCTCTTGCGTCGAGGTTTATGTACGCCTCCCCGCCTACGTCTCCCGGGGGAACGTACCAACTATGGAAAGGAAAGGGGGAAACATGGCCGGACTCCTGGCACTCTTCAGGGAGTATAGAGGATCCTAGCAGGCAGAAAGGAAATATATTAACTAAGAGTTTTAAAGATCATATAGATAATCCTGTTTTTTCTGACAAAGAACTATTTGCTTTTCAAGACTAGCCCACGTTTTACCTCCGCCCCTAGGATGGCATAATGGTACGATCCGATTAACCCCTGGGGGCGGGGCAAGGGGCCCAGGGCTGCTGCGGGCGGAACTGTAGTCAAAGCCTGGAGTCGTAGGGCGGGAACCGAAATTCCTCAGGCTGGTCCCTTTCACTGGGCCTCACTTTCACTCGGGGTGTGGAGTTCCTGCGTTCCGTTTCCCTTCCACTTTTTCAGACGCGAACTCCCTCCGGCACATCCTCCCGCTCTGGCTCTGCTGTTCCTCCCAAGACAACAGACATAGACCCTCTCTCAGCGTCTCGGTTTTCACTCATCGTCTTTCTGGCTTACCTCTCTTGAGTCCTTACCAGGGTTTGTAGATTGTGACTTTTGACATGAAAGAAATAAAGCAGGAAGTTTAGCCCAGACCCTTCGGTCCTAGTTTGATCAAGCACTGATCGCCCACCCAGCGTCCTCAAGCCTTGGCCCCTGACTAGCTAGCTGTTGGACGGGAAAGCCCAAACCCTCCGGATGTCAAAGCGCGTTGAGATTAGATCAGGTATCTCCCACCCTTTCACAGATGTTTTCCTGAAACTCTGTCAAGAAACCAATGTGGAGATCCAGTAGTAATTGATATTTGTATAGAGCTGAAGTGGATTCATAATGCACAATTAAATGCTTTCCCAACACAGTCTTATGAAGAAAGTAAGCTATCCCCATTTTATAGATAAGAAAAATAAGACTCGGGCCAAGAACAATCCGTGATTATAGAACAGGTATCCTGATTCGAATCCAGGTCTGTGCAGCTACAAAACACTCCTTTTGTTGGTTATATGAACACTTTGCAGTATTCTGAAGTCTTTTCACTCTCTATAAGAACGAGGACAAAACGTGAATTCAAATTAACTTGCAACTTGCACTCTAGTCAAAGTTCCTGGAGAAGGAAATTTGAAAATATCTACTAAAACAAGACAAAGGAGGTTATTCCTGGTACATGTGCCATACAGATTTTCCCTCCCAATTTACCTTTGACCTCAGTTACCAGAATTTCATTTGTAGACACATTTTAGACACGTTTTCCTAGAGAAATACTGTGGACTATGCCCACAAACTTCTAAATTTCTGATTTAGGCCCTAAAGGCACTTGAACACCCTGTCACCCACCCCAGCCTTACTGGAAGGGCACTGTAACACTAGAATGAGGACAAACAGAGGGAATTCCATCACTCAGGCGTTCATTGATTCTGCAAATATATAAAAAGTATCTACAGAGTTCCAGGGACTGTTCTGAGTAACAAGGATGCTTTAGGGTACAAAACAGATGAAGCAATTTAATAACAAAGATAACATCTAATAATAATATTTATAGGGTTTCCAAATCCACCTGCCAAGCAGAAGATAGGGATTTGATTCCTGATCTGGAGAGATTCCACATGCGTCGGAGCCAGCCAACCCTGTGCGCCGCAACTATTGAGCCTGTGCTCTAGAGCGTGGAGCCGTAACTACTCAAGCCGTGCGCCCTAGAGCCATGCTCCCCAACAAGAGAAGCCACTGCTGTGAGAAGCCCACGCACCCCAACTAGAGAGCAGCCTCCACTCGCCACAGCTAGAGAAAAGCCTGCGCACAGCCAAAAAAAATACTATTTATATAGAGGACATATTTATAATAACATAGCACTTTGATAAGACTTTTTGAATATTAAGCACTGTTCTGAGTGCCGAATATAGCTTGTTTAATTTTCTTCTTCACAGTAAAATGTTGACCTGAGGATTACATTTTACAGATGAACAAATAGGGATGGAAAGGTGAAAAACTGTGCCCAGGGCTACACAGAAAGTGGAAAAGCTAGGTTCCTAGCCCAGGCAACCTGGCTCAGAATTTCTGCCCTTAACTCCTGTGCTTCAGCAAACATCGCTTGAGCACTGCATAGTATGTACCAAGCCTGGGGCAGACCTAGAGAGGGAAGGATTAAAAAGAACCTTATTGCCTGTGGGTGAGATGCGGGTGAGACCCACCAAATCCAAAGTGTACCTGGATCAAATGTGGTAACTGATGTAACCAGTTGAAATCAAGGAAACTTCCGGGAGAGCGAGTTATCCATCAAGTAGGCAACCACAAAAGAGGAAAGAAAGGTGGAAACACTGACGCCAGGGTAAGGGGGAGTTCACGAATCAGCCAAGGAAGTGCTGGAACAGGCAGAAGGGACGGCAGAGTCGGCAGAGTCGAAGCCGTGGGTAGGGAGGAGCACTCAGAGCAGCACGCTAGCGAGTGACAGGCTCAAACTGTGACTCCCTCACATGACTCTTTTTCCAGGCTTATCTCTCTCAGTGAACCTCTTCTGAAACAAAGGGGCCTCTCACTTGTCCTTCAAAGTCTCCTTACTGGCCATCCCTGCTCCCCCTCCCACCTTTCCCTTTGGCCATTTAGCATCTTCCCTGCCTTCTCCTCCTCTGATCACCCTGCAGATAGCAGTGAACCCTAGTACTTCAGAATTCTGTCTTTTTTTGCTTCTCCCTCAAAGCCCCAAATGCAGTCTGGTGGTGTGAAATGCAGCAGCCCTCAGACCGGTTCTCTGTAGCCTACATATTGTTTTTAATTTTTTTAAATATTTACTTTGGCTGCACAAGGTCTTAGTTGCAGCACTTGGGATCTTCGATCTTAGTTATGGCAGATGGGATCTAGTTCCCTGACCAGGGGCCTTCTGCATTGGGAGTGAGGAGTCTTAGCCACTGGACCACCAGGGAAGTCCCTCAAGCTTGACTGTTAACGTTCTTAAAAATGTGGTCACCCCCTATTATAATCCCTTTCTGCTTAAACTAAAATAAATCATATCATCTGCAAGTAAGAACTCCAATTTATACCATTGTCACTACAGCAGGGTCTATATATCAAAATATTAGAAACCACCTAAATGGTTATCAACAGAGAATCTGGTTAACTGAGTTATTATACAGTAAAATTTCTCAGTCTCAGCACTATTGGCAATTGAGGCCAGATAGTTCTTTATTGTGGGGGCTGTCCTGATACTGTTTCAGTTCAGTTCAGTTCAGTCACTCAGTCGTGTCCAACTCCTTGCGACCCCAGGGACTGCAGCACACCAGGCTTCCCTGTCCATCACCACCTCCCAGAGCTTGCTCAGACTCATGTCCATTGAGTCGGTGATGCCATCCAACCATCTTAGCCTCTGTTGTCCCCTTCTCCTCCTGCCTTCAATCTTTCCCAGCATCAGTGTTTTTTCCAATGAGTCAGTTCTTCACATCAGGTGGCCAGAGTATTGGAGTTTCAGTTTCAGCATCAGTCCTTCCAATGAATGTTCAGGACTGATTTCCTTTAGGATGGACTAGTTGGATCTCCTTGCAGTCCAAGGGACTCTCCAGAGTCTTCTCCAACACCGCAGTTTAAAAGCATCAATTTTTCAGCATTCAGCTTTCTTTATAGTCCAACTCTCACATCCATGACTACTGGAAAAACCATAGCTTTGACTAGATGAAACTTTGTCGGCAAAGTAAAGTCTCTGATTTTTAATATTATTATTGTTTATTGTGTAATGTTTATTGTTGTTTAAATCCTAAGTCATGTCCAACCCTAGCCTGCCAGGCCCCTCTGTCCATGGGATTTCCCAGGCAAGAATACTGGAGTGGGTTGCCATTTCCTTCTCCAAAGGATCTTCCCAACCCAGGGATCAAACCGGGGTCTCCTGCATTGCAGGCAGACTATTTACCATCTGAACTACCAGGGAAGTCCTGTGTTTGGTGTGATATTTAGCAACATCCCTGGCCTTTACCCACATTGGATGTTTGTAAAAACCCCAGTTCTAATAACCAAAGTCTTCTCTTGACTGGAGAGGGTGGGATACAAAGTCACCCTAGGCTGGGAACCACTGCGATATAGCTATAATATGGGATTAAGAGAATGAGGTGAGGGACTTCTCTGCTGGTCCAGTGGTTAAGACTCCACGCTTCCGTTGCAGGGGGTGCAGATTCAATCACTAATCAGGGAACTAAGGTCCTGCATGCCTTGCATCGTGGTATGGCCAAAAATTAAAAACAAGAAAGAAAGATGGATCTAAGTGTACAGACACCACACCTTGAGACTTTTTTTAATGACGTGGATCTAAACCCACAGATATAAAGACTATTTAATCTCTATTAATAATGGGAAGGGAGGGGCAAGTACTAAACAATATATGTGTAATATACTATTTAGGTTTTAAAGTAAAGGGGAAGTGTTACTGATTTACATGTTTGTTTATGCATAAAAGATCTATGGAAGAAGAAAAACAAACTAGTAACAGTGGTTATTTCTGGGAAAAGAATATGTGAAACTTGGGATTGAATGTATGAAGAAAACTCACTTTTCCCTGGATCCTCCTTTACCTTTTAATTTTTTAAAAAATTATTTATTTATTTGGCTGCACCAAGTCTTAGTTAGGGCATGTGGGATCTAGTTCCCTGACCAATGATGGAACCCAGGCCTCCTGCCTTGGGAGCACAGAGTCTCAGCTGCTGGACCATCAGGGAAATGTATATTGACCAAAAAAGAAATTGACTCTTACAAAGTGACATAGCAGTAGATGGTAAGAGGATATTGTAGGGTGGGACCAGTGGTGGGTAGTAAAAGGGTATTATAGGAGGATTAGTTTGGCAGTGTTGGGAGTTTACCGGATGAACAAGGCATTTATCAGCCCAAGAATGACAGAAACAGAGGAAGAGGGAGGAGCCAACTTGACTGAGAGCCTGTCTTATGGGCACTGTGCCTGGGTCCCTGACTATAGGGTCCCAGCAGAAGAGCAGGCAACATCTGTCTTCTTAGGGACTTTGACTGGTAGGGAGTGGGGCTGTGGGCCAAACCTCGGCACTTCTCACCTGCAGTGCATCTTTGTGTGAGTTGAGAAGGCATCCCTTCCTCCAGGCCAGTACAAGCCATTCTGGGTCCAAGGCTTAAGGATTAAAGTAGGAGCTGAACTTCACTCAAGGTGGAACAAAACCCTCACCAGCCTAAGCAGAAACTCTAAGGTGTGAGAAGACCCCACTACTTCCTATAACTCAAAGTAAGAATGAAAGAAAGCGACTTGGTAGGTCTAATGTCAATATCAAATGATATTTCCACCTGCAAATCACCTGTACCTCGGCCTAGAACATAATTGCATGAATAAATGTCCTTTCTCTCTCTCATATGTCCTTCAAGATGCCTAGCTTCAAGGCTTCCCTGGTGGTCCTGTGGCTAAAACTCCAGGCTTCCAATGCAGGGGGCCTGAGTTCCATCCCTGGTCAGGGGCCTAGATCCCACATGCTGCCGTGAAGATCGAAGATCCCACATGCCACAGCTAAGAAATGAGAGATAACTGCTTTATTATTTCCTTGGGCAACGCCCAGGACGGGGCGTGTCTCTGTTGGCTCCTCTGGTTTCGCATCTCCATAGGAAGCTGTCATGGTAAAGAGTTGTTGTTGTTCAGTTACTAAGCCATGTCTGACTGTTTGCAACCAGCTAGAAAAGGGCCACATGGTTCACTGGCTATAAGCAAGAACGGCAGAAGGCCTCCGAGGAGGCAGAGCCAGGAGACAGAAAGGGCACGGGGTGAGGAGTTTGGTGGTTATGGTGGCATGAAAGGGCACAACTGTCCACTGGAGTGGTACATCCACTTCCAGAGGGGTTAGAGGTCCCTGGGGAACAAACCGGCCAAACCCAGATACTGGTCCCCAGTTCATGAACATGAAACGTGAAAGGCTTTGGTGGCATCTCCGCATCATCGCCTATCAGGAGGGTCTCTTGCTCTGAAGACAAAGGAGGAAAGAGAAGGGCCAAGAAAAGGAGGCAGTACAGGGGCTTCCGGAGAAATAAGCCGAAACTCTAAAGAAAAATGTTTTTGCTTGACTTGTTTGTGCAAAGACCTGAACCCTGACATGCCAAATATATTTTTTTTTCCGATTCATTTGCATGTTTTGACAGGAAGTAAATGCAAGTAAAAGTTCTCCTTACTTTCTTTATAGGGCAACTAAAATGAAAACTACACATATAAAAATATATCTCTAATGAATGTGCAAAGGAACTATCTAGAGCCTTAAGATCCGCTTCTGTACTTTCAAATTTTCTAGGCCACATTTTAAGAAGCAAAGCGAATCAGTGAGATATTCTGCCCTATTATGTTTTCATCCTGTCTTCAGACCTAGTGAGTTACTGCTAGAACCTAAGCACACTGCACTTACCAAGAATATACAAACCGTCAGACACACACACCTAGAAGGGCCTCTGTTATAATTTCCACAAGGAATTCTATTTCCTACTAAACAGCTTTTCTTTAAAATTCTTTTTAAGAATTTTGCTCTAAGGCTGTCTCCTCTTAGCTGTCTAGAAACCAGAGAACTTAGCATCTCCTTTCTTTAGTGAAAGCTTCATATGAAATAACTTAGGAAAGTCTTACTTAGAAAAAATATTGTGGGGACTTCCTGGGGGTCCAGTGGCTAAGACTCTTTGTTCCTATGCAGGAAGCCCAGGTTCAATCACTGCTCAGGGAACTAGACCCTACATGCTGCAACTAAGACCCAGCCTAGCCAAATAAATACATATCTATTTTTAAAGTGTGAAAAAAAAATGGCATAACAGAATTAGATTTGCTTCTCATTTCAGGGGGTTTCCATTTTTAACATTATCTATTTGTTTTTTGGCTGCATCAGGTCTTAGGTGCGGTAGGTAGGCAAGCTCTTCGTTGGGGTGCTTGGGCTCAGTAGTTATGGCATGCAGGCTCAGTCCCCACCTCCATCCGCCCCCCACCCCCAGCACATGGGATCTTAGTTCCTCGACCAGGGATCGAGCTGGCATCCCTTGCACTGGAAGGCAGGTTCTTAACCACTGGCAGGTTCTTAACCACAGGGAAGTCCCTCAAGGGTTTTCTTACCTGCTGACCCCTACTGAAATAAGACATTTCTACGGGTAAATTTTTTTTTTAATTTTTGTACTTTACCTTTTGTTTTTGGGCTACACTGGGTCTTCATTGTGGTGTGTGGGCTCTCTAGTTGGAGAGCTTAGTTGTTCCGTGACATGTGGGATCTTAGTTCCCTGACGTGATGGAACCACGCCCCCTGCATTGCAAGGTGGATTCTTAGCCCCTAGACCACCAGGGACGTCCCTCTGTGGGTAAACTTGGCTTTAGCAGCTTTTCCGTGGAGCTGTATTTCTTCTCTGCAGTAGAAGAAGCACATCATTCCATCACCCAGAAACCTAACCACCGTGCTATGCAACATTGGAGCTACAAGCATGGTCACCCAACTGTATTTAACTGAGGCTGCTGTTACTTTTTTTTTTTAACAGTTTCTCCTTTTGATGAAGTTGTTTCCCTGAATGCATTGCTGGTCAAGAGTCAGGTTTTCTAGTTTCAGCAGTTTTTGTCATAAAACACCAGGAAGGACCTTTCCTGAGTGTAGTCTCTCTTGTCAGAGGGTACACAGATTGGAAACCTGTTGAGCTCACATTTGGATGACAAGAAAAGGAAGGAGGGAGAACTCTCAGACGCTTTTAATCTGAAGTCCACATGTCATGCCTCGGAGCAGCTAAGCCCATGGCCCACAGCTGCTGAAGCCCACCCACTCTAGAACCCATGCCCCACAAGAGAAGTCACCGGAGCAGCCCCTGCTCACCACAACTGAGAGAGACCCACTGCAACAAAGGCCCGCAGAGCCTTCAGCGGTCTTCTCTGGTCTCTGTATGGGCCACCAAAACGTTGACCTAAAATAAACCCACTGCCAGATATTTTTCCAGCAAAGATGGGTTTATTTAGGATCAAAGGCTGCACTTATCTCACACGCTAGTAAAGTAATGCTCAAAACTCTCCAAGGCAGGCTTCAGCAGTACGTGAACCATGAACTTCCAGATGTTCAAGCTGGTTTTAGAAAAGACAGAGGAACCAGAGATCAAATTGCCAACATCCACTGGATCATGGAAAAAGCAAGAGAGTTCCAGAAAAACATCTATTTCTGCTTTATTGACTATGCCAAAGCCTTTGACTATGTGGATCACAATCAGTTCAGTTCAGTCGCTCAGTCATGTCCGACTCTTTGCAACCCCATGAATCGCAGCACTCCAGGCCTCCCTGTTCATCACCAACTCCCGGAGTTCACTCAGACTCACGTCCATCGAGTCCGTGATGCCATCCAGCCATCTCATCCTCGTTCGTCCCCTTCTCCTCCTGCCCCCAATTCCTCCCAGCATCAGAGTCTTCTCCAGTGAGTCAACTCTTCTCATAAGGTGGCCAAAGTACTGGAGTTTCAGCTTTAGCATCATTCCTTCCAAAGAAATCCCAGGGCTGATCTCCTTCAGAATGGACTGGTTGGATCTCCTTGCAGTCCA
>SJYX01000564.1:34497-104473 GCA_006410675.1 Oreotragus oreotragus | reverse complement strand
TTTGTGGGGGGGGGGGGGGGGGGGGGGGCAAACTAAGGGGAGTGGGTGATGGGGCTTTGTCCTGAGTTACCTGGGCCTCCGGGTGGGGGGCAGGGACAGGCGATGACCTCCACGGTACCCCTTACAGACTGCGGTCGCCCCGAGCCCTCTGCCCGAATCGTGGGGGGCTCAGACTCTCAGCCGGGCACCTGGCCGTGGCAGGTGAGCCTGCATCATGGCGGGGGCCACATCTGCGGGGGCTCCCTCATCGCCCCTTCCTGGGTCCTCTCGGCTGCTCACTGTTTCGTGACGTGAGTATTCGCGCACGTCCAGTCCCTCTCCTGCAAAAAGCCGAGCTCGACCGGCAGCTGGACCCCGCGGACCCAAGCTTAACCTGGAGCCCGGCCCGCCCCTGCCTCCCCACCCTCCTGACGCTAAGTGCTCTGCGGGGTATCCGGGTTCTGACTATCTGGGGAAGGCAGCCAGCGGACTCGCCCCGTCACCCCACCAACTATCCGAATCTGGATTCCATCTTTCCAGTTCTCCGCCCCAACACCTCCAAATCGCATTCGCTCCTCCCGCTTTTACGAAGCTAGCTCAACCCCGATCGCCCCAGCCCTAAATCTAGATGGGACGCACCTCTCCTAGGGTCTGGCTGACCCTATCTTTTCCCTGACTCCGAGCCCCCACCCCACGAGGGTCTGCCCGCTCCCTCGGGTCCACCTGACCCCCTTCCTGCCTCGGCGCAGGAACGGGACCTTGGAGCCCGCGGCCGAGTGGTCGGTGGTGCTGGGTGTGCACTCGCAGGACGGGCCCCCGGACGGCGTGCACGTCCGCGCGGTGGCCGCCATCCTGGTGCCGGACAACTACAGCAGCGTGGAACGGGGCACCGACGTGGCCCTGCTGCGCCTGGCCTCGCCCGCCAGGCTGGGCCCCTCCGTGCGGCCCGTCTGCCTGCCCCGAGCCTCGCACCGCTTTGCTCACGGCACCGCCTGCTGGGCCACCGGCTGGGGGGACGTCCAGGAGGAGGGTGAGTGGAAAAGAGAGGTGTCTTGGGAGGTGGGCGATTGGGGGTGGAGCCTACCAGGTGGGTCCCTCCCCGGGTACTTGATGGGGCCATTCCTGCGATGATGATGTCGGGAGAAGAGTGGAGAGGAGCCGGAGGGGACACTGATTTTGGATGTGGTGGATTTAAATGCCAGGGTGCAAGGAGACAGAGATGTCCAGAAGGCAGTCGCAGGGGACCTAGCCGTTATTGCTCAGTCGCTCAGTCGTGTCCAACTCTATGGGACCCCAAGGACTGCAGCACTCCAGGCTTCCCTGTCCTTCACCAACTCCCGGAGTTTGCTCAGACTCATGCGCATTGATTCGTGCCATGGCGCATGGGGACAGACATGTCCAGGAGAGCCCCGGAGGGTACCAGGCTAAGCCCTGGGGAAGAGAGGACTGCATCCCTGCCTCACAGCTTTCTTCTCTGGTTCTGTCCACAGACCCCCTGCCTCTCCCCTGGGTGCTACAAGAAGTGGAGCTGAGGTTGCTGGGAGAGGCTGCTTGTCAGTGTCTCTACAGCCGGCCTGGCCCCTTCAATCTCACTTTCCAGCTGTTGCCAGGGATGCTATGTGCCGGCTACCCGGAAGGCCGCAGGGACACCTGCCAGGTGAGGGGAGGCACCTGCACCTGCCTGCAGGGCCAGGCAGAGCCCTAACCAATAGGAAGCAGTGTGAGGAGTAGACTAATCCTCTCTCTTCATATTTCTGAATGTCATCCGCAAAAAGAGGGCAAGATTGCCAGCAGAAGGGATCGATGTGAGGATTATAAATGGACAGAACTTGGGGCTCAACAAATGGCCACTATTATTCATGGGCAATATAGTGCAGTGGATGTCCAGTTTAGAAGCTCAGCGCCATTGCTTGTGAACTGTGTGGATTTGGCCAAGTTATTTAACTTCCCTGTGCAGACTTTCTCATCAGAAAGATGGGATGATAGCGTTACCTACTTCGTCGGAGGTTATAATGATTAAATAAATTTGTACATGTAAAAAGTATTTCTGGAATCCCTGATGGCTCAGTGGTAAAGAATTCGCTTGCAGTGCAAGAGACCGCCTGTAATACAGGAGACATGGATTCGATCCCTGGGTTGGAAAGATCCTTTGGAGAAGGAAATAGCAAGCCACTCCAGTATTCTTGTCTGGGAAATCCCATGGACAGAGGAGTCTGGCAGATATAGTCCATGGGATCTTGAGAGCTGGACCCCACTTAGCAACTAAACCACCACCGAAAAGGATTTAGAACAAGGTCTGGTCCTTGTGCATGCGTGCTAAGTCGCTTCAGTCATGTCCTGCTCTTTGCACCCCTGTGGACTGTGTAGCCCACCAGGCTTCCTCTGACCATGGGATTCTCCAGGCAATTATCCCATACCGTAGCCTAGAGCACAGGACCTGTTACTTAGTGGATACTCAACAAATAGTTATTTTTAAAAAGGAATTAATCCTTCACAGAAGGGGATTTTCCGGATAACGGGCTGAAGGCCAAAACATGATATATTTTAACCATTGTCCCCAGAAATGTTCCTCAAACGGCACACATTTTTGACGGCACTCAAGCATGCATGGTGGTGATGGGAATTCAGGTTTGATGATTTTCAGGGTCCCTCCCAATTATGAAAAAGGAGATTCCGTGGTATAATGGTGAGCACTCCAGACTCTGAATCCAGCGATCCAAGTCCATGTCTCAGTGGGACATTTCTGTTTGGGCTTCCCTGGTAACTCAGCTGATAAAGAGTCTGCCTGTAATGCAGGAGAACCTGGTTCAATTCCTGAGTCAGGAGTTCCCCTGGAGAAGGGATAGGCTACCCACTCCAGTATTCTTGGGCTTCCCTGGTGGCTCAGTCAGTAAAGAATCTCCCTGCAGTGGGTTCGATCCCTGGGTTGGGAAGATTGCCTGGAGGAAGGCATGGCAACCCACTCCAGTATTCTTGCCTGGAGAATTCCATGGACAGAGGAGCCTGGCAGGTTACAGTCCATGGGGTCACAAAGAGTCAGCATGACTGGGTGACTAAGCACAGCACAGCACGCAGTTATGAGGTTCCAGAACCTATGGACATAATCCTTGCCTCTTGAACAGGATTGCCAACAACTCAGCTTTCTCTAGACCAGTGCTGCTGTCCAATAAAACTTATGATGATAGAAATGTTTTTCTATCTGTACTGTCCAGGATTATAGTCACTAGCCACACTGGCTATTGAACATTTTTTAAATTTATTTATTTTTAATTGAAGAATAGTTGCTTTACAATATTGTGTTGGTTTCTCCCACACATTATTGAACATTCGAAAGGTGGCTAGTGTGATTGAGGAAATGAATTTTTAATTTTATTAAATGTTAATTAATTCAAATAGTCACAGGGGCTAGCACATGTATCATATTGGACAGTACAGTTCTGGATAATTCTGAGCTTCCTCTGTAATCCTCCTCAGGTCACAGAGATGCCTGACCTGGATTATAGTCATATCTTAGGGACAATGCCCCAGCAGTAAACGGTCCCAGAACCCTTGTTTTAATGTCTGTTTCTTGTAATTCTTCCTCCTTACTTTTCTACAAACCATCCTTTCTTGGTGCTTTCCTAACAGCCTTTTCCTCCTGAATGCTGACATCTCTGATTTACTTTTTTTTTTTTTTGGCTGCATAGGTTCTTAGTTCACTCGGAATCTTCAATCTAGTTCCCTGTCCAGGGATTGAACCTGGGTCCCCTGCATTGGAAGCAAGGACTCTTAGTCATTGGACCACCAGGGAAGTGCCTCCGATTTACTTTAACAGTTTAACAAGGAATTCTAACAGCTTAGAAACCAAAGACAGTGTTTAACAATTTATTGAGGAATCATTTGGCTCTGAATGAGACCGTCAGGCCTCTCAGATGTGGCCTTGACTGCATTAGCTTGGTGCTCTAGGCTTTGGTTCCTCATCAGCCTTTCTGTTCTACAAGGCTTTCTCCTGCTCACAGCTGTAGGGGTCACAGAGGACAAGGCACAGCCCACGTAGGTTTCCGGCAGAAGGTGGCTGTGTGTAGGACCCAAAAGAAGAGGTGGTCCAAGATAAGCTGGTAGGTCCCTGGGCTGATCCAGTGACACTGAGTCATCTGTCATCAGGGAGACTCTGGGGGACCCCTGGTCTGCAAGGAAGGTGGCCGATGGTTCCAGGCGGGAATCACCAGCTTTGGCTTTGGCTGTGGACGGAGGAACCGCCCTGGAGTCTTCACTGCTGTTGCTCCCTATGAGGCATGGATAAGGGAACAGGTGCTGGGCTCAGAGCCTGGGCCTGCCTTCCCCACCCAGTCCCCGGAAGCCCAGTCAGGCCTCCCCGAGCCCACAAATGAGAACTGCACCATCGCCCTGCCAGGTGAGGAAGGCAGGACCCCTAGATGTCAGCTGGATCTGGGAGATTTGAGTTCAGGTGGAAACTGCGTGGGTTCAGGAGGCCCTCTGACTCAGGCCTCTCACCCCTCAGAGTGTGGGAAAGCCCGGAGGCCAGGGGCCTGGCCCTGGGAAGCCCAGGTGATGGTCCCAGGATCCAGACCCTGCTATGGGGCACTGGTGTCTGAAAGCTGGGTCTTGGCACCTGCCAGTTGCTTTCCAGGGTAAGTGAAAACCCAGTCTTGGGCAGATTCTTGCTCAGTCTGAGACACTATCTAACTGGCCCCAGCCATTCCCTTGGGTAGAATAGGGGTGGGGGGGTGAGGTCCCACTGGAGGTGTATGATCCAGCTCAAAAATCAGGGTCCTAGTCTCTCTGGGGCAAATAGAGGGGTAATATAAATTCGACCCAAGATTGGGCGGAGGGGTGGGGGGAAGGAGATGCAGAATCTAGAGACCCAGACTCTAAGCCAAGGGTGGAGGTTTAGAGCTGAGCTTGCAGGATCCAGCTCATGTCCCCAGTCTCCCCATCCCGCCGTCACATCAGCTCAGCCCGCCCGCCCAGCGACCTGGACTACTGGCGCGTCCAGCTGCCCTCGCGCCCGCACGCGGAGCAGGTGGCGCGCCTCGTGCCGCACGAGAACGCCTCGTGGGACGACGCCTCGAACCTGGCGCTGCTGCAGCTGCGCGCGCCCGTGAACCTGAGCGCGGCCCCGCGGCCAGTGTGTCTACCCCACCCGGAACACTATTTCCTGCCAGGGAGCCGCTGCCGCCTGGCTCGCTGGGGCCGCGGGGGTGAGCGGGGGCCCGGCGCCGGCCGGGCGGGGCGGACCCGGGGCCGGACGCGGCGGGAGCGCTGGTTCCCTCCCCTTCTCTCGCAGAACCCGCGCCCGGAGCCAGCTCGCTGCTTGAGGCGGAGCTGTTGGGCGCCTGGTGGTGTCACTGCCTGTACGGCCGCCAGGGGGCGTCAGTGCCGCCGCCAGGAGAGCCGCCGCAGGCTCTCTGCCCCGCCTACCAGGAGGAGGAGGCGGAGAGGAACTGCTGGGTGAGCGGCGGGGGCGGGGTCTAAGAGTTGGAGTAAGAAGGAGGAGCGGACTGTAGGCGGGGCCTGGGAGGGACGGTGCCAGGGAGGGGCGGGGAACCGGGAGCCGCGCTGTGGGGGCGGAGACGGGGTGAAGGCGGGGCCTGATCCTGGAAGCCCTCTGGGGAGCGGCCAGGACCCGGCAAGACCGTGGGACTTTTTAACTCCTCTTGGTTTAAAGAGAATCCTAAAATGAGGGGAGCCTTCTTACTCAGATTAGTGTTGGAGCCTGGCTTGGAGGAGGTGGGATTTCTTATGTCCGAGTACGGGACAGTTTGGAGCCAGGGAAGCTCCAGGACTTTTGCTCTCCCCTCATCAACTGACACACGCGCATAAAGGCTGTTAACACAGACACCCTCTTGCTACAGAACTACTCTCATTGGAGCCTGCTGTGCCGGGAAGAGGGGACCTGGTTCTTGGCTGGAATCAGCGACTTGCCCAGTGACTGCCTGCGTCCCAGAGTTTTCTACCCCCTGCAGACCCACGGTCCATGGATCAGCCATGTGACTCGGGGGGCCTACCTGGAGGACCAGCTGGCCTGGGACTGGGGACCTGAGGGGGAGGAGACTGAGGCACAGACCTGTCCCCCTCACACAGAGAATGGTGGTGAGGAAGGGCCTTTGGGGCTTAGGGGCTGCTGGGGGTGCTTAGATCCATGGTAGGGGCTTTGAGGGTCAGCTGTGTGGTCCCCACTGAGGGGCTCATCGCCTCTCCCTAGCCTGTGGCCTGCGGCCAGAGCCGGCTCCGATGGGGGTCCTGTGGCCCTGGCTGGCAGAGGTGCATGTAGCTGGTGAGCGAGTCTGCGCTGGCATCCTCGTGGCCCCAGGCTGGGTCCTGGCAGCCACTCACTGTGTTCTCAGGTGGGTCTCATCCATCTTCCTGGCAAGAGGGAGACATTGGGAGAGGGGCCAAAGGACACTAGCGGGCTGTTCCCCTTTAGGGGTTTTATTGCACCAGGAATTGCTTGAAGTGTTTTGAGACAGAAGAGAGGTTTCAAAGGAGGGCTAATGAAGGAGTCAATGGAATGACCCTGGACATTTGTTCCATGCTTTCCCCTGGGCTGGGAAGGATTTATCTGCAATGAGGGGATGAGGAAGTGACGCTGGACCTTGTTTCTGCAGGCCAGGCTCTACAACAGTGCCTTATATTGAAGTGTACCTGGGCCGGGCAGGGGCCAGCCCCCTCCCCCAGAGCCACCAGGTGTCCCGGTTGGTCATCAGCATCCGCTTGTCCCGGCACCTGGGACTGCGGCCCCCCCTGGCCCTCCTGGAGCTGAGCTCCCGAGTGGAGCCCTCCCCATCAGCCTTGCCCATCTGCCTTCACCCAGGGGGTACCCCCCTGGGGGCCAGTTGCTGGGTACTGGGCTGGAAGGACCCCCAGGATCGAGGTGAGAGCCCTGGGTCCTGGGGATGAGAAGGGACAGGGGGTCAGAATGCCTGGGACAACCTTCCTTCCTGTCTCTAGTCCCTGTGGCTGCTGCTGTCTCCATCTTGACTCCGCGACTCTGTCACTGCCTCTATCAAGGCCTTCTGCCTCCTGGAACTCTGTGTGTCCTGTATGCAGAGGGGCAAGAAGACAGATGTGAGGTACAGGGCCTGGGTATCCTGGTCAGGGCAGAGGCTGTGCTGGGCAGCTGGACGCCAGGGGGAGAGCAGGGTGGGGCTTCGTAGGTGCTGGGTTTCAGATAGGAAGATGCAGTGCTTTCTGACTGGACCTTGGGAGAGACCAAGGGGGCCAAGATGCCTGAGGATGGAGAGGGACCGTGGTTTGTGACTGGGTCCCAGGAGGCGCAGGGGACCGGAAGGAAGAGTAAGGGCCCCTGTTGGTCTTGGCCCTGATGCTGCAGGTGACCTCAGCACCTCCGCTCCTGTGCCAGACTGAGGGAGGCTCCTGGGTCCTCGTGGGCATGGCTGTTCGAGGCAGCCGGGAGCTGTTTGCTGCCACTGGCCCTGAAGAGGCCTGGATCTCCCAGACAGTGGGGGAGGCACCTTTTCTACCCCCAAGCGGCTTCCCCCACTGGCTCCCTGAAGGCAGCGACCTCTGTCCCCCTGACATGGCCAGGGCCTCAGGTTCCCCACAGGCTGCTCTTTTCCTGCTGCTTCTGACCCCCCTGATCCAGGCCTGAGGTCCCCCCCCCCACCCTGCAACCTCCCCAGCCCCCAGGGCCCTGGGCTACCTCCCCTTCACTTCCCCCACCCCCTTCCACCTTCCACTTCCCGCCCAGTGAGGCTGGAATGTAGCCCAACCGGCTCCCGTTCTCTTACCCAGAACCTCTGGAGGGCTCCACCCACCTAGACTGCAGCGGCTTCGGATAATTGGGCTTCAGTGCCCAGCTATTTCGGGCTCTGGCATTCTTGAGGGCAGCGGGAGCCAGCGGACAATAAACATGTAAACACAGACACGTGGCCTTGTGGCACGGCTGGAGGCAGGCTGAGGGGCAGGGGGGGTGGCCCCCAGGGCTGGGCCTCTCCCTCCTAGGCCTCTGTGAGTCAGGCTGTGGGCAACCAGGAAATGTGTCTCGATAAGGTGGCAGCTGTCCTTCATTCCTGCCCCAGGGCGGGGAGGCTGGGTGGCCAGCTGGGTGTGTGTCACATCCCCAGTGGAATCAGCGTCCCTGACACCTGCTNTGCAACCTCCCCAGCCCCCAGGGCCCTGGGCTACCTCCCCTTCACTTCCCCCACCCCCTTCCACCTTCCACTTCCCGCCCAGTGAGGCTGGAATGTAGCCCAACCGGCTCCCGTTCTCTTACCCAGAACCTCTGGAGCGCTCCACCCACCTAGACTGCAGCGGCTTCGGATAATTGGGCTTCAGTGCCCAGCTATTTCGGGCTCTGGCATTCTTGAGGGCAGCGGGAGCCAGCGGACAATAAACATGTAAACACAGACACGTGGCCTTGTGGCACGGCTGGAGGCAGGCTGAGGGGCAGGGGGGGTGGCCCCCAGGGCTGGGCCTCTCCCTCCTAGGCCTCTGTGAGTCAGGCTGTGGGCAACCAGGAAATGTGTCTCGATAAGGTGGCAGCTGTCCTTCATTCCTGCCCCAGGGCGGGGAGGCTGGGTGGCCAGCTGGGTGTGTGTCACATCCCCAGTGGAATCAGCGTCCCTGACACCTGCTGGCCACCTCAGCCTTGGCCCTGCTGCCTCTCCCCGTCGAGACCAAGAAGGACTGAGGGTGATGGTCAGCAGGAGACTCCAGGGGTCTGGGAGTCCCGGGTCTGTCTGTCATATTCTGCACCCACGGGGAGCCGCCCCCATATACACCCCCTGATGAATGGTGTCCCAGAGTGTACGCCTCCGGTGTCCTCGTACACACACCACACTTGTACCCTTCAAGGGCCCACCACATCCTGCCCAAAGCCCCCAGGGTCTGGACCCCATCATGAGTCGCTCATCTGTATATCTCACAGCCTCGTCCCATCACTAACCGGTGTGTGTGTGTGTGTGTTAGTTGCTCAGTTGTGTCCGACTCTGCGACTCCATGGACTGTAGCCCACCAGGCTCCTCTGTCTGTGGGATTCTCCAGGCAAGAATACTGACGTGGGTTGCCATTTCCTCCTCCAGGGGAATCTTCCCAACCCAGGGATCCAACCCTGGTCTCCCAAATTGCAGATAGATTCTTTACCGTCTTAAGCCACCAGGGAAGCCACAGCCAGTGTACCTCCATGTATTAATTCAACCACGTTTCCTGCTAACTACTGACTCCTGGCTAACTCCAGCTAACTCAGGACTCTGCGCTTCCACTGCAGGGGGTGTGGGTTCCATCCCTGATTAGGGAACTATGACCCCCGCACTGCATGGAGCAACATGGCTGGGGCCTTGACAAGCCCATGAAATGCTCCCAGCATGGCGGGGAACACGTGGACTCGGGGTCAGGAGAAAGCCCCAGAGGAGATGATGTTCCGCACAGAATAAAAGCAAAGGAAGACCCATATGGGGCAGAAGGGTTGCTTGGGGTGGAAACCAGCCGCTAAGGGTAGCAATGGGTGCTACCCCCCACTGAGGGCACCTCTGCGGCTGGAGTCACTGTTTGCAGCAAAGGGTATGAACAGATGGCTGAGTCACTCATATGCAGCAGAGGGTTGACTAGGCAGAGGGTAGGGGGAGACCTATAGGAAAGCTGGAAGTTCTTGAAAGATTGAGGGACTGACGAGATGGACAGAGGATCTTCTTTTCTTTTTGGCTGTGGCAGGTGTTAGTTGCAGCACACAGACTCTGCTGTGGTGCGTAGACTTCTCTCTAATTATGGTGCACAGACTCTAGAGGTCGAGGGTCCAGTAGTGGGGGTGCCTGGGCTTTAGTTGCCCCCACGCCATGTAGTATCTCAATTCCCTGGCCAGGGATTAAACCTGCACCCCTTCACTGGAAGGTAAGATTCTTCCAGTGGTTAACTGGCCCACTAGGAAGGTCCCTGGACAGAAGTTCTTAAAGCACATGGCTTTTTTTTTTTTTGGCTATGCTACCTAGCATTCAGGGATCTTAGTTCACCTGTCCATGACCTCCTCCTGCAGTAGAAGTACAGAGTTTTGGCCACTTGACCACCAGGGAATTCTGGCGCCTGGCTTATCTTTAGCTGCCAGATCTCAAAGATAATACTCCCCTGAATCTGTCCCCATAGAGACATACACCCTGATCTGTTCCCCATACCCAGTCAGTCATACATATGCCATCCTCCATAAACATTTAATATGCCCCATTCTCTACCCAAACCCACCCATCATGTCCAGCGTCTTGCCTTCTCCACTTCAGCTTAGACTCCTTCCCAAGTCAGTCTTATCCCCTTTCCCAATCAAGGAATTCCCTGCCCTCCAGCCTGGGCCCTAAAGTCCTGGCTCAGAGAGCCAGATGCCTAGTCTCAGGGAAGGAAGGTGGGCAAGTAGGGGCTCTCTTTTTCTAAAGCTTGAAGTCAACACACATTCCCAGTTGCCTGAATTTCTACAGTCACAGAGGAAGCACCTGATTCCCCAGACCAGGCACATGGGCCCCCTGCACCCTCCACTAGAGGACCCTTCACCTGGATCACCTTTCCCCATCTTTGCCTTGTTAACGCCTTTTCAAAAGCCTTTGAGGTCTCAGTTTGAAAGGCACCTTCTTGAGGAGCCCTTCTTGATGCCAGCCTGGGTCAGGCTCCTGTCGATGGCCTCCAGAGCCGCCCCCATCCCGCCCTGCGCTTCTTTCTCCATCTCCAGCCTCATCTGAAGTTATTCTGTAATTGCTTGTGTCATCCTGTGATTCAGGTCTGTCACCTCAACTTCACCATGAGCTCAGGGAAGGCAGGACGGTGTCCGCTTTGTCTCCTGTACCTGGGACATATTAGGCTCTCAATAAATATGTAAGGAATGATGAACATCCCCAGACACGTCACCACACCTCATCACATGCAGATGAGGTTGCAGGCTCCACAGTAGGGCCTGAAGGAGCCCTAGCCCCGGGGCAGAGCCGGGTGTCCCGGGGCTCAGACACCAGGCTTCAGGAGAGGAGGGAGCAGTAAGATAACAGAGGCCAGGCCAGGCCAGGCCCTGAGGGGGCATAACAGGTATGGGAGATCTGAAAGACCTGGGCCCAAGAGCAGTTGGGTCAAGAATCCAGACATCCAGGTTTCCAGCCCTGCCTGGGGCTGCTTAAACAACAGCCCCCCCACCTTCCTGCCCACCACACACACAGCCTAGGGGTCACACACACACACACACACAGAGCCTTGTCTGGTGAGAGAGGCCTGGAGCTGAGCGGCGGGAGTTGGGGGGGCGGGGCCAGGGGCGGGGCAGGCAGGTAGGTGCCCTTTCCTGGAGCTGCCACTCCGGAAGGAAGGTCGGTGCGTACCCAGGGCGATCTGGAGACTGGTCCTCACTGCCCGGCTGCAGAGACCCCAGCATTTCCCTTGGCTCACTTCCTACCTTAGAAGCCAGCCTTGGACACCTGCTTCTACCTTCCGCGATCCCGACACCTGGAGCTTGCCTTTGACCCCCTGCCTCTTGCCTTTGAGGTCCCTTCCCTGGGTGCCCAGGGCACCTGGTCCTGGGCCATGGCCCAGAGGTCGGGCCTGGGGCCCAGGTGGCTGGAGACTGTGGCCACTGTGCTTTTGCTTGGATTATTCCGGAATGGGATAGGTGAGTGTGGGCGCGGGCGGGGAGCATGGGGCAGGCAAGGGTGGGAAGGGGAGGAAGGGAGTGCACTGGGGCTAAAGGTATAACCCTTTTCAGGGGTACGTCCCTTATTCCTGTCTCTTATACACATCTAGATGTGTATAAGAGACAGCTCCTGAGGTCATACGAAGTAAGTAGCACAACAGCCGAGAGTACTTATGCTAACACAAAGAAGGGTAGAGCCTTTTTCGGGCCCTACCAGCCTGCCCAGCCCCTCCCAGAATCCTCTGCCCTGCCCCAAGCTGCCGGAATCTGTGATCCTTTTGTTGGAATGGGATTGAATTCCCTAGGGCTCCCGTCCCAGACCTGGCCAGCAACTCCAGTAACCAGAGCTGTGTGAGAAGAAAAGGCCAATCCATTGGGGTAGCCACACCTCAAAGAGAGATGAAGTCTCAGGTGAGTCACGCCACTGAGGGGCCACCTTCCCTGTCCCAAGGGCCACTGCTGACCTGCAGCCCTGCCTCACCAGGGACCCAGGACTTTGGCCTCCTAGCCTCTGGCCATCCTCCCCTTCCTCCCTTGGGGGTTCTCTGCTCCTCCCTCCCCCACCCAGTAGGTGTCCAGGAGCTATGACCTCTGCCTCCCATTTCGTCCACTCCTGTTGTCTTATTTAGGTCCCTGGTAGCACTTGAGGCAGGACGATAGCCTCAGTCTTTAAGACAGTTACGGGCAGATAAGTGACTTGCCCAATGGCACACAGCCAGGAAGTGGCTGCGCTGGGATTTGAAGTCAGGTCTGAGTCCAAAGGTGGGTTGTTTTGAGGGTAACAAACCAAGGGTCAGTCTCCTTGGCAGTCCCTGTTTCACCATGTTCCGGCTATGTCTCACGCAGCCAGTCCTCTCACTTCTAAAATGAAGTTGAAGGAATTCCCTGGCGGTCCAATGGTTAGGACGCTGTGGTTTCACCTTCAAGGGCCCGGTTTGATCTCTGGTTGGGGAACTAGAATCCCACATACCATGCAGCGCAAGCCAAAATAAAATGAAGTCAATTCTGTCTACCTCCTGGGGCTGCTTGAGGAGTCAGGAAGATGAAGGAAGTGAAAGCCCCTTCAGGGCCTGGCATTGCTTGAACTGTTGGTCTCTAAATGGTAGCTATTGTCCTTTTTACGAGGAGATGGGGAGGAGGCTGGCTGGGTGGTTTTCCCTGCACCTGAGAAGGTGACTTTGTGAAGGGCATTTGGGTCCTGCTCCAAACAGTGGCCTTCACAGGGGTGGGGCTGTCCTGGAAATGAAATGAGACGCTCACACCCTGGGATCCAGGCTGTTCTGTTCATTTGTGCAACACATCCACGACTCCATTTGTGTGCCCAGCACTGGGGACGTGTGAGTCTGCCCTCATCTCTGCCCCTAGGGAATGCCCAAGTTGGTTGGTTGAAGTAGACAGTGAGAATGCGAACAGCCCTGTCCAGGAAGCACAGACCCTGGGAGCTCTGAGGCATCACCTATCTCAGCCAGCAGGGCGACGGCAGACTTCAGAGGCTCTGGTATTTGAACCACCTCTATAGGCAAATAGAAGTTGTTATTGTACTCCGTTGCTAACTTTTGGCCAACTCTTTGCAACCCCATGGACTGCAGCACTCCCGGCTCCTCTTATCTACTATCTCCCAGAATTTGCTCAAATTCACATCCATTGATGTCTAACCATCTCATCCTCTGCTACCCACTTCTCCTTTTGCCTTCAGTCTTTCCCAGCATCAGGGTCTTTTCCAGTGAGTCAGCTTTTCCCATCAGGGGGCCAAAGTATCACCATTTCACATTTCAAATAGAGGTGGGGATGAGGAAGACTACCCTAGGTGGAGTGATCTGAGTAAGCAAAGGTCTAGAGGTCTAGTGTGTGGCCCAATGTGACAGCGAGTGTCCAGACTGTTGGCGGAGTGGATGGCAGCGCCATGAGAGGGCCGGAATCTCTCTTAAGGGTAGAATGGAGCCAGGGAAGGATTTAAGCAGCGTTGTGAACTGGCCAGATGTGTAAGGAGTAGATCAGATGGAAGGCAGGAAGGCCCGAGAGGACAGAAGCTGGGTGAGACCTTTAATGAGCCACTGGATCGAGGACAGCAGATGACTGGTGAGCTGGGGGATGGGGACAAAGCCTCGCTGGCTTCTGTGAACTCACCCCTGAAGCTCCAAACCAGACTTCCTGGGCTGTGTCGGGTGAGGAAGTGGTCTGGTGGCTCCAGAGGTCCTGACCCTCTCCTCTTCGTCTCCCGGCAGACTCCTGTGGTATGGTCCCTCAAGGACGCATCACAGGTGGTACCACTGCAGCTCGCGGCCAGTGGCCCTGGCAGGTCAGCATCAACCACCACGGCACCCACGTGTGTGGCGGCTCTCTCGTGTCCAATCAGTGGGTGCTGTCGGCTGCTCACTGCTTCCCAAGGTACCCATGGTTGGGGGGCAGGGTGGGAAAGTGGGGTGGGAGTCAAGATTCAAGGATCAATGTAGGTCAGACTGGGGGTTCTTGGGTTGGATCTAGGGGGTATAAATAAAGCCTGTTAAGGGTCTGTCAGGAGTGAAGGCCAGAGGTCACAGGTCACAGGATAAAACTAGGATGCAGAGTGGGACCCAAAAGGTCAGCTGCTCTGCCTTCACCCCTCTGCCTGCAGTGACAACAAGATAGAAGAATACGAGGTCAAGCTGGGCGCCCACCAGCTGGACTACTACAGCACTGACGCCCAGGTCCGCCGGGTGGCCCAGGTCATTTCCCACGAGAAATATTCCCACGAGGGCTCCATGGGAGACATTGCGCTCCTCCAGCTCAGCAGCTCCGTCACCTTCTCCCGCTACATCCGGCCTATCTGCCTCCCCGCGGCCAACGCCTCCTTCCCCAATGGCCTCCAGTGCATTGTCACTGGCTGGGGCCATGTGGCGCCCTCAGGTGAGGGACAGGGCTGACGTCTAGAGACACAGAGGGGAGCTGACTCAGGCTAGGAGTCCCTGGGTAAGCATCTTTCACCCCCTACAGTGAGCCTCCCGAAACCCCGGCCACTGCAGCAACTTGAGGTACCGCTGATCAGTCGTGAGACCTGTAACTGCCTGTACAATATCAATGCCAAGCCCGGGGAGCCCCACGTAATCGACCAGGATATGCTGTGTGCTGGCTACGTGAACGGGAGCAAGGACGCCTGCCAGGTAAATGCAGGGGGTCTGGGTGAATGGGGGAAGACAGGTGTGTCTTGGGAGATGAGGGCTTGAGGGGGCTTGGCCTGGATGGTTGGAGGCCTGGGGTCCCTACCTGACAGCTGTTGTGTGGATTTTCTTCTCAGGGTGACTCTGGGGGCCCACTTTCCTGCCCAGTGGCAGGCCGCTGGTACCTGGCAGGCATCGTAAGCTGGGGTGATGCCTGTGGGGCCCCTAACAGGCCTGGTGTTTACACCCTGACCTCCGTTTATGCCTCCTGGATTCACTACAAAGTGGCGGAGCTCCAGCCTCAGGTGGTGCCCCAAATGGAGGAGTCCCAGCCCGATGGCCACCTCTGCAGCCACTACAAGGGTTTCAACTCTGCCCCAGCACGGGGCTTGGTGGGGCCCATCCTTCTGCTGCCACTTGGCCTGACCCTGGGCCTCCTCCACCCACTGCATGAGGACTGAGCTGCTCACACCTGGGAGCTGCTTTGCTTCTGAGGCCTCCACATCACACCCAAGGACGGATGCTGCTCCCGTGTTAGGCCCCACCTGGGACATCTGGGCCCAGGGCCTGACTTGAGTCACTCCCTCCTCCCAGGACCCTGTGGGAGTTCAAGGCACCATCCTGAACTCTGAGCCCACTCTTCTGGATTGTTCTTTGGGACAGTAACCTCCACTCCAGGAGTTTACTGCCTGTGGTACTGGCTAGAACCTCTGGTCACTTCCATCTGCTGTCCACAAGCCTATCTGCTGGGCTCCTATGGAGCCCCCAAGGACCCTCTGCTACGAAAATGGGCCCTGGCTCCCCACCCATTTCTAGAAGACTGGCCAGCTGACGGCTACTGAAGAAGGACTGGCTCAGCACCTCACCTGCTGTCTGATGAGCCCCATCACTTCACCCTCTTCCTGTCTTCTGGGCCAGGGCCGCCTCTGAAGTGTGTAAGTCACTTAGTTGTGTCCAGCTCTTTGCAGCCCCATGGACTGTAGCCCATCAGGTTCCTCTGTCCATGGGATTCCCCAGGCAAACACATGGGAGTGAGTGGCCATTTCCCTTCTCCAGGGGATCTTCCTGACCCAGGAATCAAACCCTGATCTCCTGCATTGCAGGTGGATTCTTTACCATCTGAGTCACCAGGGAAGCCTGGGGCTGCCTCTGGGCAGCAGGTTTTCAAGGACAAAAAAGGCCCCAATCTTGCCTCATTGGCTGCCATGCCCCCCCCTTGAGCCCTGACTCCTGGACTCCGGAGGACTGAGCCCCCACCGGAACTGGGCTCCAACATGCATCTGGGGTGGGGGGTCAGAAGGAGTAAAATGTTCTGAGCACAACTGGCTGTGTGTGTGTGTGTGACATGAAATGAATGAAGCCCATCAGCTCTGGGACACCAGCAGCACGCACTTTATTTAAAAAAGTGATGAAACAGGTCTGTACATATTTACAGGCTGGGGGCAAGGAGACACACGTCCAGGAGCAGAGGCGCAGGCCACTCACTTCTTGGAAAGTTTGACTTGCTTGTGCTTGGGGGGTGCCCACTTGAGGCAGACAGAGTCCACTGCCGGGAGAAAAGACAGATGAGAGGCACGACGGCCCCCCCACCCCCCTCCTCCGACTGGGCTGGTCACCCTGGCTGCTCTGCCCTGGGCCCAGGCCAGGTTTCACCTGCAGATGGGAACAAGGGCAGACTGATTCCTGGGGTGGGGGTGGGAAGGGAAGCCCAGGAATGAGTGGCCTGCCTCAGGTTTGGTCCTGGGAGCTGGTCAGACTGGTTTGGGATCAGGTGACAGCAAAAAGGAGGCCTTGGCTCCTGGAGGTCCTTACACCTTACACCTGTCCCCCACCACTCACACACTCACACACACACACACACACACACACACCCGACCAGGGCGGCCCCTTTACCCACCTGTGATGGGCGGTTTCTTATACTGAGCACTTTTAAGGTGTTCCTCCACCAGCTTGGGGGTGACACAGATCACGTGCTGGCCCTTCCAGTACTTGACCATGTTGAGGGACTGAAGGGTGCTGATGATGTCATTCTGAGTGATGCTCGTCATCTGGCTGCACAAGCGGATTAGAGCAGAGGCTGGAGAGAGGTCTGCTCGAGGGGTTTGGCTGGGAGGGGCCAAGGAGAGGGGACTACAGGCAGTCGGAGGAGAGTCTTTCCCTTTGGAAGGACTTACCTAAGGTCCTTGATGGACAGGGTGCCCCGGAAGTCTCGCAAGATCTCCAGCAGGACCCAGGACCAGTAGCTGCGGTAGCTGAGCTTGCCCAGGTCAGACAGTGGCTTCTCAGGGGAGCCGACCGTGCTCTCCAGCTTTGAGAGCTCATAGCCTGGAGGTGGTGGAAACGAGGAAACGGAGGACCCACCCTGCCCTGGCCCCCCTCATCATCATCACCCTTCCTGCAGGAACCACTCACTGAAAGCTATGAGGAACTTCCCGTAGCCACGGCGCTGGTAGGGGGGCAGCGTCAGGATGCAGGCCACGTTGTTCCCATCTGGGGACTCCTTCTCCTGCGGGGGTGGGTGGTCAGGGTCTCTGTGGAGACTTAGCCCCTACTCAGGTCCATCTACCCCCTGCCCCCCACCTCCCTCAACCTGGGCTTTCCAGCACCTTTGAGAAGTAGCCGACGATGTGGGCCCCCTGCCTGTCCACTTCGGTCAAGATGTAAAAGACGAACGGCTCCACGTCAAAGTATAGCGTCTTATGGTCCAGGAAGAGCTTGGCCAGCAGACACAGGTTCTGACAGTAAATCTGAGGGGTGGGGGTGGGTGGAAGCAAGCTCAGGGGGCAGGCAGAATGCTTCCACCTAGCTCCATCAAGGTCTGGGCAGGTGCCGTCACCCTACCCGTTGCAAGTGCCAGGCTCCAGAGGGTAGCCAGTGCTAGCCTGGTGAGAAGTGGGATGCTCACCAGAATGGCCGTGTTTAGCATTGCAAGGAGTCTTAGAGTCACTTTCTGATGGACAGGAAAATGGGAAATCAGATAGGTACGAGCACTCAAGGAGGTCACAGCAGAGCCGGGCTAATCACGGCTACTGCTGCTGAGTGCTCAAGAGGAGTTTGATCTTTAGAGACACAAACTCTTCTATTTCAGCTCAGGAAACAGGTTGAGAGGAGACAGTGGCTCGCCCAAGGTCCCCCAGCTGGTGAGCGCCAGGGCGGGA
Organism: Oreotragus oreotragus; assembly: GCA_006410675.1. Lineage (NCBI taxonomy): Eukaryota > Metazoa > Chordata > Mammalia > Artiodactyla > Bovidae > Oreotragus > Oreotragus oreotragus. The sequence continues at coordinate 86,591 of SJYX01000564.1, read as the reverse complement.
CTCAAGCTGGTGTGTGAGTTCTGTCTGATCATAGCCATGCCCTCAGACCTAGCACATGGTGAAGGGTGAACGTGGGGGGTTGGTAAATGTCTGCAGATGAACAATCCTTGAGCCTGACTCCACAGCCCAAGCTATCTACCCCATCAGCTGTGCCAGGCCAGAGACCAATGTCAGGAGGGCCAGAGGAACCTTGAGGTTGGCTGCATGGCAGACATCAAGGACACCTTTTACAACCACTCTCATTTGACCCAACAGTTGTGTGAGCCCAGCACTATTGACTCATTTTGCTTAGGAGGAAACTGAGGATCTGTAAGGGTGAGGGACTGCCTGAGGCCTCAAAGCTGTACCAGATGGAGCTGAAAGAACACCCACGTCTCTGCTCCGTCTCTTTCTGCCCCTCCAACCCCACTGATGTTCAGGAAGGCAGAGCAGGGGGCTCACGTGAGGCTATTTAGCAAGCTATTCATCACAAAGCTGGCAAAAGCCCGTGTTTACTAAGTCCCTGCTCAATGCCAAGAACTGGGCTAAGTACTTGACTTTGCTGTTTCATTTATTCCATTAACAAGTCTCGTAGGTAAATATTAGCATGACTCCTCTCTTGAAGAGGAGAAAACAGGAACAGAAGACCTTAAGTAACTTGTCCAAGGTCAGGAAGGAAGTGACAGGGCGATTTGAAGCCTGGAGCCACTCAGAAGCCAGCCCCCTGCATCTTACACTCCGCTGTCCTTGCACGGGAATTGGGGACCCTCGGTGAGACCCTTCTAGACTGACCAGGCAAAGGCCAAGTTGTCCATGACAGCAAAGCACGCCCCAGAGACCGTACACTGCCCCACTGAAGTCCTTCAGGAACAAGGAACTTGGCGTCAGAGCCACAGAGCTCTCGGGCAGGAAACCTCACACAGAGCAGTTCCCATCCAGGAAAAACAAACGCCGTTTCTTCAGGCAGAAGAGAAAGCAGGTCTGAACAATACCCTGAGGCTGGACAATCACCACTCTGGGTTCCAGAAGCACCTGAGCCTAAGCCACCCCCAGCTACCCCGTGAGAAGCCAAATTCCTCAGGGACAGAAGGGAAACCCAGAAGCTGAGGGTGGCACCATGCGGAGCTGACTTTGCACAGAACACAGGCTGGGTGCCAGGCTGAGCACAAGCCCGCAGGCCTCTTCTCATGCCAAGGCTGGCCTCTGCCCTTTATCGATGGTGAGGAACGTCAGGAAGTGTCTAGCGCGTCCCCCATTTCCATGGTAACTCTGCCCAAGGGCTCACCTTGTGGTCTTTGCCATCCACTTCATACACAGAGATGTTGCTCTTTCGGTAGATCTCCTTTCCCGGGGGTTGCCGCCACTGGCACTGGCCCTGGGTGGGGGTGAGAGGGCGGAGGCACAGATGTGGGGTCCCGAGTTTCCCCGCTGGGTGCCCCAACCCACCCTGTTTGGCTGACAGCAGGCCTCTGCTTCTCTCCACTTCCCCATCCTTCATCTATATCAAGTAACTCACTCAACCATCAGGGGAGACAAATCCTATTTTACAGATGGAGAAACTGAGGCACACTAACAGGCCAGGTAACTGGCATGAACATCACACAGCAGGATAATTACAAGTCCAGCTCAGCCTGGCTCTGGACGGCCAGCACCCATGACAAGGTTGTTTCCTAAACCACACACATTTGCCCAAGAATCCACCCCGTGGGAAACACATCACCATGCCAGCCAGGCGGCTCATGTGTGTGGCCAAGCATTCCAACCATCCAGGTGTCACAGTCCCATGGCTTGGGGCTGTGCTGACTTCCTCTTTTACACAGAGGAACCTGGCACAGGACAGGCCTTGATAAATATGTGGTGAGGACCAGGGACCCCAGAAGGCCCCCATGCCACAGAAGAGGAACCTGAGGTCTGCGGAGGCTCCAGCCAAGGCAGAGTCAGGCCTGGAAGCCAGGTCTCTCCACCCAGGCCAGCTTTTCCTTGGATCCACGGCTTGTGAGCCTGTCCCTCCTGCCCTAGGCCGCGCTCTCAGGTGGCCTTCAGCCTCGACGCCCACCCCCTGCACGTACCAGACCCAGCCCAGCCTTACCAAGTGGAAGCGGTAGCTCTTCTCGTATTTCATATACTTGAGACAGTACTCGCAGAGCCAGAGCTTGGGCTGTTTCCCATAGTCTTCAGGGAATGGGGAGAAGTACCAGGCGTCGATTTCATAGTTCCCAATGTGGATCTTGTCCACGTACTTCACCTTGGTGATCTGTGGGCAAGGTGGGAGTGGAGGGAAGGTGGGCTTGGTCGGGGCAAGAGGAACAGGGAAAGGGCAGCTCCGCTAAGAAGCCCTCCCTGTACTTACCGCCTCATGTTCCTTCTCCAAGGCTGCTGTTGTGGGATCCATCTCTGCATAGGTCTGAGTGAGAAAGAGCGGTGGACGGAGGTGAATAGAAGGGGTCAGGCCACCCCTTCCGTTTTCCAGACCTCATCCCTTAAACTACAATAACTGGAGATCGAGCAAGCTTATTTCACTTGGTTTCCGAGCTGGCTGGTCCAAGTTCCTCTCCCATCTGCCCACCCACACACACATCCCAGAGCCCCGATGCTCAAGTATGGATCGTTTGCCTGATGAATAGAGCAAGGATCAAAAGGCCTGGCTCCACTCCAGTGGAGTGGTGTTTCCAATCAGATCAATCCAGTTCTGCCATAGTAGTTGAGAGACAGAGGAAATAATAGGTCTGGTCTTCTGCGTTCATATCAGGAACCGGTAGGGACACCCCAATGTGCCTGGACCCCCTTCCTGCAAATGGGACTGCCCCCCAGAGGCCCCTCCCACAGGCACAGTGGGCCCTAGGTGCCCAGAAAGGAATTTGGCCTTTCCTCCTGCAAACCTGTTCATTCTCCTGGGTTCCTCAACTCACTGGGAAGCATCACCCTTGGGCCAACTGCCCCAGACCAATAATGAGCCTGCTCACAAGGCTCCTCCTCCTCGCTCAGCCTGGCATTCAAATAATGGCCACGTCGTGTCAGCTCTACCTCTTTGTCATCTCTGGAATTGGTTCCTTCTGCCCCACCCCGAATAGCCACTGCCACCATGTCAGGTCTGGACAGCTGCTGACAAGGCCTCTGGGGATTCCCAGCCCTGTCTCAGCTCAACCCTGCTCTGCTGTTGACACTCCTGTTTCTGGTCTTCATGCCTTTGCACATGCAGTTCCTCCCAGGCTCCATGTCCTTCCCTCTTCTACAGCTGCCAGAAAACGCTTACTCAGCCCGGTACTGAGCAGGAGCCAGCCGAGTCCCTGACAGGGCAGAGCGTGGTGAGTGATCACGTGTCATTGTCTTTACTGTGCTCTTTCTGTCTTTGAAGGCCCAGCACCCTTCCCAATCCCATCCAGGAGGCCTGACTGGATTCTTCTGAGCCAGAATACATTCCTTCCCAGGTCAGGAATGCCTTGCTCAACAACAGTACCCACTGTCTCCCCCGTCTTGGTTTCCCTATTTTCCAAGTCTTTGGAAGGCAGGGATATAACTCACGTGGCAATCATAGCCTGCCCAGGTTCTAGGCCAGAGGCTGCAGAGGGAACCAAGGCCAGCCTGACAAGTGACCCAGGAAAGCCTGGGACCTACACCAGAGAAGACGGCAGCCTTGCCTTGTGGTTCAGAAGGGAGATGGGGGCCAATGTCTTACCTAGAGCCCTTTCCATCAAGCACTTCGCCGGATGGCCTCATTTAACCCTTTGGCAATGTGGATACACAATGCTTTACAGAGAAGTAAACAGGGAGAAGTGAGGTCATTCACCCTTGGGGACTAGCCAGCTGCCATTTATTCCAAGTACCAAGTGCTCACATCATAGGCATTACTCAGCACAAGCCTGAGATGGGAGTGCTCACTATCCATACCGCATAGAAGAAACTGAGGCATGGAGAAGCAGAACCAGGACCAAGCAGAGTGGGGCATGGGCCTCCGGTCCATCCAACACCAAAGCTAAACTCCTGCAAACATGAGGGAAGGGAGCTTTTCCTTCTCATGTGCCTCTTTAAAACACATCTCCCAATTCACAAATCAGTCCTCTTCTGCAAATGGGTTAAAGAACTACAAAAACACTACTTTTCATAAATGCTGTAATTTATTTAGAATTAAACATTAATGAGGCCCTGGAGAACCTTGTTGATCATTAACTCACTGATTATTCATTTTTTGGTTAACTTGCTGATTATTCATTCTTTGAGTAACCTGCTAGTTATTCATTCTTTGACCACCACTGGTCCACGGTCATCCACCATGCTGACTGCCAGCTTAGAAAGACATCTTTGAGACTTACTTTACCAGGGCAACCTGGCTGGGGAGCTGAGCAAACCTTAGACTGTGCTGTGGGATAAAGTAGCCACTAGTCACAAGCAGCTACTTAGATTTAAGTTCATTACATTAAAATAAAGTTCAATTCTTAGTACGTTTCAAGTACTCAATAGCCACACGTGGGTAGTGGCTACTGTATCAGACAACACAGACATAGCACATTTCCATTTCCATCACAGGATGTTCAGTAGGACAGTGCTGCCTTAGATGGTGCTTTAGAGACATCTTTCGTGTTTTCTTCTCGCCACATGGCTTGTGGAATCTTAGTTCCCCGACCAGGGGCTGAATCTGGGCCATGGCAGTGAAGACGCCGAGTCCTAACCACTGGACCACCGGGAATCCCCAGTGAGAGGTCTTTCTAATTCAAAGCATTAAAAATAATTTTTAAAAAATGACAGCACTGTTAACCAGTTGGCATTCTGTGTATACAAACTATATTTGTATGTGAAATAACAGCTTCTCAACTTACCTTTATTAAAGGACAATATACTCTGATAGTTTGTACCTCGTCTTAGTTATTCCATTTTTTAAATTTAAATGACCACAACCCAGTGCAACTCATCTTGCATTCTACTAATAGCTGTGCTCCACGGTCTGCAAACCATTGCTGCAAAACCCACAATGAGTGCTCAGGATGCAATTGCACTGGGTGAAAAATAACAAAAATCTGGGTTCCTTAAGAGCTTCATAAAGCCTCTTTTCATCTGCACACTCCATTTCACAAATCAAGAAACTGAGGCTCAAAGTGGGAGAAAAGAAACCCCCCAGGGGCAGGCTGGCTTCAAGAACCCAAATTTTGTTTCTATTCTTTTAGCCCAGAGGCATGAGGGATCTTAGTTCCCCAACCAGGGATTGAACTCACACCCCCTGCATTGGAAGGACAGAGTCTCAACCACTGGACCACTAGGGAAGTCCCCAAACCCAAGCTTTGGAAATAAATGGCAGGAGTTTCTAGGATATTTCCAATTCAAGGTTAAAGGCTTGTGCCCCAAAGTAGAACAATCTAGTTGGCAAATCTAATTCCTGACTGAGTTCCTAAAACTACATGCACCTCCCTTATAAACTGGGGATATAAAGTTGACCTCACAGAGTTGCTGTGAAATTTCAATGAGATCATGTTCTAGAATAATTAGCCTAATACTGTGGCTCACAAGCCAATAAATGTGCCATTATTACTCTAATTTCAGCCCACCCTTTTATATACTAGCTGTGTGACCTTGGGCAAGTTACTTAACCTCTCTAAGTCTGCTTCCTGCTTTCCTCAAAAAGAACTAATTAGCTATGTGGCATTAAGTTGTTACAGAGGACCTGATGAGCTTATCCAGGCACAGCACTCAGCACAAGGGTGGGCGACTGCAAGTACCCCTAAATCACTCATTCTCTTCCTTCCCTTGGAACTCGCAGGTCCGTTTGTCAATGTGGCACAGCCAAGAGGGGCATAAACGCTGCAAGAGGCCTGAGTTCCAGTCCCAGCTGTGTCAGTTCCTTGCCACAAGACTACGGCCAAGCTCTCACCCTCTCTGAGCCTCAGTTTTCTCATCTGTGAAGAATACCTGGGAGGAGGGAGATAGTCCCCCATATACTGCAGGAGCTTAAGCAATGGGAGCTGCTGTGGGTGTGGCACCAGGACCCAAGTTAGTCTGGAGAGGATGCTGAGCCTCCTGGGGCCCTGGGGAAGGGGAGGGACCCGGGGAAGGGGTGGGCCCAGGGGAAGTGGAGGGCACTGGGGAAGGGAAGGGATCTGGACCTTCTGCACGTGGTTGATCTCATCATGCTTGCGTTTTTGGTTACGCGTGATCTTGCGCTCCGGCTGCTCGGCCAGCTCGCTCAGGTACTTCTCTGAGTTCTTCTGCACAGCATCTTTCACTGTTTTGGTCAGCGCCAGCCGGTTCTTGTCGACCCATTCATCCAATCGCCGGTTAACTGTGAGGATGGGTCATGAGGGTGCTGCCCTTTCACGTTCTCCCCGAACCCCGCACCCAGACCTGAATACCCTAAGTCACTCACAGCCCACGTAGTGTACATAGAATTCCTCTCGGCCTTCTTGATCGTTCACTCGAGACTGGATCACTTCAGCGGAATCTGTGAAGGGAAAAGGCTAGAATCACCGAGAAAGAAAACGGGGCTGGAACGAGTTCTGAGGCCAGATTCCGAAGCTAACCTCATCTGTTCACCTCTGCCACTCCCTTCAATCACTGTCTTGAGGTGGGCCAGACTGGGGCTCTTATTCTTATACTAGAGACAAGGAAATTGACGCTTACCCATGCTCACTTATTTGAAAAGTAGTAAGCACTAATATTTAACTGAATTCAAGTCTGGCTCCGAATTCAAGGTCTGTATTACTATACTCAGTCGTTCATTTGTTCAGAAGCCACGAGAGCTAGTTGTGGACTCACACAGCCCCACTTCCTAGCTATATTTAACTGAACAAGTTATTTTGGCTTTCTGAGCCTCAGCACTTTCATGTGTAAATAAGGATAACAGCGCCCCCCTCAAATGGTGATAAGCTTTCAGTACAGCACCAAATGGCAGACCATTCAATACATCAGTAAGGCAACCACTGCAAGTCTGGCCCTGAGCTGGGTTGCTGCTAGGTACAGAAGATACACTGATGAATCATGAGCAGTCCTGCCCTCCAGAAGTTCACACTTTGATAGAAGACAGACAATGACAACACAATGGTACATATACCGTAGCTCAGGTATGAAGAAAATGTTGCAGGAATATACAGAAGGGAACGACGCACTCTGCCTGAAGGGAATCAAGAATGGCATCACAGGGGATATGATGCTAAAAGGATGAGTGGGGCTAGCCAGCAAAAAACAGAGAGGTGACAAAAACGAAGGCCATTCTAAGGTATTTGGGGATTATTCTGGAAATGACACAAAAAAACAGAAGGGAGGGGAAGCTCGTTTTTGTGTTCTAGGAGGTCCTCTCCACTGGCGGCTGTAGGGGATGGATAAAAGGGGAAATCACAGACACAAGGGAGACCAGTGAGGAAGCAGGTTAACAAAAAAAAAAGAAAATGAAGCCTAAGACTTGGCAAGGAAGTGGAATGGGAGCTCTGAAACACAGAAGGAAGACTTTGGTTAAAGCCCAGGCGGTGGGGATTGTAGGCGGCGCCGGGGCAAGTCCAAAAGACTGTGTTCTAGCCCCCTCAGGCCCCGCCCCGCCCTTAGGCCCCGCCCCCTGGCCTTGGGCCCCGCCCTCACGCCAGGTGCTATCGGGCCGCCGGCACAGGTATGTTTCTCCGATCTCCACGGTGACTTCCGGCTCGCCGCGCGCCGGGGTCGGCGGAGAGATGCGGCCTGGGGACGGAGCGGTCCCCTCGACCGCCGCATTCTCCCCGGGTCCGGGCTCGCCCTCCCCCGAGACCCCTGAAGTCGCCGCCGCAACCGCCGCAGCTGCTCCCTGTGCCGCCATCGTTGTAGTGGAAGTGACGCCAGAATATAGCGCCACTTAGCGCCTTCAGATCCGGGTCAGCGACTCATGGCGGAGTCCGCAGCAAGCTGGAGGGCGGGGTCTGTGACGTGGCAGGAGCTCGTTGGCTAGTGTGACTGTCTCCGCAGCGCCGAGCCAGATTGACGTTGACTGTGCCGGTTACCCTGGAGTTTTCTGTTTGGAATTGTGGCTGCTCCCTAGAGTTAAAAGAGAAGAGAAAGGCTTTCCTGATGTGACGTCTCAGCTCTATCTTTTTAAGACTTCTGGTGCCAGAGGAAGCCAAGATGTGCCAGTTATCGGGCGGCGCTGCCTCCAGTTTACCGGGGCAGAGCCAGAGCAGCCTCTCTGGATGCCTGGCTTTAGGGCAATGAGCCTGAGGTTAACACCCATCCCATGCAATTCCATCAGCCAAATACTGGTCTCCCGTTTTTAAAGACTGAAGAAACTGCGTTCCTTGTTCAGGATGGGAAAAGGATATCGGATTGGGGAAGCAGGTCCAATTAATCACTCGCACAGAATCAAGCCTATGGACATAATGGAGAGCGTCTTGGGCTTATGAGTGAGGAATCCTGGGTTCTGACCCTACACTGGGAGTGTCCATTTCCAGAATGTCTTTAAGTGTTACACTGTATAAGCCATATAACCATAAAGATTGAACCATATATTTATCTCTTATGTATATAAAACAAGTGCGTGTTGCACAATGCCAGACAAGGTAAGGTGTTCAATAAACATTCCCTTTGGCCACTCTGAGTCATATCTGACTTGTAATTTGGCTACTGGGTTTAGAAACAATTCTAAGAGGAGTGGAATGCTCAAGGCCTAAGGATGAGGTTACAGATCAGGAAACATGTAAGTATCTGTGAGCAATGGCAGTGGGAAGAGCTGGTAACTTGGCTTTGGGAAAATAAAGGAGTTTGGAGGGAGTGGTAAATGCCCTTCTGGCAGCATATGAAACAGAAGAAATAAGTCAGGCAAGAAAAAAATTTAAAATTAACACTGTAATACTTGTTCCCTCTCCACCCACCTCTAGAACTATGTTGATGATTCACACAGATCGCACAGAATCATTTTTTGTTGCTTCCTTGTGCTCATATTACCTTTGATGTGCTTTCAGAAGTCAGCACCAGAGGCTTGTTTGGTGAAAAGTCTCTCAAGTTAATGGAACTGTTTTGCTTTGAAAGAGCTGAAAATGGAAGTTCTCAGTCTGGGAGTTTTAAGTACCTGCCCAATCAAATATGGACAATAAACAAATGATCATCCAGCAGAGGAGTCCATCAATGACTGTGCTGCTTACCTCTCTTGCCTGGCCTCCTGCCCCTCCCTTTCCTGCCTCCCCTACTCCCTTCTGGAAGCACTTTCTCAACAAATCGCTTGGGTACAAATCTTTGTAAGATGTGCTTCTAGGGAATCCAGGGCTTCCCTGGTGGCTCAGTGGGTAAAGAATCCACCTGTAATGCGGGAGACATGGGTTCGATCCCTGGGTTGGAAAGATCCCCTGGAGAAGGGAAAGGCTACCCACTCCAGTATTCTGGCCTGGAGAATTCCATGGACTATATAGTCCATGAGGTTGCAAAGAGTCAGACACGACTGAACAATTCACTCTAGGGAATCTAACTCCCTTCCTAGCTTCAAACACTTCCATGGATCCCTGCTACCTCCAGGATAAAACTCACGCTTCTTGGGGTGTAATTTCAAGGTCTTTCACCCTGACTACCATCTAACTCTCCAGCCTCGCCATCCTCCGACCCCCAGCACTGCAGCAGCAAGATTTTCAGCCTGGCAAATCACTAGGGTTTCCCACCACCAGATACAATTTCTGTCTCCTCTCAGTCCCCCACTTCCATCACCAGTCCCACCAAGCAGGCTTTAGGCCTTCTTCCTTCCTGGCAAGATGGGTGGGAGGTGGGTCACTACCACCTGCTCCCTGGAGCCCTTTGCCCTCCCAACCTGGGCCCCACTATCCTCTGGGGTCTGCCAGGGCACAATCCTGTGTGTTCTTTTACTTGGCAATAGCAGGCACGGCTGGCAGACAGTATTTTTAACCTTCCTTACTCAGGTTTAGGAGTCAGGTGGCTCAGAAGAGTGCCCAGTCGGGTCACCTTCACCTCTATAACCTGTGACTGCTGGAAAGAATCAGAACTGAGGCCTGAAGCTGGGCCAACCTGGGCCTTCCATATTGTCTGGGAGGCAGAAACATTTGGGAAATGAATAAGAGGTCTGCACAAACTGCCCAACTCATCCCCACTCCTGTTAAATTTACTGTGCAGGAGACCCAGGGCCAATTCTGTTCCTGATCTGCCAGGCAGTGAGGATGGTTAAGAGACCAGGACATGAACTAGTTAAACCCAGGGTCCAGGGGACCTGAAAGAGGGCAGAAACAAAGGTTCATCTGCCCTCCCCACACACGGGGCCTGAGAGGGCATTCAAAATGTGAACTTTAATAACAAACAGCAGGTCAAAGTCGGGTTCCCCAGGAACGAGAATGACGGAGCTGGTGCAGGAGACCTCGAGGGTCCCCACTTCCTCCCCTCTAAGGCCTGGAGGCAGGGAAGCAGTGGACCCTATGAAAGAGGGCCAGTGCCTGGCTCCATATAAGTCCACCTGTTTGGGGCCCTAAGACCCGAGATGCAGCAGTGTGGAGCAGGGTGGTACCCTGCCGGGTCCGGGAGGTCCTGGCAGGGAGTGTGGCCCAGCCTAGGCAGGCCAACCGGCCTAGGGCCGCGAGGTCAGATGCGGAAGCTTTCTTCCCGGCCATCGATGTGTCGGAGCCGCAGGTAGACGTCTGTGCCAATGCCCTGCAGTGACTGCAGCCGAAGGGAACCACCGAGGTACTCTGCGTAGGCCCGTGAAGTGGGCAGCCCGAAGCCGAAGCTGGGGGTGGGCAGGGGGACAGGACACAGGCTTCAGAGGCTTGAGTCTCCTGGGCCCCCCACACCCCTCCGTTCTGGTCAGATGGGGCCTCACCCGTGCATGGGTCCAGACTGGCCACCACTTTGCGTGTCCAGGTGGCCGAAGAGGGGGCTGATCCTCGGGTCCTGGGTGCTGGCCTCAGCTGTAGTGAAGTGGTAGTCCATCACCCGATCCAGGTCTTTGTGAGCAATTCCCCCGCCCCGGTCTGAAATCCTGGCAGGATGACGGTAATGGGGGGTTTGGCTCAGCTTTGGTGGGGCTTCACTACCTCCCAAGCAGTGAGTGCTAAGTCGGCCTTCCTGTCCCTTCCACCCACCCAAACATGGAATGTGCTCACCTGGAATCTTGGGCCTTGCTTTTTGTAAGCTACTTTTCTCCACCCTCACTTCTGCCACTGACTGCTTAAACCTTCTCACAGGACTTGACATTTATTCTCCACCCAGCACCATATTTCTAACTCTTTCCCTGCTCTGGGCCCCACAGTTTCTCACAAAGACAGGCCCCTGGGGCCTGCAGGTGGCCCCAGATCCACTCATGTCCAGCTCACGGCAATCTCAGGACCAGAGATTGTCCTGAAACACTAAGTCTCACTAAGCTTGAGGTCATTCAGCAGATCAGGAACAGTGCCCAGAAACCCGCATCCATACCACCCAACTTGCACCCAAGGCAAACCTGATGACGAGGTCGATATCATTGTTGGCAATGGTGATGACGACATCTGGGACATTGTAGGGAGTGTCAAGGTGACTCTCCATTGTGGCTCTGTGCAAGGGGCCAAATACCAGTAGGTGGTGGTGCCCGCCCCTCCCCTCAGTTCCCGTCTGCCCCCTTCCAATACATCCAGCGGCCCACCTCATGGCGTTCTTGAGCAGCTCAGGTAGGATGTAGTCCAGCGGCATTGGGATGAAGGGGAAACGGGCAGCCACGTGTCCGTTGATGCGGACTCGGGGTGCATTGCCATACTTGTGCTCACACAGGCGTCTGTGGATAGGAGCAAGGGTTCAGACTCCAACCAGTGGGTCTCAACTGGAGCTGATTCTGTCCCCACCCTCTCAAGGACATTTTGCAATCCCTAGCAACATTTTTGTTTACCACAACTGGGGAGTATTACTGGCATCAAGTGAGTAGAAGCCAGGGATCCTTCTGAACATCCTAACAAGCACAGGCCAGCCCCTTACAGAAAAGAATAATCTGGCCCAAAACATGAACAGTACCACAGTTGAAAAATCCTGCCCTGGACCACATCCTGGGCAAGTGCTCAGACCCAGACCTTCCCTGCCCGATGATGTCCACTTCCTTAACCGTTCTAGCCTCACCTGGCAAAGTCCACCCACTTTTCAATAATCTTCTTCGGTGACAGGCGAGTGCAGATGATGCCAACAAAGTCAGGCTGGTAGGAGAAAGAAGGTCAGGACCAGAGATCACCTCTACCCACACCTTGGGCAACAAAAGCTTGTAAACTCTAGACTACGGAAGCAGCCCCAGGGCTCTCCCCAGGCCTGCGGACCAGGTTCCCAGTTCAAGGGGGCTCCTGGCTCAGCTCCCTCTGGTCCACTTGACATTCTCAGGTCCCGGCGCCCCACCTTGTCCTCGTGTAGTGCCAGATGGTGGGTGGCCAACATACGGATCCCAAGCCTTGAAGTCAACGTCTTGTCTAAGAAGTAGCGGACGAGCTTCTCATCCTATAAAGAGCAAGCCTCAGAAACCCGGTGCCTTTCTCAGGGCCCCCACCAGGTCTGGGCCCCCATTGTGCTGCCCTGACCTCTATGTGCTTCCGGCTCTCACGCAGGCCTTCCGCTAAGAGGGTCACCACATCCTTGTGGTCATCCAACAGCTGTCGCACCAGTTGGCAGTAACGGGCCTCATCCGCCTGGTCCTTGATCTGCAAGCCACAGAGTCGTAAGCGTGGATGGTCCAGCCCTGACCTCTCAGCCCCTCACCCTGCCCTGGCCCAGCCCTCACCGGAGGGAAGTCTGTCAGCTTCTGGAAGGCACGGATGTACAGCTCGTGCTGCAAGGAAGAGGTGTGGGAATTCACAAGGATGTTCTGGGCACAGGTAGAGAACAGTCAGCCATGATCACCTATGGGGACTGCCATCCACCCCAGTTCATTGGGTTCCGACCCCATCATGGTCTTTCAAGTCTCCATGAAAGCTTGCGGCTGAGTCCTCTAGGACTCAGAAACCTTTAGGCAAGTAGGTCTCTACCACTCTGGCTCCCTCTCCCTATCTGCCCCATGGGTGGTGGGCACAATGATTTAAGGTCCTCTCCTACGCCCCCTTGAGGCCACCTTACCACATGCAGTATGGTGGGGTTGCAGCCAATGATGAAAGGAAGGCTGCGGAAGCCCTTGATGCGGTGAGCGATCCTCACTGGCAACTCCTGCTGCAAGTAGCGGGCACTTTTCTAGAAGAAAGAGAAGAGGGAAGTTAAAGCTGGGGGCTGAGTCAGAGCTCCAGGGCCCAAGAGCAAAACAAGAGGCAAGAATCTTACCAGAAGGTGACTTCCATCCTGAGAGCGGCCTGAATAGAGCATCATGGTTGGAGTGAGACGAACTGAGGGCTGGAGGGGCAGACAGCCTTTGAGCATAGTATCTCCAACACCCTGCCCCCGGCCATATTAGCTTCATCCCTTCCCTGGATCCCCACTCCAGCTCCAGACCCAGGCCTCCCCGCCCTAGCTGCACACCTTCTCCGCTGCCACGTCGATGGCTGACTGGTTGTAAAAGGAGGTGACGGTCTTAGAGCGCTCCCGTGCCATCTCCACGTGGTGGGTATCAGTGGCTGATGTGGAGCGGGCCCGGAGCGAGAGTGCGGGCCCCAAGAGAGGCCGGAGGGGTGGCCCGCCCCGGGGTCCACTCCCCAGCACCGAAGCCAGTATCATAGTTCTGTTCTTTTGAACTGGATTGGGTGGCCACTAGGGGTGAGGACCCGATAGACGGAGGCGACTCCAAAACTGGGCAAGAAGGGTGTGAGTGGGCAGGGGCTCTTCTCTGACTTCAGGGGTGAGCACCGGTTGAGGATGCTGACCAGCTCAGCCTCCAGGGAGCATTTCCCATCTGCCAAGGCAGGGAAAGGGGGAGTTGTACGGATCTGAATCCAGAGGTGCCATCTCTCTACGTGAGCACAGGTATAATCAGATTCGACCATCTCTGCCCAACCCCTTCAACCACCTCCCCCCGCCTCCCCCCTCGGACAGGGGGAGCCTAGATCACCTTGCTTTCTGGAGTTACTATTCTCCAATCTAAGGCTCTATCTGGTAGCTTGGAGGGGAGGGGATCTTTAGACCAGGTCTGCCCGAAAAACTTGCCCCTGATCTCTCGGATCCGCTGCACCCTCGTTCAGGGGGCGGGGCTGACCCCTAATCCGTCGCCTTCAGACCCCGGCTGGGGTCCGGCCTGCATATGTGTGGCACAAAGAATTGTGCACCGAGGGTCGGCTGCGTGGAAGCAGCGGCTCGGGAGTCCCCGTCTAGGTCCCTCCCTCCGCAGGGTCACTTGGTTCGGCCCAGATCGCCCCCATATGGTAGATGCTGGTCCCCCCCACCCCCGCCCTCCACGCGCTCTCCAACGATCCAGCGCAAAGGCGGAGGCTGCGGTCGAGTGATGCGAAGCCTTAGCGGGCATGGTCTGCGCAGGTCGCTCCCCTTACCGCTGGGCCAGAGCCAGGGCCGGGGTCCGAGCGGAACAGCCCAACAGTCGACCGGGCCGGGCGAGGCTAGCCGCCTGCGCCCTCTGCCGCCGTGACGTCGCTTGGGCTATGGGCGCCCGGTGCCTCCTGGGAGTTGTAGTTTGGAGCAGAAGACTCGCACCCTCGCGCCCAGCCCAGAGAGGTTATGTCCCTGCTCCTAGACAGTTCAGTTCAGTTCAGTTCAGTTCAGTCGCTCAGTCGTGTCCGACTCTTTGCGACCCCATGAATCGCAGCACGCCAGGCCTCACTGTCCATCACCAACTCCCGGAGTTCACTCAGACTCATGTCCATCGAGTCCATGATGCCATCCAGCCATCTCATCCTCGGTCGTCCCCTTCTCCTCCCGCCCCCAATTCCTCCCAGCATCAGAGTCTTTTCCAATGAGTCAACTCTTTTCATGAGATGGCCAAAGTACTGGAGTTTCAGCTTTAGCATCATTCCTTCCAAAGAAATCCCAGAGTTGATCTCCTTGCAGTCCAAGGGACTCTCAAGAGTCTTCTCCAACACCACAGTTCAAAAGCATCGATTCTTCGGCGCTCAGCTTTCTTCACAGTCCAACTCTCACATCCATACATGACCACAGGAAAAACCATAGCCTTGATTAGGCGGACCTTAGTCGGCAAAGTAATGTCTCTGCTTTTGAGTATACTATCCAGGTTGGTCATAACTTTTCTTCCAAGGAGTAAGCGTCTTTTAATTTCATGGCTGCAGTCACCATCTGCAGTGATTTTGGAGCCCCCCAAAATAAAGTCTGACACTGTTTCCACTGTTTCCCCATCTATTTCCCATGAAGTGATGGGACCGGATGCCATGATCTTCGTTTTCTGAATGTCTAGCTTTAAGCCAACTTTTTCTCTCTCCTCCTTCACTTCTGTCTCTTATACACATCTAGATGTGTATAAGAGACAGCCATCACACTTCTGCACAGCTCTATTATACCAAAAAATCCCACTCCCAGGATTTTGTTTCTGTCAACTGTGCTACAAACCTTCCCCTCCACACGGTGCTGGGTCAGTGGGAGAAGGTGGGCTAAGAGGTATTTGTAATGAGGGTACACTTTTGAATGGTACCATTAGCTAGTAGAGGGGATAACGTTTTCACCAAAGTGACAAATGGGTCATCATTCCCCATGGCCCTGAAAGACAAGATATCTAAGGAAGTCATTATCCATAGAGTGACCTGGACATATCTCGTGAACATGGTGTAATAGAATAAGTTTGGGAGCTTTGTCTTGAATCACACAATTTTGTGACCTCCCCAAATAAGAAACTTTGAGCTTCATTTTCCTCATCTCTGCAATACACATTGACTTATTCTTTCAATATGTATTTATTCAGCACTTGTGACACATCTTGTGCTAAGGCCTAGAGACAGAAGGACTTAGAACATACCCTCAACAACTGGTAACTGATATTAAGCACAGACTAGGTAGAAATTGCCCTTCCTTTCTCCACCATGGCTATTGTTCATCATTAGTTGTTTATATTTTATTGAACATTTGTTCTGTGGCTAGTTGTAGAAAAATGACAATAATTATAACAAAAGCAGGAGACATAGTCCCCAGTTGCAAACAGCTCATGGTCTGAGAAGACACAATTAGCTCTGAAAGTGGAGATTAGCTCAGATTCTTTCCTGCCTTTGGCATCTAAATCTGTATTCTTTAAAAGTACCAATATCCACTTCCAACAGAGACCTATTATTAAATCAGAATCTCACATTCTCTTGGCCTGTTGTTGCTGCTGCTGGATCCACTCTCTTCCCATCCCTGTCATCTAATTGCTGCCCCTTTTCCTGGACTTAGTGTAGAAGTCACTTGCTCTGCTAAGTGTTTCCTGACTCCACATTGTGTTAGGAAGCCTCCCTGGGACTCCCATTACATTTTCCCTCTCTAAGACTTATCACATGGTCTTGTTTATGTATTATTCTGTATTCCTTTCTGGACTATCCAGTTTAATTCACTCGCTCAATCATGTCCGACTCTTTGTGACCTCATGGACTGCCGCATGCCAGACCTCCCTGCCCATCACCAACACCCAGAGCCTACTCAAACTCATGTCCATCCGGTCACTGATGCCATCCAACCATCTCATCCTCTGTTGTCCCCTTCTCCTCCCACCTTCAATCTTTCCCACCATCAGGGTCTTTTCAAATGAGTCAGCTCTTCACATCAGGTGGCCAAAGTATTGGAGTTTCAACTTCAGCATCAGTCTTTCCAGTGAACATTCAGGACTGATCTCCTTTAGAATGGACTGGTTGGACCTCCTTGCAGTCCAAGGGACTCTCAAGGGTCTTCTCCAACATTACAGTTCAAAAACATCAATTCTTCAGTGCTCAACTTTCTTTAGAGTCCAATTCTCATATCCATACATGACCACGGGAAAAACCATAGCTTTGACTAGATGGACCTTTGTTGGTAAAGTAACTTCTCTGCTTTTTAATATTCTGTCTAGGCTGGTCATAGCTTTTCTTCCAAGGAACAGCCGTCTTTTAATTTTATGGCTGCAGTCACCATCCACAGTGATTTTGGAGCCCCCCAAAATAAAGTCTGTCACTGTTTCCACTGTTTCCCCATCTATTTGCCATGAAGTGATGGGACCAGATGCCATGATCATAGTTTTCTGAATTTTGAGTTTTAAGCCAACTTTTGCACTCTCCTCTTTCACTTTCATCAAGAAGCTCTTTAGTTCTTCTTCGCTTTCTGCCGTAAGGGTGGTGTCATCTGTGTATCTGAGTTTATTGATATTTCTCCCGGCAATCTTGACTCCAGCCTGTGCCTCATCCAGCCTAGCATTTTGCACGACGTATTCTGCATATAAGTTAAACAAGCAGGGTGACAATATACAGCCTTGATTCACTCCTTTCCCGATTTGGAACCAGTCTGTTGTTCCATGTCCAGTTCTAACTGTTGCTTCTTGACCTACATACAGATATCTCAGGAGGCAGGTAAAGTGGTCTGGTATTCCCATCTCTTTAAGAATTTTCCACAGTTTGTTGTGATCCACACAGTCAAAGGCTTTGGTGTAGTCAATAAAGCAAAGGTAGATGTTTTTTTGGAACTCTCTTGCTTTTTCTATGATCCAGAAGATGTTAACAATATGATCTCTGGTTCCTCTGCCCTTTCTAAATCCAGCTTGAACATCTGGAAGTTCATGGTTCAGGTACTGTTGAAGCCTAGTTTGGAGAATTTTGATCTTTACTTTGTTAGTGTGTGAGATCAGTGCAATTGTGCAGTAGTTTGAACATCCTTTGGCATTGCCCTTCTTTGGGATTGGAATGAAAACTGACCTTTTCCGGTTCTGTGGCCACTGGTGAGTTTCCAAATTTGCTGGCATATTGAGTGCAAGCACTTTCACAGTATCATCTTTTAGGATTTGAAATAGCTTAACTGGAATTCCATCACCTCCACTAGCTTTGTTTATAGTGATGCTTCCTAAGGCCCACTTGACCTCATATTCCAGGATGTCTGGCTCTAGGTGAGTGATCACACCATTGTGGTTATCTGGGTCATAAAGATCTTTTTTGTATAGTTCTTCTGTGTATTCTTGCCACCTCTTCTTCATATCTTTTGCTTCTGTTAGGTCCATACCATTTCTGTCTTTATTGTGCTCATTTTTGCATGAAATGTTCCCTTGGTGTCTGTCATTTTCTTGAAGAGATCTATAGTCTTTCCTAGTCTATTGTTTTCCTCTGTTTCTCTTCCATGATCTCTGCACACATGTGAACAGGATGCACAACTCTCTTACCATTTTTATCTCCATTTTCTACATAGTGCCAAGCATATAGCAGATGCTTAATCTGTTGACTTGAATTTACATGAATACATACATTTGTTTATGCTGAAACACTATAAGTAAACTGTGGTATCCACTATCTAGCACTTGCAAGCATGAATTACTGTCACATAAAATTTCCAAATAATTGATATTTTCCTCTGAGGAAACCCTTTCATGCCAGTTTCACACATTTGAGAATTAATGGATAAATCTCTTCTTTCCCACTTACCTTGGCCTTTGGGGGGCTTTAATTCATTATCTGTTATTGTAGGGCCCTTCCTGTCAGACAGCTTGGGATTAAATAGCAGAGGCTTTTGCTAGCTGAAAGAGCTTTAATGTCTCAGTCCCACCCNCACACATTTGAGAATTAATGGATAAATCTCTTCTTTCCCACTTACCTTGGCCTTTGGGGGGCTTTAATTCATTATCTGTTATTGTAGGGCCCTTCCTGTCAGACAGCTTGGGATTAAATAGCAGAGGCTTTTGCTAGCTGAAAGAGCTTTAATGTCTCAGTCCCACCCTAAAGGATGCATGCCATAACTTCACAAAAGAAATTTATGCTATACAATTAGGTGTCTGCTCTTGTGATTGGCGGGAGCTTTCCTGGTGGCTCAGTGGAAAAGAATCCACCTGCCAATGAAGGAGACACAGATTCAACTCCTGGGTTGGGAAGATCCATTGGAAAAAGAAATGGCAACCCTCTCCAGTATTCTTGCCTAGGAAATTCCATGGACAGAATAGCCTGGTGAACACAGTCCATGGGGTCAAAAAGAGTCGGACAGGCTGAGTGACAAAACAACAAATTGTGATTGGTAAAGGACTTCCTGGGCAGTATCCTGTCTTCTCTGGCAGATGGTGCTAANCCCATTCTGTTGTTTTCCTCTATTTCTTTGCATTGATTGCTGAAGAAGGCTTTCTTATCTCTTCTTGCTCCTAGACCCTACCCCCAAATAACTCCAGAGTTACCTGGTCTCTCTGGGAAGCGGGCCCTCAGGAAAGAAATGGGACAGGGCAAGAATACCCTGAGATGCAACGTGCACAGACCAAACGCCATCTGGATTCCCTCTCTGAGGTCTGGTCCTTCTCCTCAAGGTCTTGACTCATTTGTGGAAAACCAAAGTGCCTGGTTCAAAATCCAGCTCAGTCACTCACTATCTGGGGCAAGTTACTTAAACTACTCAATACTTCAATTCCTGTCTTGGTAAAATGAAGTTGTATCAACCTTGGGATTGTGTGGTTACATGAATTCATACATGTAAAGTGCCTAGAATAGTGCTAGGCATGGGATTAACACTATATTAGCTATTGTTATTAATATTATTACTAATTAATATCAGCAACAAACACTGATTAGGTGACATTTCTGTGCTAGGAGAGATGTGGTCTTGAGTTAATAGACCCTTCTCGACTCTGTAAAGGAAGAGAGACAATTGATGGACAAAAGATAAATAATTGATACACGTGCAGTGTGAGTAGGACTCAGCAACATCTGGGAGCTGGAATGGGAAGGGTGTATCATGACAGAGAAGACCCTGGAGCCATGTGGAGTCTGAGGGGAGAGAGGCTGGATGAGGTGACCAGACCTGTATTTGTCCTGAGGTAGTAAGAAGTTATTGAGGGATTTTAACGGAATAGATCTGCGTCTTAGCACCCTGTGGCTACAGTGATTAGGATGTGAGACCAAATGCAGAGACTAGTGAAAAGACAATTTTTTTCCAAGCAGGAGATGATGGGAGAGAGACTTTTCAGTGTGTTTGTGTGTACTTGAACTGAGTGGATTCTAAATATTTTAAAAATTTAAAGAAGCAAGTAAAGCAGGAGATGTCTTTGAAGCTCTCTTCCCCCCCCGCCCCCCCCACCTTTTTCAGCTGCGATCTACCCCTTACGGAATCTTGGTTCCGGGACCAGGGATTAAACCTGGGCCCTCCACAGTGAAAGCTGGACCCTTTACCACCAACTGGCCTGCCTGAGGAATTCGCTGGAAAGTCTGCACAGATCATGAGGAAGGGGCTCCCTGAATCTCCGGATTTCCTCTTCGCCCCTCATCCCCACACCATTCCCACTCTTTTTTTCCCCGCATCCTAGAGTGAAGCCGGAGGAAGCTGGAGGAAGCTGGAGGCAGGCAGGGCTTGAGCCAGCGGAAGAAGACAGAAGGGAGGATGCTTCCGGTGGGAGGCCAGCGTGCCCATAGAGGCAGAGAAGTGCTTGGAGTGTGCCAGAACTCTGCGCTCACGTGGCCGCGGCGAGGCCGGGACTCCGGAGACGGCTGCTGTCACAGAGCCTGCAGACATCCGGGAAGAGCCTCACCTCGTTTGACCCTGCACGCTGGCCCAGAGCCCTGCCGGGACTCGCTGCTGCCTCCCGGCGGTGGAGGTTGGACATGCACCAGCGCGAGTGCCCCCGCCAGTCAGGCCCTTGGTTAAGAGATTGACATGTGTTCGTTTCATCTTCATAACAGTACCTCTGAGGCAGGTACTATTAATATCCTCATTTTTCACAGGACGGGATAGAGCCCCAGAAAGATTATACGGAAGATTTCCCTGATCGTCAGTGGTTAAGACTACTTGCTCCAGATGCATGGGGCCCAGGTTCAATCCCCGGTCAGGGAAAGAGATCCCGCATGCCGGCAAGGAAGATTCCACCATGCCCCAACTAAGACCCGATGCAGCCAAATAAAAATTTTTTTAAGACATTAAATAACTTGTCCCCTCCTTTCTCTCTGTCCTTACCTCCCATTACACTGGCCCACCTGTTTCCCCCTAAACATACTTAGGCACATTCCACCTCTCAGGAGCTGTTTCCTCTGTTTAGAACACCCTTCCCCTCCACATAGCTTACTCCCTCACCTCCTCTAAGATTTTGCCCAAATGTCAGTTGGACGAAGCCCAACTTGATAATCCGATTTAAAACTGCAGTCGCTTCCATTCCCCTCTGGTTAGTATGGCTTCCGGGTAGGGCTAGTGGTAAAGAGCCTGCCTGCCAGTGGAGGAGACCTCAGAGATGTGTGTTTGACCCCTGGGTGGGGAAGATCCCCTGGTGAAGGAAATGACAACCCACTCCAGTATTCTTGCCTGGAAAATCCCATGGACAGAGGGGCCTGGCGGACCGCAGTCTATAAGGTCCCACAGAGTCGGACATGACTAAGCAACTTAGTAGCAGTGGCAGCCATTCCCCTCACACTGCTTTACTCAGTGATTTATTTGGCTGGACTTCAAGGCTTTTGGGCTCTTAGTGCTGGGCCCAGGGACTGAACCATGACCCCCTTCAGTGAAAAATGCTGAGTTCTAACCACTGGACTGCCTGGGAATTTCTTCTGCTCTACTCTTTATTTCATCCATAGCACTTATCACCAGAAACATATTAATGAATTCTTATATTAATTACTTGTTTTTTTCCCTAAAATGTAAGACCAATGTATGAATATTTGTCTGCTATCTTGTGCCCCTAACACAGTCTCTGGCATGTAACAGGTGCTCAATAAACATTTGTTAAATCAATGAAAGAAATATTGGGCTTTCTTCTCTGAGCTGTTGAAAGGCAGAGTGACAAAGCTACATCTTTATTTTTTATTTTTAAAGGATCACTTTGATTGTTGCATGGAGAATGTATGTTGGGGTGAGGGACAAATATATCTGAGAGACCAGAGAGGAGGCTACTACATTTATCTAGGTAGGAGATGATGATGATAGTTTGGGTCACGGTAGTGGTCTGCATAAATTACCGGGAGTGAGAGAGATGTCCAGGAGGAGTGGTTTGGGTGGACTGGGGGAGGCCTGGGTGGACTGGGGGAGGCCAAGGTTAAAATGGGAAACCCCAGAGAAGAGCCAGATTTGGAGAAGGTAAAGAGCTCAGTTTGCTCTTTGTAAACCGTTCAGATTTTATCTTTTTAAGTTAATTTTTATTGGAATATAATTGCTTTACAACGTTGTTAGTTTCTACTATGCTGCTGCTGCTGCTAAGCCGCTTCAGTCGTGTCTGACTCTGTGCGACCCCATAGATGGCGGCCCACCAGGCTCCCCCATCCCTGGGATTCTCTAGGCAAGAATACTGAAGTGGGTTGCCATTTCCTTCTCCAATGCATGAAAGTGAAAAGTCAAAGTGAAGTTGCTCAGTCATGTCTGCAGCCTACCAGGCTCCTCCGTCCATGGGATTTTCCAGGCAAGAGTACTGAAGTGGGGTGCCATTGCCTTCTCCAGTTTCTACTATACAGCAAAGTAAATCAGCTATATGTATACATACATCTCCTCTTTGGGGGGTTTCCTTCCCATTTAGGTCACCATAGAGCACTGAATAGAATTCCCTGAGCTATACAGTAGGTTCTCATTAATTATCTATGTTATGTGCGTGAGTACTCAGTTGTGTCCAACTCTGTGACCCCATGGACTGCAGCCCATCAGTCATCTGTCTGTGGGATTTCCCAGCCAAGAATACTAGACTAGGTTGCCATTTCCTCCTCCAGTGGATCTTCCCAACCCAGGGATCAAACTCGGGTCTCCCATGTCTCCTTCATTGAGGGGGATTCTTTACCACTGAGCCACCTGGGACTCTATTTTTATACACAGTATCAGTAGTGTGGGGCTTCCCTTGTGGCTCAGTTGGTAAAGAATCTATCTGCACTAAAGGAGACCTGGGTTCGATCTCTGGATCGGGAAGATCCCCTGGAGAAAGAAATGGCAACCCACTCCAGTATTCCTGCCTGGAGAATTCCATGGACAGAGGAGCTGGGCAGGCTACAGTCCATGGGATCGCAAAGAGTTGGACAAAACTGTGCAACTAACTTTCACTTTTTCATCAGTACTGTATATAGTCAATCCCCAAGTTCCAATTCATCCCACCACATCCCTTTCCCCTCTTGATGTTCATATGTTTATTCTCTATATCTATGTCTCTATTTCTGTTATTTTTTGGGGAGGGAGGGTTGTTGGAGTTTTTTGAGCTGTGCTAAGTCTTCATGATGGCACATGGGCTTTTTGTTACACTGACTTCTCCTGTTGCAGGGTTCGAGCTCTCTAGCTGAGGAATTAGGGCTTAGTTGCCCCACGGCATATGGAATCTTAGTTCCCTGAGTAGTGATCAACCTGGGTGCCCTACCTTGGAAGACAGATCCTTAAACTCTAAACCACTATATCTGTTTTGCAAATAAGATCATCTATACCATTTTCTAGTTTCCACACATATGCATTAATATATGATATTTTTACTCTTTCTGACTTACTTCACTCTGTAAGACAGTCTCTAGATCCATCCATGTCTCCATAAATGACCCGATATAATTTCTTTTTATAGCTGAGTAACATAGGAGCTCAGTTTTGAGTGTGTTGCATTTCATCGGATTGACCTGTGAGAATATCCAGATGGTGAGGTCCTAGAATTGTTTCTACTGTGGGGTTTGGAGCCCAGGAGCAAGATCTCGGCTCAGAGCTCAGAAGCTGTAATCTGTATAGAGTAAGAGAAGACGTGGGTGGAAAAAAAGTTGCCTCATGTGGCAGTTTGTATTTCCCAAAGATGCTGCACCCCACACACCCACATGAACTTCTCTTTTTAAAAAATGAATTAATTATATATTTATTTGCGGCTGTACTGGGTCTTCACTGCTGTGCACAGGCTTTCTCTAGTTGAGGTGAGCAGGGACTACTCTTTGTTTCGGTGTTCTGGCTTCTCATTGCTGTGGTTTCTCTCGTGGCAGAGTACGGGCTCTCAGGTGTGTGGGCTTCAGTAGTTGCAACACGTGGGTTTTCTAGAGCTCAGGCTCAGTAGTTGCGGCGCCTGAGCCTAATTGCTCCAATGTATGTAGAATTTTCCCAGACCAGGGGGCAAACCTGTGTCCCTGGCATTGGCAGGTGGATTCTCATCTACTGCATCACCAAGAAAGCCCCTGAACTTCTTAGTTTATGATTTTGACCCTTTTCCTATCAAGAGGTGAAGTTCTGATTTGTGATTACAGTGGAAGGGATACTAAATGATGATCTATGAAGCTAGATCATAAAATGATACAGCTTCTACTTGGTTCCCTGGAGAACTTTTACTGGAGACCTGAGTCGTCACATAAACAATCTGATTGCCCTGTATTTTTTAATTATTAATTTTTTTGTAGTTATTATTTTGGCCATATAGGACCCTAGTTCCCCAACAGGGATCAAACCCATGCCCCCTGCATTGGAAGTACAGAGTCCTAACCACTGGACTGCCACAGGAGTCCCTGATTGCCCTGTATTAATTATCTTTTTGTGTGACAAATTACCCTCACAATATAGCAGTTCAAAACAATAAATATTTATTATCTCACAGTTTCTTTGGGTTAGGAATCTAGGAGCAGCTGAGCTAGGTGGTTCCAGTTCAGGGTTGCTTATGCAGTTGTGGTCAAGATGTTGCCCAGTGGTCCAGTGGTTAGGACACCGTGCTTTCACTGGCAAGGAGTTAGTTTCAATCCCTGGTCAGAGTACTAAGACCCCAAAAGCTGCATGGTATGGCCATAAAAAAAAAAAAAAAAAAAAAAGATGTTGCCTGAAACTACAGTCATGCGAAGTCTTGGCTAATGCTGGAGAATCCACTTCCAGGGTGGCTCTCTCACATGCCTGACAAGTTAGTGCTGCATGTTAATAGGAAGTCTAATTTTCTCACGAAGTGGACCCCTCCCTCGGGCTGCTTGGATGTCTTCATAACATGACAGCTGACTTCACCCAGAGTCAGTGATCTAAGAGGGAGCAAGATGGAAGCCACCACTTCCAGGGTGGCTCTCTCACATGCCTGACAAGTTAGTGCTGCATGTTAATAGGAAGTCTAATTTTCTCACGAAGTGGACCCCTCCCTCGGGCTGCTTGGATGTCTTCATAACATGACAGCTGACTTCACCCAGAGTCAGTGATCTAAGAGGGAGCAAGATGGAAGCCACACTATCCTAATGACAGCCTCCAGACTCATAAACCATCATGTCTGCATTATCCCATTGGGCCAGGTCAGCCCTATTTAGGGTGGGAAGAAATTACACAATGTTATGTATACCAGGAGGTGGAAATCATGGAGGACAGTTTTGGAAACTGGTTGCTGTGGCTTGGAGTCTGCCATGCTGTGAGGAAGCCCAAATTAGCCCCTATGGAGGAGTGGATACATGGATTCATGGAGAGTCCCTGAGGCTACACGAAGGGGAGGGGGTGTAATTCTCTAGTAGCTCAGTGCTAAAGAATCCCCCTGCCAGTGCAGGAGACTCGGGCGGGGAAGATCGACCCCACATGGCACAGAGCAACTAAGCCGGTACAGCACAACTACTGAAGCCTGTGAGCCTAGACCCCAGGCAACAGGAGAAGCCACCATAATGGGAACCCCTCACACCGCAACTAGAGTAGCCTCCCCTCGCCGCAACTAGAGAAAAGCCCACTCACAGCAACAAAGACCCAGCACAGCCAAAAGCAAGGGAGAGAGAGAGAAGCCAAGCTATCAGCCTCCCACTGCTCCAACAGTAGTCATCGTCTGACTGCAGTTGTGTGAGCCAGTACCGCCCAGGCAAAATTCTCATGTCAAATTCCTAACCCCTAAAAACTGAGAGAAAATGAAAAGGTTGTTTCTCTCCAGTCATTATTTTTGTGGTAATTTGTTGAACAGCAGTAAGCCCTCAATGAGTCCCACCTCCCTGTATTTATATCCCTCTGGAGTCTCTTCCCACATTGAACAGGGCTGACCTGACCCAGTAAGATAAATGACAACGTGTGACTTTCAAGGCTGAGTCATAAAGATACTGTGGTTTCCACCTTACTACCTCTTAGATCACTCATTTGGGAAGAAGTCAGCCATGAATAATAGGAACATGCCAGAAAACCGTGGAAAGAGCTGAGAAACTGGCCTAAGTCATAGTGCTCTGTATTAGATTCCTATTGCTGCTATAACAAATTACTACAAACTTAGTAGCTTAAAACTGCATGAACTTATTATCTTACAGTCCTGGAGTTCAGAAGTCTGGCATGGGTCTCACTGAGCTGAAATCAGGATAGCAGTAGTTCCTTTCTGGGGAAGTCCCTGAGATCCAGTGATCAGGACTTTGCCAGTGGTTGGGACTCTGCACTTCCACTTTGGGAGCAGGGGATTGGTCCCTGGTTAGGGAATTAGGATCCTGCAAGTCACGGTTGTGAAGCCAAAAAACAAAACAAAACAAAAAACTTCCTCTCTGCAGGCTCTAGAGGAGAATCCATGTCTTTAACTTTTCCTGCTGCTAGAGACCACCCACATTCCCTAGCTCATGACCCCGTTCCTCCATGTTCAAAGCCAGCAACGTTGCATCTCCTTTTGCTTTTCTTCAGTAGTCACACCTCCTTCTGACTCTTCTGCGGCTCTCACTTTTAAGGATCCTTGTGATGACATTGGACCCACAGGGGAATGTTTTAAAATCAGCAGATTAGTAGCCTTCATTCCATCTGCAACCTTAATTCCCATTTGTCATGTAAACTAACATGTCCACAGGTCCCAGGAATTTGGCACTGACATCTTTGGGAGCCTGGAGAAGGGAATGGCAACCCATTCCGGTATTCTTGCCTAGAGAATTCCATGGACAGAAGAGCCTGGAGAGCCACAGTCCATGGGGTCACATAGAGTCAGACATGATTGAGCAACGAATACGCACACAACACACACACACACACACACACACATCTTTAAGAGCCATTATTCCACTGACCACATTGTCTGGAAGAAGAGAAGTGGGCCTGAGAAGCAGCAGCCAGGGAGGGAGGAGGGCCATTTAGAAGAGTGAAATATAACAAAAGCCAGAGGAAGACAGGGTTCCCAGGAAGGATTAACACTGTTGGGAAGTCAAGCATGATAAGAACTGAAAAATATTCGTTGAATTCAGCTTCCTGGTGATACCAGTTATCAGGGGAGTATTGGAGGCAGGAGCTAGTTTATGTTGTGTTGGGCAGCAAGGAAAATGTAAGGAAGTAAATAAAGACAGAGTGTAAAATCTTCTGAAAACAAAACAAAAACAAAAACTTGATTGTAAAGGGGTATTTATTGCAGCTTCTAAAATGGTGGGGGGGGTTCCAATGCAAATGGAAGGAAGGGGAGGTATAGGTGAGGTGTGTGTGTGTGTGTGCGCTCAGTCGTGTCCAACTCTTTGTGATTTGTAGCCCACTAGGCTCCTCTATCCATGGAATTTTCCAGGTAAGAATACTGGAACAGGCTGCCATTTCCTATTTCAGAGGATCTTCCCGACCCAGGGATGGAATCCGCGTCTCTTGCACCTCCTGCATCGGCAGGCAGATTGCTTACCACTGCGCCACCCGGAAAGCCTATCCCGGGTGAGATGGCTCATTAATAAATATTGGTGTGTGAAACGGAGAGGTCAGCTTGCCCATCAAAGGCTTCGAATGGAGGGACTGTTGGGTTGATCTGGGCTCAGGTTTCGCCAGGTGGCGCCACAATAGAACAGAGGTTAGGATACTGTCCAGAATATGAAGCTGATGGAGCTGGGAATGTAGGAGAGAGACGTAGATATCGGCCAGCAAGAGGCGCTGGTGCAGCAGGAGGGAATGGCTGGGCAAACTAGGCGGATTGGAGGCTATGCTGTCAGATAATTTTAGGGAAAACGCTTGGTTCTTGATCAGATCGCAGTATGCCCTGGATTCCCTGATCCGCTGGTCTCTAGTTCCAGGATTCTCCAAAGTTAAAACAGGGCTTGGACTAGAGTAAAGCTATATATTGTTAGCCGGATTAATATAACTTGTAAAACTCCGGAGATTCCATTATCCTTGAGGCACTGCAGCCGCCCGGACTACAATTCCCATCATGCCTGGCAGGCCGTCAAANGGGGGGGGGTTCCAATGCAAATGGAAGGAAGGGGAGGTATAGGTGAGGTGTGTGTGTGTGTGTGCGCTCAGTCGTGTCCAACTCTTTGTGATTTGTAGCCCACTAGGCTCCTCTATCCATGGAATTTTCCAGGTAAGAATACTGGAACAGGCTGCCATTTCCTATTTCAGAGGATCTTCCCGACCCAGGGATGGAATCCGCGTCTCTTGCACCTCCTGCATCGGCAGGCAGATTGCTTACCACTGCGCCACCCGGAAAGCCTATCCCGGGTGAGATGGCTCATTAATAAATATTGGTGTGTGAAACGGAGAGGTCAGCTTGCCCATCAAAGGCTTCGAATGGAGGGACTGTTGGGTTGATCTGGGCTCAGGTTTCGCCAGGTGGCGCCACAATAGAACAGAGGTTAGGATACTGTCCAGAATATGAAGCTGATGGAGCTGGGAATGTAGGAGAGAGACGTAGATATCGGCCAGCAAGAGGCGCTGGTGCAGCAGGAGGGAATGGCTGGGCAAACTAGGCGGATTGGAGGCTATGCTGTCAGATAATTTTAGGGAAAACGCTTGGTTCTTGATCAGATCGCAGTATGCCCTGGATTCCCTGATCCGCTGGTCTCTAGTTCCAGGATTCTCCAAAGTTAAAACAGGGCTTGGACTAGAGTAAAGCTATATATTGTTAGCCGGATTAATATAACTTGTAAAACTCCGGAGATTCCATTATCCTTGAGGCACTGCAGCCGCCCGGACTACAATTCCCATCATGCCTGGCAGGCCGTCAAAGCCATAAATACCCACGTCCCTTAATCGGTTTTCCAGTCCCAGCATTCCTCAACTGTTTTCCTACCGCGGCAGCACGCTTACCAAATCATAGGAACAACCAATTAGATCAGGGAGGGCGAGACCAGTAGGCCAATAGTTCAGTCAGAGGGGCGGGAGTGGGCGTGGGCAAACCCGGCCCCGCCCCCGCCCCGTGGCCCGTTCGTTTCCGGCTGAGGCTTTGGGCAGGACCCGAAGACATGGGCCCTACCTGGCGGAGTCCGGAGTGGGTGCGGCTCGCGCTCTGCCTCGCGGGCTTAGTGCTCTCTCTCTACGCGCTGCACGTGAAGGCGGCGCGCGCCCGGGACCGGGATTACCGCGCGCTCTGCGACGTGGGCACCGCCATCAGCTGTTCGCGCGTCTTCTCCTCCAGGTGCACGGGGAGTGGAGGGCTTGGGGGACCGCTGCACGTGGGAGCGGTGCATGGGGTCCAGGTGTGCATGGCAGCCAGGCTGCCAGATAAATCGGGGGTTGGGGTTCCCGGGGAGCGGACGCGCGGGACCAGGCTGCTCAAGGGAGCGTTGCCTGGAGAAACGAGTGTGTCCGAGACAGGAGTGTGGGGCTAAGGGGACAGATAGTTCTGGGGACTGGGGTTATTCGAGGGAATGCATTTGAATCCTGAAGAGAAGGTATAACAGTGACGGGGCAGGACACAGGGAGATAGGGTCGAGTGTAGGAACTGATTCTGGTCTTAAGGATGGGCATGCCTGGCGACAAGGTGGCCAGGTCTGGTTTTGCTTGAGGATACAGAGTTTGTGGGATGACCTGAGACAGAAGATGGGAGAGGGTGGCTGGGGCACTGGAGATTTAAGGGTCCAAGGCAGAGAGATTCTGTCCTGGTTTCCCAATCTCTGGTAAATAAGATGAAGAGTTATACAACTTACATCCTAGGATTTATTGAAAGTCTAGGATGAAAAGAAGAGCCTATGGGAGAGCCATGGCCAGGCCTGACCTGGGAGGACAGGCAGTGACATGGAATCCTGCCTTGGCCAAACAAAGGCTAGGCTCAGAGGTCACTGACCCTTGCACTCATGTAGGGGTTGGGGGAAGGGTGAGATGGGGAAGGACAGCCCAGCTGGCTTCTTGGAAATAACCCAAGTGCTCAGGGCACTGGGTTGACACTCCTAATTTAGGCCCTCCCCTCCACCAGGTGTGGGCGTCCCTGGTAGCTCAGACATTAAAGCGTCTGCCTACAATCCGGGAGACCCGGTTTCGATCCCTGGGTCGGGAAGATCCCCTGGAGAAGGAAATGGCAACTCATTCCAATATTCATGCCTGGAAAATCCCTTGGACCGAGGAACCTGGTGGGCTATAGTCCATGGGGTCGCAAAGAGCTGGACACGACTGAGCGACTTCACTTCACTTCCACCAGGTGGGGCCATGGCTTCGGACTGGTGGAGCACGTGCTGGGCAAAGACAGCGTCCTCAATCAATCCAACAGCATATTTGGTTGCATCTTCTACACACTGCAGTTGTTGTTAGGTGAGTGGCCTCACCCTGTCATGACAGCCCCCTTCCCCTCTTGGCCAGCCCAGGCGGAACTCTTGCAGTCTTGGTGACCCAGACATCTGATGGCCAACTAACTGCGCATCACTGAGCACCAAGGAGGTGGGAACTTACAGGAGTCTTTACTGTCAGAACCAGAAGGCCCTTAAAGACTTCCCAGGAGCCCGGTTTTCTAGAAAAGACTCCCTTCTGGGGGAAACCCAAGGGTTGCTGTCTCTCATCTCACATAGAGCTCAGCAGGAAAATTCACTATTTTGGTCCCAGGGATCGTTGAACACGTAGGAGAACCCGGGTCATGGTGAGGCCTGTCTGAGCTGCTCATTTTAGAGGCTCTTTCCCCAGTAGCCCCTGCTATCTGGGCAGCACCATGGAGTCATGGCATGTTCTAGTAGTGGCTCGTTCCCAAAGCTTACATCTGCCCCTTTTCTGCTTTACAGGCTGCCTGCAGGGCCGCTGGGCATCTGTTCTACTGAAGTTGAGTTCCTTGGTGTCTCTAGTTGGTTCTGTGTACCTGGCCTGGATCCTGTTCTTCGTGCTCTATGATTTCTGCATCGTTTGCATCACTACTTATGCCATCAATGTGGGCCTGACAGTGCTCAGTTTCCGGGAGGTCCAGGGACCTCAGGGCAAGGTCAAGGGGCACTGAGCCCTCACCCCAAGCCAGAGTGACCTTTGCCCAAGAAGGCCACGTCTGGGTCCTTGGAAGAGTCTGCAAGTTGCCCCTGCCATACTCCCACACAGGACAATGGACCAAACATGCCACACTGTTTGCTCTACCGTAGTGCCTCTGTTTCTGTCCCCAAAGGCTGATTTCCAAAGCGCCTGCTGTTGCTCCAGGAGGGAAGGTTTGGAGCAATAAAATTTCTTAATTAAATTGGCCATCTGTCTTCCAGGGACCTTAGTATTGGGCTTTCCCTGATCTTTCCTCCTCTGGGACTGGAAGGTATGAGTCAGAGGGAGAGTGGAGGGCCTGCCTGGGAAGGGTGGTTAGTCCCTTCTCCAGTATGTGGAGTCAGCAAAACCTGGGGCGCCATCAACCCCCACCCCCAGCAAACAGGCTGGCAGCTTGTGCCTGCTACCCACAGAAGCCAGGCCTCATCTTCTTGGGCAGCCAGGTATGTGCTGACTTTCTGGTTCTGTGCAGACGTGCCAGGAAGTTCTTCCTGTAGTCTAACCTTAACCCCTCCAGCTCCCTATCTACCACTAGAAGCCAGTCTTGATAGCCCTGGAAGGACAGGGACAGGCTGTGTTTTTGTTTTGTTTTTCCTAATGTATACTAAGTACTTATCCACATGCAAAGCACTGTTTAAGAACATGACATCTGTCTACTCATTTAATCCCTATAGCAATTGTATGAGGTAGGTATTATTACAGTCATCCCTTGGTATCCATAGGAGATTAGTTCCAAGACCCACCCCACTTCCGAAACCAAAATCCAAGGATGCTCAAGTTCCTTATATTAAATGGCACAGGGAATTCCCTGGCAGTCTAGTGGCTAGGACTCCACGCCTTCACTGCTGTGGGGCAGGGTTCAATCTCTAGTCAGGGAACTAAGATCCAACAAGCCATACAGTACACCAAAAAAATAAATGGTGTAGTGTTTGCACATGACATACACACATCTTCCCATATACTTTAAGATATACTTTTAAGTCATCTCTAGATTACTTATAGTTGTAAATAAAATGTAAATGCTAGGTAACTAGTTACTAGCAAGCAGTGAACTCAAGTTCTGTTTTTTGGAACTTTTCTGGATTTTTTTTTTTTTTTTTTGATCTGCAGTTGGTGGACTCTGCAGATGTGGAATCTGTGGATACAGGGAGTTGACTGTATGTCTTGAGGAAGAGACTTGAAGTTCAGAGAGGCTAAGTAATTTGCCTAAGATCACACAGCTGGTTTGGGGGAGGGGTTAGGAAGCCCTCAGGATTTGAATCTACCAGGGCCATATAGCTCCAGTGTCTGTGTTCTTAACCCAAGCCACATCTGCCTCTTGAGTTGGGGTCATGGTTCCTGAAGAGTCTGGGCAGGTCTGAGTTAGAAGTCAGAAAGAGAAAAAAGGATGCACCCTGAATATTCTTGCCTCCTGATTGAGTTTTCCAAAATCCAAGGATGCTCAAGCCCCTTGAATGTTGTAGGGAATTCCCTGGTGGTCCAGTGGTTAGGACTCCACACATTCACTGCCATGGGCCAGGGTTCAATCCCTGGTTGGGGAGGTAAGATCCACAAGCTGCACAATGCAGCCAAAAAATTAAAATGGTGGGGGAGGTGCACCCCACATAACCCTGTTTCCCAGGAAGGTGGCAGAAAGGCACTGAGATTTGCTAGCTTCAGCCAGCAAGAAGCAGAGAGTCTGACCTCTTAACACCCAAACCGGCACATACTGCCTCTGAAGCAAAATGGGAGAAGGTATGTGAAACCCACTTGGACCTAGCCCTGGGAGAGAGGTGGGAAAGGCCTGCCAACCGTGCTTTTCACCTGTACCAGGTTCCCTGCTGGTAGCAAGTTCACTCTGCCAGGCTGTGGTAAAGGCATTTTTACATCCAACAGCTCTGAGCTTTTCAGACAAGGCATGAGGAGCTAACTGTCCAAAGTCATTCACGTGTTAGGGGGATCTGGAATGTGAACCCAGGCAGCGAGGCCACGGCTGAGGCCCAGGGAGAGGTGCTGAATAGCCCAGGGTCACACAGCCACAGCCCCAGAGCTAGAAACTGCTGGCCCCCTTCCAGCCCAGCAAAAGCAATGACACCTGACTCCTAGCAAATTGGGGGTGGGGCAGAGGTGGAGCTAGGGAGACCCAGGTGGCCTCTCTTGAGAACCAGAGCACAGGCGGCAGATTGACCTGGGGCAGCATGAAGCAGAGCTGGGGACTGAAGCTGTTCATCCTGGGAGCCGTGGTCCTCACAGAGGGTGAGTCATCCAGGTTTGGGTGGGGGTGGTTACAGTGATGGTTTGGGGGCTGTCCTCTGCCGGAGCAGCACCTGAAGCTGGGTGTGTGTGAGGGAGCCTGCCTAGGGCGGGCGACAGTCAGCCTGTGGCAAGGTAACTGTGTCCGGGTGTGTGTGTAGGGGGAGGTGTATGTGGCCGCCTGTGTCCAAATGGGTGTGATTTCCTTGGACTGGATTATAATCTGTGTCTGCAGGAACTGTCATTATGCCTGTGTGTGTACCCTGTGCCCTCGTTGGCCTCTCTCCTTCCACAATGGCTTTAGGCAAGTTCTGGGGCCCTTTGGTCTCAGTCTCCCCTTCTTTCCATACATCCTGTCTCTCCCATGTTCAGTGGGTGTGTTTATGTGTGCCTGTGATGGGGAAGACGCAGGGCAGGGAAACCTGTGGTAGAGTCTCTTTCTAAAAAGACGGGGGCGGCCGAGTCGTCAGAATAAGTTGCCTGGAGAAACGAGTGTGTCCGAGACAGGAGTGTGGGGCTAAGGGGACAGATAGTTCTGGGGACTGGGGTTATTCGAGGGAATGCATTTGAATCCTGAAGAGAAGGTATAACAGTGACGGGGCAGGACACAGGGAGATAGGGTCGAGTGTAGGAACTGATTCTGGTCTTAAGGATGGGCATGCCTGGCGACAAGGTGGCCAGGTCTGGTTTTGCTTGAGGATACAGAGTTTGTGGGATGACCTGAGACAGAAGATGGGAGAGGGTGGCTGGGGCACTGGAGATTTAAGGGTCCAAGGCAGAGAGATTCTGTCCTGGTTTCCCAATCTCTGGTAAATAAGATGAAGAGTTATACAACTTACATCCTAGGATTTATTGAAAGTCTAGGATGAAAAGAAGAGCCTATGGGAGAGCCATGGCCAGGCCTGACCTGGGAGGACAGGCAGTGACATGGAATCCTGCCTTGGCCAAACAAAGGCTAGGCTCAGAGGTCACTGACCCTTGCACTCATGTAGGGGTTGGGGGAAGGGTGAGATGGGGAAGGACAGCCCAGCTGGCTTCTTGGAAATAACCCAAGTGCTCAGGGCACTGGGTTGACACTCCTAATTTAGGCCCTCCCCTCCACCAGGTGTGGGCGTCCCTGGTAGCTCAGACATTAAAGCGTCTGCCTACAATCCGGGAGACCCGGTTTCGATCCCTGGGTCGGGAAGATCCCCTGGAGAAGGAAATGGCAACTCATTCCAATATTCATGCCTGGAAAATCCCTTGGACCGAGGAACCTGGTGGGCTATAGTCCATGGGGTCGCAAAGAGCCGGACACGACTGAGCGACTTCACTTCACTTCCACCAGGTGGGGCCATGGCTTCGGACTGGTGGAGCACGTGCTGGGCAAAGACAGCGTCCTCAATCAATCCAACAGCATATTTGGTTGCATCTTCTACACACTGCAGTTGTTGTTAGGTGAGTGGCCTCACCCTGTCATGACAGCCCCCTTCCCCTCTTGGCCAGCCCAGGCGGAACTCTTGCAGTCTTGGTGACCCAGACATCTGATGGCCAACTAACTGCGCATCACTGAGCACCAAGGAGGTGGGAACTTACAGGAGTCTTTACTGTCAGAACCAGAAGGCCCTTAAAGACTTCCCAGGAGCCCGGTTTTCTAGAAAAGACTCCCTTCTGGGGGAAACCCAAGGGTTGCTGTCTCTCATCTCACATAGAGCTCAGCAGGAAAATTCACTATTTTGGTCCCAGGGATCGTTGAACACGTAGGAGAACCCGGGTCATGGTGAGGCCTGTCTGAGCTGCTCATTTTAGAGGCTCTTTCCCCAGTAGCCCCTGCTATCTGGGCAGCACCATGGAGTCATGGCATGTTCTAGTAGTGGCTCGTTCCCAAAGCCTACATCTGCCCCTTTTCTGCTTTACAGGCTGCCTGCAGGGCCGCTGGGCATCTGTTCTACTGAAGTTGAGTTCCTTGGTGTCTCTAGTTGGTTCTGTGTACCTGGCCTGGATCCTGTTCTTCGTGCTCTATGATTTCTGCATCGTTTGCATCACTACTTATGCCATCAATGTGGGCCTGACAGTGCTCAGTTTCCGGGAGGTCCAGGGACCTCAGGGCAAGGTCAAGGGGCACTGAGCCCTCACCCCAAGCCAGAGTGACCTTTGCCCAAGAAGGCCACGTCTGGGTCCTTGGAAGAGTCTGCAAGTTGCCCCTGCCATACTCCCACACAGGACAATGGACCAAACATGCCACACTGTTTGCTCTACCGTAGTGCCTCTGTTTCTGTCCCCAAAGGCTGATTTCCAAAGCGCCTGCTGTTGCTCCAGGAGGGAAGGTTTGGAGCAATAAAATTTCTTAATTAAATTGGCCAAATCTGAGCCATCTGTCTTCCAGGGACCTTAGTATTGGGCTTTCCCTGATCTTTCCTCCTCTGGGACTGGAAGGTATGAGTCAGAGGGAGAGTGGAGGGCCTGCCTGGGAAGGGTGGTTAGTCCCTTCTCCAGTATGTGGAGTCAGCAAAACCTGGGGCGCCATCAACCCCCACCCCCAGCAAACAGGCTGGCAGCTTGTGCCTGCTACCCACAGAAGCCAGGCCTCATCTTCTTGGGCAGCCAGGTATGTGCTGACTTTCTGGTTCTGTGCAGACGTGCCAGGAAGTTCTTCCTGTAGTCTAACCTTAACCCCTCCAGCTCCCTATCTACCACTAGAAGCCAGTCTTGATAGCCCTGGAAGGACAGGGACAGGCTGTGTTTTTGTTTTGTTTTTCCTAATGTATACTAAGTACTTATCCACATGCAAAGCACTGTTTAAGAACATGACATCTGTCTACTCATTTAATCCCTATAGCAATTGTATGAGGTAGGTATTATTACAGTCATCCCTTGGTATCCATAGGAGATTAGTTCTAAGACCCACCCCACTTCCGAAACCAAAATCCAAGGATGCTCAAGTTCCTTATATTAAATGGCACAGGGAATTCCCTGGCAGTCTAGTGGCTAGGACTCCACGCCTTCACTGCTGTGGGGCAGGGTTCAATCTCTAGTCAGGGAACTAAGATCCAACAAGCCATACAGTACACCAAAAAAATAAATGGTGTAGTGTTTGCACATGACATACACACATCTTCCCATATACTTTAAGATATACTTTTAAGTCATCTCTAGATTACTTATAGTTGTAAATAAAATGTAAATGCTAGGTAACTAGTTACTAGCAAGCAGTGAACTCAAGTTCTGTTTTTTGGAACTTTTCTGGATTTTTTTTTTTTTTTTTTGATCTGCAGTTGGTGGACTCTGCAGATGTGGAATCTGTGGATACAGGGAGTTGACTGTATGTCTTGAGGAAGAGACTTGAAGTTCAGAGAGGCTAAGTAATTTGCCTAAGATCACACAGCTGGTTTGGGGGAGGGGTTAGGAAGCCCTCAGGATTTGAATCTACCAGGGCCATATAGCTCCAGTGTCTGTGTTCTTAACCCAAGCCACAGCTGCCTCTTGAGTTGGGGTCATGGTTCCTGAAGAGTCTGGGCAGGTCTGAGTTAGAAGTCAGAAAGAGAAAAAGGATGCACCCTGAGTATTCTTGCCTCGTGATTGAGTTTTCCAAAATCCAAGGATGCTCAAGCCCCTTGAATGTTGTAGGGAATTCCCTGGTGGTCCAGTGGTTAGGACTCCACACATTCACTGCCATGGGCCAGGGTTCAATCCCTGGTTGGGGAGGTAAGATCCACAAGCTGCACAATGCAGCCAAAAAATTAAAATGGTGGGGGAGGTGCACCCCACATAACCCTGTTTCCCAGGAAGGTGGCAGAAAGGCACTGAGATTTGCTAGCTTCAGCCAGCAAGAAGCAGAGAGTCTGACCTCTTAACACCCAAACCGGCACATACTGCCTCTGAAGCAAAATGGGAGAAGGTATGTGAAACCCACTTGGACCTAGCCCTGGGAGAGAGGTGGGAAAGGCCTGCCAACCGTGCTTTTCACCTGTACCAGGTTCCCTGCTGGTAGCAAGTTCACTCTGCCAGGCTGTGGTAAAGGCATTTTTACATCCAACAGCTCTGAGCTTTTCAGACAAGGCATGAGGAGCTAACTGTCCAAAGTCATTCACGTGTTAGGGGGATCTGGAATGTGAACCCAGGCAGCGAGGCCACGGCTGAGGCCCAGGGAGAGGTGCTGAATAGCCCAGGGTCACACAGCCACAGCCCCAGAGCTAGAAACTGCTGGCCCCCTTCCAGCCCAGCAAAAGCAATGACACCTGACTCCTAGCAAATTGGGGGTGGGGCAGAGGTGGAGCTAGGGAGACCCAGGTGGCCTCTCTTGAGAACCAGAGCACAGGCGGCAGATTGACCTGGGGCAGCATGAAGCAGAGCTGGGGACTGAAGCTGTTCATCCTGGGAGCCGTGGTCCTCACAGAGGGTGAGTCATCCAGGTTTGGGTGGGGGTGGTTACAGTGATGGTTTGGGGGCTGTCCTCTGCCGGAGCAGCACCTGAAGCTGGGTGTGTGTGAGGGAGCCTGCCTAGGGCGGGCGACAGTCAGCCTGTGGCAAGGTAACTGTGTCCGGGTGTGTGTGTAGGGGGAGGTGTATGTGGCCGCCTGTGTCCAAATGGGTGTGATTTCCTTGGACTGGATTATAATCTGTGTCTGCAGGAACTGTCATTATGCCTGTGTGTGTACCCTGTGCCCTCGTTGGCCTCTCTCCTTCCACAATGGCTTTAGGCAAGTTCTGGGGCCCTTTGGTCTCAGTCTCCCCTTCTTTCCATACATCCTGTCTCTCCCATGTTCAGTGGGTGTGTTTATGTGTGCCTGTGATGGGGAAGACGCAGGGCAGGGAAACCTGTGGTAGAGTCTCTTTCTAAAAAGACGGGGGCGGCCGAGTCGTCAGAATAAGGGTGGGGTGAGTCTCAACTCTTGATGCCCTCCCCAACTTGGACATGACGCAGGCCTCTAATCCTTCCTCTTAGGCTTCCACAGCCCAGGGCACAATTAAGCTAATGCTCTCCACAGGCACAGGCTGCTCCCTGACTCAGTGGTGGGGGCAGGAGTTGGGGGTTCTGAAGCCTGGAGGAGGGTTGGTCTGGTCCCAAGCTGAACCCCAGGTCCTGCCACTCAATGCCCAGGAGTGCTGAGCACAGCTAAGAGAAGAGAATTAATGACTGAGTGTACACTCTGAATAGCTTCCAATAAAAGCTGTTTCTTGACCTCATATAAATATTTTCATTCTGGGAGGGGCCGGTGAGGTAGCCACAGACAGTCATAGCAAGGACCCAGGCCAGTCCCCCGCAAACCTGTCCCCTCAACCAAGGCTGGGCTGGGCAGGTCCCCTCCTCCAAGGCTCACCTGCGTCTCTCTCTTCCCAGGTCTTCAAGCTCAGCATGGTAAGTTCTGGGGCTGTGGGGCCTGGGCCTTACTTGGGTCTGGGTCGTGCTGGGGGTGAGGGCAGGCCAGAGCCCTGCTGTCAGCCTGATTCCTGCCTCTCCACAGCATGTGGGCAGCGGGGCCCTGGTCCCCCTGAGCCTCAGGAGGGCAACACAGTGCCTGGCGAGTGGCCGTGGCAAGCCAGCGTGAGGAGGCAGGGCATCCACATCTGCAGCGGGTCCCTGGTGGCGGACAGCTGGGTCCTCACTGCGGCCCACTGCTTTGAAAAGTGAGTCATGGCTGCAGTCAAAAGATTTCTGGCTTTGGGGTGGGTGATTTGTCCCCAAGCCCTGCAAGACTGAGCCCTGCCCCTAGAATAACAACCTACCATTTATTTAAAACGTGCCATATGCCGGGAACACGCTATCAAGTTAATGTCAAACTTTTGTGGTAGAAGTCTTACAAGTGTGACAGCTGACGTTGGGAGAAGGATGGCCCTTGTTCAAAACCACAGTTTTGTCCATCTGTCACCTCCTTGTGCTATCTCCTATGGTGTCAGTGTCTCTGTTGGGTCTTGTCCCCTCTCCCCCTTCCAGGGAGGCAATGACAGAACTGAACTCCTGGTCAGTTGTCCTGGGTTCTCTGCAGCAGGAAGGTCTGAGCCCAGGAGCTGAGGAGGTGGGAGTAATGGCTCTGCAGCTGCCCAGGGCCTACAACCACTACAGCCAGGGCTCAGACCTGGCCCTACTCCGACTCGCCCACCCCATAGCCCACACACCCCTCTGCTTGCCCCGACCTGCCCATCGCTTCCCCTTTGGGACTTCCTGCTGGGCCACTGGCTGGGATCAGGACACCAATGATGGTAAGTGCTAGCCTGAAGCCCAGAGAGGTACTTGGCTTGCCCAAGGTCACACAACCTCAGCTGTTAACTGTTCCCATTCCCAGGCTCCCTTGCTCCTCTGGGCCCAGACTTCGGCCCCAACCTCCTCTTTTTGCCAGCTCCCAGGACCCTACGGAATCTGCGCCTGCGTCTAATCAGCCGCCCCACGTGTAACTGTCTCTACAACCGCCTGCACCAGCGGTCGCTGGCCAGTCCGGCCCGGCCTGGGATGCTGTGTGGGGGTCCCCAGCCTGGGATGCAGGGGCCCTGTCAGGTCTGAGGAGGAGGACAGGGGAAGGGAACAGAAGGGAAGGGGGCCTCCCATAGGCTGGACACTCAGTCCACAGGATGGATGGAAGGGCGGCCCATGGAGGGTGTCCACCGAGGGCTGGGGCTCAGATGTCTGTCTCTGACAACACTGCCCACTCCAGGGAGATTCTGGGGGTCCCGTGCTGTGCCGCGAACCCGATGGACACTGGGTTCAAGCTGGGATCATCAGTTTTGCATCAAGCTGTGCCCGGGAAGACACTCCTGTGCTGCTGACCGATATGGCTGCTCACAGCTCCTGGCTGCAGGCTCGAGCTCAGGGGGCAGCTTTCCTAACCCAGAACCCAGAGACCCCAGAGATCAGTGATGAGGACAGCTGTGTAGGTATGAGCAGTGGGTGTCAGGAGTGGGATGTGGGGGAACCTCCCCCTGGGCTGCATGAGGACTTCTGGGCAGCAGGTGGGAGCCACAGCGGAATAAATTTCAGTTCAGAATAGAAAACTGATTAACGAGGCATCCACACACTACCACGGGCTAACAAGGGGATTTAAAGGACCCTTTCAGACCAGGATGGAAATAGCTCCATTTATGGCTGAGAGACATTTCAGAACTTTATGCATTTGGATTCAGGTAAGAAGAGGAATTTCTGGTACCTGGGTGAAGGTCTGGGGGGTAAGATGCAAATTTCCAAGCAGGGACTCCACAAGATTGGAGAGGGCAGGTTTCCCACTCAGTGGGGCGTAAATTCTGGCATTAAGTGACTAACATGCAAATGGCATGCAAAATAATTCCTGGGACAGAAGCTCTATCTTGATGGTAAGAGAAGCATCAGTGAGCCAGGAGTTCTGGAGCCATTCCAAGCCCAGAGGGGTGCAGACAGGCGGGGTAGAGGAATGATGAGCTGGCCACTCCCATGATGCTGGACCATCAGGGTTAAAAGCTTAGGCCCTGCGTTTTGAATCCCAAGTTGGCTACTTGCCTGTGGTTACTGAGCTAGAAAGTCACTGAACTTCTGGAATGTTGGTTACTTCGGTAATGAAAATAACAAAGATTCAGCTTAAAAGGATAATGTGAGGATATTCAATAGCACACGAGAAGCTCTTAGCACAGGGCCTGGCATGCAGTGAGCGTTTAGAGAGGGCAGATGATGTAATGCATCTGTTTCAGCCTGTGGATCTCTGAGGAGAGAAGGCCCTCAGGCAGGAGCTCCCTCCCCGTGGCCCTGGGACGCCAGGCTGAAGCACCAAGGGAAGCTGGCTTGCGGTGGAGCCCTGGTGTCAGAGGAGGTGGTACTGACTGCTGCCCATTGCTTCATTGGGTGAGCCCTGATTCCCTCGCCCTTGTGCCCCAACTTATGGTGGCTCTGCTGCCCAGTGCTGTCAATGCCGTCCTTGCACAGGCGCCAGACCCCAGAGGAATGGACGGTAGGCCTGGGGGTCGGACCAGAGGAGTCGGGCCTGAAGCAAGTCATCCTGCATGGGGCATATACCCACCCGGAGGGAGGCTATGACGTGGCCCTCCTGCTGTTGGCCCAGCCTGTAACCCTGGGCCCCAGCCTGCGGCCCCTCTGCCTGCCCTACTCGGACCACCGCCTGCCTGATGGGGAACGCGGCTGGGTCCTAGGGCTGGCCCACCAAGGAGCAGGTGTGTGGACAGGAGAGGGCTCCCAGCAGCTGGGCATGCAGCCTGGAGGCTGAGGTAGCAGCTGGGTCATCTCCCTCACCCTGCAGACTCCGGCTCCCCTCAGACAGTGCCTGTGACCCTCCTGGGGCCCAGGGCCTGTAGCCGCCTGCACACAGCCCTCGGGAGCAATAGCATTCTGCCGGGGATGGTGTGTACCAGTGTTGTGGGCGAACCGCCCAGCTGTGAGGTGAGCCCCACTCCCCCTAACGTCACCCCACAGACCCCTCGCCCTCCCACTCATAGCCTGACCTCACCTGTAACTCAGCCTTTCTGCCAAGTGGCTCCCAAAGAGCCAGACCCCCAGCCCCGGCTCCTCCTGCCCCATGCAGCCGCCTAGGGAGAAGAGGGTCAAAAACCAGTGTCCCCTGACCTGACCCCTTTCAGGGCCTGTCGGGGGCACCGCTGGTGCACGAAGTGAGGGGCACATGGTTCCTGGCTGGGCTGCACAGCTTCGGAGACGCCTGCCAAGGCCCCGCAAGACCTGCCGTCTTTGCGGCGCTCCCCACCTATGAGAACTGGGTCAGCAGTTTGGACTGGCAGGTCTACTTCGCTGAGGAGCCCGAGCCCGAGCCCGAGCCCGGAAGCTGCGCGGCTAACATGAGTACGTGGCCCTGGGGCCTCCTGCCAACACCTGCCTCCACAGACCCCTTGTCAGCCGGCCTGGGGCCATCTGTCCCCAGCCACCTCCAGCTGCAGCAGGTGGAGCCATGGACGGAGTCATGGGGATTCAAGTACTGGCTCTTGTCATTGACTGGTTAGGAGCACACCTCTTAACCTGTGCAGCCTTCACTTTTCAAATCTGTCATAGGGGCTCAGGGGCACCTCCTTCCTCTTCCTTTGAGGGAGGGAGAGAAGCTGTGAGCTCGAGACCAACCCCACCCTCCTTCTTCTCCCTGACAGGCCAGCCAGCCAACTGTTGACAGGTGGCTCTGGGACGCTGCAGTCACAGCAAGGCAACTCCCACGGAACTGCCTCTCTCCCATCCAGCCCCCCGCCTTTCCCAGGCAGGTCCAACAGCGCAAAGGGCTCTAGGAAGGAACCTGCCCTGAAAGCTCCACCCTGCAGGACAGGGAGATGTCGCCCGTGGATGCCCCCCACCCAGCTCTGCGGTCCAACGCAGGCGTCCCAAGCTTTTCCTATTCATCCCTTCAGATTCAATTACACCAGTCAAGTACTTTGAAAATTTCTTTTTTTGGGGGGAGCAATTTTCCTGTTTTTTTAAAACTTAAATAAATTGTTACAAAATAGACTTTAGAAAATAAGTTACAAATTGTAGTAAAAGGCTCCCCCTCCACAGGCAACATTTCCACCTGTGAGGGTGCTCTTTGAATCTGCCTCTCCCTGGTGTTGGAATCTGGCTGGTAAGGGTGGCCCAGCATCGTGGCCAAGCCAGGCACTGGGTTTCTTGGCGGCACTGGTCATAGCAAAGAACCTGGTGACAAAAGCTGGGGCAAACGAGGTCCCTCAAGGATAGAAGGAACATCTTACCCCCTCCTTGGGAAAGAAGCCAGATCTGGGTCCTCTTCAAAGGAGGAGAGGGGAGAAGAGCTGGGGACGCCCAAACTACTCCTGAGCAAAACAAGATCCTTTCCCTGCAACTCGCCCTGACCCACCCCCCCACCCCATATTCTGATCTTTGGAGACTGGAACTTCAGAGGGAGAAGCTGAGGTCTGTAGGCCACTGGGGTGAAGGGTCCAGGAGTGGGGCTGTGGGGGTGGATGGAGGCGGCAATGACAAGTCCTCTCTGCCCGCCGCTGGTGCCTTTGGGGTTCCTAGGGAGAGAGAGAGGAGGTGACTGAGGGGGCAAACCCCACACAGCATGTACCCTGCTCCCTAACCTGCAGGCCATACCCCACAGTCCTGTATGCGAGTTCCCAATTATTTTCCCAGACCTGGCTAATTAGCTCATTGCTCATTCCCTTGGGGTCACAAGAAATCTTTTATCCTAAAAGCCACCTTGTCAGCACTCTCAGGGGAATCTCACCGCTGTCCCCACCTGCCCTGATGATCCCTGGTCAAGGGGATCGTCCACTCTCTCAGGGACACCCACACACTAGATGGAAAGGGTCTTGGGATAAGGGCTACAGGCCCCTAGAGGAGGTGGAGAGTGAGCCTGCGACTTGCAGAGAGAACTGGCCCTCCCATTCCTCCACAAGTCTGGGCGGAGATGACTTTCCATGAAGATTCCCCTGATAGAGGACGGGAGATAGGGGCTAATGACTATTGTTGCCACAGCTGGGCCTGGCTTCAAAGAAACAATTAT
Source organism: Oreotragus oreotragus (assembly GCA_006410675.1). Lineage (NCBI taxonomy): Eukaryota > Metazoa > Chordata > Mammalia > Artiodactyla > Bovidae > Oreotragus > Oreotragus oreotragus. The sequence continues at coordinate 43,026 of SJYX01000564.1, read as the reverse complement.
CTGTGACTCAGTCCTCCAGTTAAAGGTGTGCTGGAGGGGAGGGGGGTGTGCAGGTGGAGAGGGTGGTTTGGTTGGATCCCAAAAAGGAAATGCACAGCACAGAGAGAAGGATGAATAAAGGGAAGAAGAGACACGGACCAACAGGGGTGGGCAAGGGCCAAGGGTCCAGTTTCCAAGAAAAGAGGAGGGGGAGCAGAGACAAAATATAGGGAAAGGGACAGGGCACTGAGTGCCAATAAGTGACCTGGTTTCCCCAAACAAGCTGGCATGGAAGCCACAAAGCAGTCCAGTCTGGGGGTGCCTCCTATGCCCCCTTCCTCATTTCCAGGATCCTGGCCTACTCTAAGTGCAGAACTGAGATCATCTTTTTCTCTGGAAACCATTACTTAACTGGCTGGATCAGAACGGTTTCCAGAGGTGTCTATAATAGCCAGATGGTAGCTGGCTACCAGTCCTCCTCAAACAGAAAGACCATTCCTCTTTGGCTCCGGTACAGCAGAGGAACCCTAGCAGTTGCCTTGGCTCCTACCCTGCCACCCCCTCACTGCACCAACCCAGGATGCTCCCTATATACCTGACTCAAGGGGTCAGATCTCAGCCACTCAAAAGGCAGCATCCTCGACCTAGCTTTCTCCTTATCCCAGCCTGAGCCGCCTCCTGGAATCCCCATGATCCTCTCACTCCTTGCTTTCCTACCCACCATGGGGCCAGTGTTTACCCTCTGTGTGCCCACCTCCTCCAAGACCCTTCAGCCCTCTGCCCAAGCCTGCTGGTGCCCCCGTACCGGAGCTGGCCACCGTCCGCTCTTCCTGGTGCTGCTGCTCGTGCTGCAAGAAGCTGATTCGACGACGGAAATGGCGGGGACAGTGGGGGCAGGAGAAGGGCCCCTCCTGGGGCGCATGGACCCGCCCATGGCCCTCCAGCCGGGCCGCTGTCCGAAAGGCCTTGCCACAGATGCTGCAGCGATGGCGCTTGGGGTCCGTGTGGGTCCTGCCATGGTTCTTAAGGGACAGCAGGTTGGGAAGAAGTTTGGGACAGAGGGAACAGGGGTAGAGTCCCGTAGTGTGAGCCTTCTGGTGGTTCAACAGGCTACCGGCATGACGATAGGAACGCCCACACTGAGCACAGCAGAAGGGCCGCTCCTCGTGCACAGCCACTGTGGACTCAACACCCTGGCCTCCATTAGCTCTCCCCACATTCTCACCTGGGGCCCTGGGGGGTTCTGATGGGGCTTTCCCTTGACCAGGGAGTTCCACCTCCTCCTCCTCAGCCCCTGCTTTGGGGCTTCTGGCCTCCACCTGGGGTGACACCTGACTGAGGCCCCTGGCATGAGTCTGCAGGTGGCTGGCAAGTCCATGGTGGGACTCAAAGGCCTCGCCACATTCAGAGCAGGAGAAGGTCTGGGCAGCTATGTGGTTGCGGCTGTGGCTCTTAGTGGCCTCAGGATTCAAGAACTCTTTGGAGCAGAGCAGGCAATAGTGACGGTCAGTCTTGTGGGTGCTGTGGTGGTTCGAGGGGCCCTCTGACTGGCAGATCTTGCCACAATGGCTACAGGAAAAGGAGTGGCTCTCTGGCTGGGGCTGAGGGCCACAGTCTCCACTGTCCCAGTTGTCCACTGGAGTCAGACTAGGTCCATTGGGCTGGGTGTTGCCAAGGGGACAAGGACTTCTGGGGACACTGTCCCCGGACTCATCTTCTGGCTTGGTCAGTACATGACCCCCAGGAACCCAATCTCCATGATTCACCAGTCCCCGGTCTCCTCGCCACTCATCTGCTTCCCCCATGCCCCAGGATGCTGGCTCTGTGGCTTCTAAAACCGCTGCCCTGCTGGGGCTCCGACTTGGCTCTGCTGGCCTTGTGGCTCCATCCTCCAGCTGAGGTCCCGACTCTGTACCACCCGATCTGTCCTCCAGTCGCTGGTCATCAGCCAGGTCCCCCTGACCACCCTCTGTGCCATTTGGGCCTCCCTGACCACCTCTGGTCTCTTCCCCATGCTCTCGCAGGTGCCGTTCCAGGGACCCTCGGCCAGGGAAGCCCCGACCACAGAGGGCGCAGCGCACAGCTGCCCGCCGGGACAGCCCGGCCCACCGCCGCCGGCTCTCTGAGTGTAGCCTCTGGTGGTCCCTCAGGGCCATGCGGTTGGAGTAAGTCTTGGGGCAGGTGGCACAGCTGTACTGGCCTGTCTCATGGCTGCGCCGGTGGTTCAGGAGGCTGCCCGCGTGGCGGTAGGTCCGCCCGCACTGCCCGCAGCGAAAGGGCCGATCTTCCAGGGACAGCTTGCGGGAGCCCCCACCCCCACTGCGCTCCAGGTGGACCCGCTGGTGGCTGGCCAGCTGCTTCCGCAGGCGGAAGGCCTTCCCACACTCGGCACAGCGGAAACGCCGGGGATCGGCGTGGATGCGCCGGTGGTTCTTGAGGGACATGAGGTTGGAGAAGCCTTTGGAGCAGGCCTGGCAGCCGAAGTGGCCGGTCTGGTGGCTCTGCCGGTGATTGATGAGGCTGCCAGCGTGCTTGTAGGAGCGGCCACACACCTCACAGCTGAAAGGCCGCTCAGAGCTGGCTTCAGTCTGGCAGCCCTTCTCCGCTGTCTCCAACCTTGGCTCCATCTCCTCCCCCTTCACAGTCGTCTCCTCCCAGGCCTCTTCTTTCACTCTCGCCCCCTCCTCCAGGGGTTCCACTTTAAGTTCTTTCTGGAACTTCTCCACTTCGGCCTGCTCAAGGCCCTCCTCTGCCAGAGTTTGGGCTTCAATGCTGCCTTTTGCCTCCGGGACGGGCCCCACCTGGGGCTCCGAGCCTTTGCAGCGCGGGTGGTTTCGCAGGTGATTGCGGTAGGCAGCCAGGTTGGGGTAGCAGCGGGAGCAGACTGGGCAGACAAAGTCCCCAGTCTGGTGGATCTTGCGGTGGTTCACCAGGCTGCCCCCATGCCGATAGGTCTTGCCGCACTGGTTGCAGCGGAAGGGGCGGGGCTGGGTCTCCAGAGAACTTTCCTCACCCTGCCGGCAAAGGCTGTCGGCAAGCGTGGCACCTACACCCTCACTGGGCTTTGCATCCCCACCCTCTGCAGGGAGAGAGGTCACCGTGCCCTCAAAGACACCGTCTGCCACCACCACCGTGGCATTACCTGACTCTGCCTGGTGATGCATGAGACTGGGAACCTCATCAGTGGTGTTCCCGGAATTCCGGCTTTGGTGGTGACGCTCCAGGCTCCCCAGGTCATCATAGGTCTGACCGCAGCAGCCACAAATGTGGCCATACCCAGCGCCATCCAGCGCTTCCACCTCCCGCTGCAGCTGATTCAGCAGCTCGGCTTCTGAGAGCTGCAGTGGGGGGCTGTGGGTGGAAATTGCCCCTGCAGCTCCTTCCTCCTCCCCCTCCTCTTCCGAGCCCTCAGTCATGCCAGAGTCATGAGCTTGGCGCCGGTGAAGCCTGTAGCCAGCCCGCCCAGGGAAGATCATGCCACAGAGGCAACAGAGGAAAGGCTGGGTTGAGACGGCTTCGCCGGGCCCGTGGTTCTGGAAGTGGCTGCGCAGGGCAGGCAGGGAGTCAAATTCCTTTGGGCAGAGGGAGCACTGATAGATGCCTGGTAGGTGGCAGGGCTGGTGGCTCAGCAGGCCAGTGGCATGGGGGAAAGAATGTCCACAGTCAGAACACGTGTGGGAGACTTCAGCCGGCCAGGCAACAGAGCTGGCAGAGCGGGAAGGGGAGCTGGACTGGCCAGGGGCTGGTTTCTGGTCTTCCTCCACCCCAGGGAGGCCATCGCAGAAGCGACTTCCATTGCTTTCCTCAGTGCCTGGGATGTCCACGTTGTCAAGGAAACAGGCCTCCATCCTTTCCAGTCCTTCCTCGGCGCCTTGGCTCTCTTTATCACCCTGGAAACAGGCCTCATTCCTCTCAATCCCACATTTGTCCCTTTCGACTGCAGCTTGCAAACAGCCCCCAGTGCCTTCCATGCTGCCTTCGGCTCCACTTGGACTTGCCCTGGAAGAGTCTCGGGGACAGCCCAGGCCCTTACTGTCCGCTGGCTCCGGGGCCCAGTTCCTGTCTGATGGGGGTTTGGCTTCTCCCCCGCCGCCAGCACTGCCAGCCCGCCTCCGGTGCCGCCTGCTCCGCCGTCGACTGTGGCGACGCAAGTGGTTCTTCATGGCAGCCATGGTGTGGAAATGCTTGGCACAGGCCCCACAACTGAAGTCTCCCGTTTGGTGGGTCTGCCGGTGGTTGATAAGGCTGCCTGAGTGGCGATAGCTCTTGCCACAGTCTCGGCAAGAAAACACCCGAGGTGGTGACTGCCTGGCCTCAGTCCTGCTCTGTGCCCCTTCCCCGTGAGTCCGCCTGTGATGTTCAAGGCTCTCAGAGTCTTCAAAGAGCATCCCACACACGCTACATATCTGTGGCGTGGTCCGATCTGTGGCTGGGAGGACAGCAGGGGCCCCCTCCTCATGTTTGCACCCAGGCCCTTGATCTGAAAGTAGAGTCATCTCTGGCCCCACTGGGTCAGGTGGGAGCTCCACCTTGAGGAGGCCGGGGGGCCCCTCGGACCCTGGGCCTGTGCTGCGGCGAGCAGCCTTGCAGTGTACCCGCACGTGGTTGCGCAGGGCCATGAGGTTGGGGTACTTGCGGGGACAGAGAGAGCACTGATACTCTCCTGTCCGATGGCTGTGGCGGTGGTTCACCAAGCTCCCCCGGTGCCGGTAAGCCCGGCCGCACTCATTGCACTTATAGGGGCGGTGGTCTAGGGTGCTGGAGGGGGTCTCTGTTTCTTTGCGGGTGGACTCCGCCAGAGGCAGGGGAGCTGGCAGTACTGACGGCTGCCCATCCTCTCCAGCTCCTGGCCGGGGCCTGTGGTGGGCCCGCACATGGTTTTTGAGGGCAGCTGCATTGAACAGCTGCTTCGAACAGATGGAGCAGGGGTAGACACCTGTCTGGTGGCTCTTGCGATGGTTGATGAGGCTCCCAGCATGGCGGTAAGTACGGCCACAGTCCCCACAGCGGAAAGGCCGGTATTCCTCCAGGCCGATGTCTTCCAGCTCCCCTGAGCCATTCAGCATCTGGGTCCCAGGGAGCTGGTCCTGGCTGCTCTCATCTGTGTGCCCATTGGTGGTGGGCATCCCTTTCTCTTCCCATGGCCGCTCCTGACTTTCACCCTCATGGGACTGCTGGTGTTCCAGCAGCTCTCGGGGGAGCCGGAAGGCACGGGAGCAGTGGGGACATTGGTAAGGCCGATACTGGGCATGGAGTCTGGAGTGATTCTTCAGAGCCATGAGATTAGAGAACTCCTTGAAGCAGATGGCACAAGGGTAGACACCCAGAGTGTGGCTCTGGCGGTGGTTGGTGAGGCTCCCAGCATGCTTGTAGGTCTTGCCACATTGACTGCATTTGTACCGCCGCTCCTCCTTAGCAGGAGGGGACTGGGTGGGCTCCTGGCCCCCGGTAAAATTCACCACTGATTCAGCCAGATATTGTTCCAAATTGCTAAGGAGACTGCTGGCTGGGGTGGGGATTGGAGTGTCTCTGGCAGAGTTGGTGGTGGGACCCCAAACCTCTACACCCTCCTCAGGATCAGGCTGGCTTTCCCAGCCTTCTCTCTGTCTGGTGGGTGGACCTTCCCATGTGCCCAGAGTTGCCCTAGGGTCTGGCCCAGACTCACAGCCAGATGTCTCTTCAATATGTTTTTTCTGGTTTTCCCAGCCTTCCCCAGGGCCAAGCCTCTGGGCCCAGGAGTCAGTGGACACTATCTCCCCCGGGAGGCATGGAGTGGTTTCCTTGGGGCGGGGAGGCCTGCGCCTCCGACGGCCTTCAGGAGCATGAGTCCTCATGTGGCTCTTGAGTGCCATGGGGTTGGTGAAGTCCTTGCCACAGGTGGTACAGGGGAAAAGGCCAGTCTCGTGGGTCCGGCGGTGATTGACCAAGCTCCCTGGGTGACGATAGCCCCGCCCACACTGCTGACAGCGGTAGGGCCGAGGGATGCTGTCGGCCTCGCTGCCCTGGCTGGAAGATGGATGGAGCAGTTCTCGGTGCCGTGACAGTTCTGGGAGACTAGGAAAGTGGCGCTGACAGTCAGAGCAGCTGAGTGAGGTGGGCGTGTCCTCCATGGGGCAGTGTGGCAGAAACCTGGAGGTTCAGGAAGAGCAGGCAAATGGCAGCAGCATCTTCCTCTGATGGAGGGTCCAAGGCCTAGGAAAAGGGGGCAGTGGTCAGAAGGAAGGCCTGAATTAACTTTGCCTCTTGATTTTATATGAGCAACAAGTTCAACAGAGGTCACAGAGTTACCCCCAAGTAGCAATGCCCAGAGACCTGCTCTAAACTAGACCTATTCCGGAAATACCATTTAAAATGTCTCTGAATACAGGTTCCCCAAATATGAAAGCTCTCGTAGGCCTCTCCTAGGCTTCTAGCTTCCTCTAGAAGTATATATAAGGAAACTAACATCTAAAGGATTGCATCCCATCTCTAATCAAAAACCTTGTCTTCACACCAAGTCTCAAAAATCTACTGTCCCTAACCCTCTGCTCTCTATAATTTTGAAACAAACAACCTATCTTACGTGACATCTTAAAAGGAAACTTGTACCTCTCCTAGGACCCTCAATAAGATTAAGTCCAATCCTCCATCTTTCATCCCTCAGCTAAATAAAGTAGCTTAAAGGCACTGAAAAGAGCTTCTCTGGTGGCTCAGACAGTAAAGAATTTGCCTGCAATACAGGAGACCCAGGTTCAATTCCTAGGTCAGTAAGATCCCTGGAAAAGGGAATGGCAACCCACTCCAGTATTCCTGCCTGGAGAATCCCATACAGAGAAGCATGGTTGGCTACAGTCCATGGAGTCACAAAGTCGGACAAAACTGAGCAACTCTCATAGAGAGGCACTGAAAGAGCAGCCTCTTTCTCCAATACACAGCCTAGGACCTGAGAAGTGAGGTTAGAAGCCTCCTACAGAGAAAAGGGCTGATTTGTTCCCCCTTCTGCCCTATTCCTTTCAGTGTCACAAAATCTCCTTTCTGAAAGACTCTCTTGGGTTCCTCGCGTTCCAAACCATCTTCCATCTTGGAAATTCCAACTCCTTTCTGGTACTTCGCCCCCTACCTTTTTCTTTCCCATTATTCATCACTTTTTTCTCTCCATCCCTTGTCGTTTTCCTTCTACCTTCTCTTTTAATATTGATGACAACAGCTACCCGTGCTGCCTAAGCATTACCACGTGCTAGGCCCTGTGCTAAATAAAGAAAATTCACTGTGTCACCTAATTCTCACAACTCATTGCAATGCCTCTATCATTCCAGTTGACACACGAGGAAGCCCATTCACTCCATCTTCTTTCCAAAGCCCTTACTCCAAAGTAGGCCCCAATGCCTCCTACATCACCTTGGCCTTCTCTGACTCGGGCTCTTCCCCCCAACGGGGGCCCCAATACAACTCCTATCTCCGACTTTAAACCTCCTTGCTGAACCTGCTCCCAGAATTCTCACTTCTCACAAAGCCCCTTCGTTCGAGTCTCCTCTCCGAATCAACTACCAAAGAGGTCCTCTCATTTCATTCATCTCCTCAGCCAGTTTTCTCTTAGGACCCCTACCTCACACCGGTGGCCCCTTCTCGTTCCCGCCGCGGGTGCGTCCGTTGGGGACCGCGAACGGGAGTGCGCCTGCGCAATGGGACCCTCACCCTAACTGCAGCCGCGCGCCCCAAAGGGTGGTTGTGCGGGGGCTCTCGCGCTCCCACACACGCACACTCTGCAAGGGCTCAAGGAAGTGGAAGAGGAGGGAAAGAGGGAAAGGAGAGGGGGAAAAGGAAGGAGGTAGAGGAAAAAGGGCGCAGCTGGCACTAACCAGCCGTCTATCGCCCAGCTCCGCGGACACTTCCTATTGTTACTAGGAAACAGGAAGTGTCCTAGCCTCAAAAGCTTCCCCGCGAAACTTCCGCCTTAAAAATGCTTCTGTCCCGCCTCCAAGCAGCGGTTATGCAGACACATTTCCGGTGCTAGTAGAGAAGCAACTAACGCGCGACTCCGACCCCGCCCACGTAGGTCAAAGAGCTCGTTCTGCACTAACCTTAGCCACACTTCCGGGAAGATCCGCTAAAATCGTTCCGGTGTATATTGACTGAGCGCAGAAGAGGGAGAAAAAGCGTTCTGCGGCCCTGACCTCAGTACTTGGGCGACACTTATCGTGGGGCTCCTTGAAAAATTTCTAAAGCCAGATGGAGGGAGCGTCACTTAATGCTTTCTATCAAGGGAAATGTTGTGGAATATAAGCGGATTTAGGTACTACAAATCTTGGGCATGGCCTTTCTGTCCTCCCACCTTCCAGTTCACGGTGATCTAGCGCCACGCTAGCAATAGTCGGTGCATCCCGTAAACCTATTCCCGTTTCCTTGTCATTAGCACCCAGAGAGACCCCTTGCAAGGTGTTTCTCCGCCACCTTCTCTCGGGGCTGCTCCGGTGAACTTTGTCTTCCTCCCTTGCGGGGAAATCTCTCTCCCACTTCCGCTCGCCGGCCCCGCCTCCTATCCCTCCCCTTCTTCCCTCCCCCCCGCCCCCC
>SJYX01000564.1:11847-32469 GCA_006410675.1 Oreotragus oreotragus | reverse complement strand
CTCGCCGGCCCCGCCTCCTTTCCCTCCCCTCCTTCCCCCCCCCCCGCCCCCCCCCCCGCTGGGTCCTAGCGCCTGCCCCTCCCTGGCAGAGTCCCGGGCTCTGTCGGTGAGAGGAGCTGCAGCTGACGCCACGGAGCCATTCCAACTCTCTTCAGGTAGGAAACGCCGGCGGGAAGATGCAGAGATCTCTGGGCAGCCCCAGTGCAGACGCAATCCGAGCAGGCCTCAGTTTCCCTTTCGGTGCTTAGGGCGGATGGGGTTGGCCTGGCGCGAGCGGTGCGGGCGGGGCGGGAGGAGTGAGGCCCCGGGCGGGCGCGGGCGGGCTCCTGGCCCAGTGGGTCCTAGAACCCGCCGGCTGTCCCGGCGGGCCGGCAGAGGCTGACGCCTGGGCTTAGGCGGCGCGGCTGCCCGCGTAGTGCCGTGCGGACCCGAGGGTCCTAGAGCCCGCCATGTTGCGGGCTTTTGTCCCAGGCACCCTGCCCGCCTAGCACGGTCCCTGGTGCCGGCGGCCTCCCCGCCCCGGTCGAGGTCCTGGCCGCCCCTCCCGCGGTCCTAGAGAACGCCATCTTGCAGGCCTTTGTCCAGGGTCTGGCCTTCGGTTCATTCATTTGTTCATTCTGTCATTCTTCGTTCACCTTTTTGCTGTGTTCTCCGAGGCCACGTTTTCCCAGGGCATTTCCTGAGAAGAGCGAGCCCAGGGCCCTGCCATGTGGAGTTGTCTGTCTGGCAGAGGCGCCGACACGTAGACAGTTGCAGGGAGCAAGAAGCACAGGGTTTCCGCAGCTTTTGGCTCCAACGCCCTTAAAACTCCCACATGCGTTAGAGACCCCATTTTACTGATGAGAAAACTGAGGCCCAGAGCGCCATGGCGCTCTTACCTCTACTGCCTGTTAAGTCTTCCTGAGGACATTGGGGAAGCAATTATTTGAAAAATCAGAAAGAGTTTTCCCACTGGAGAAAGCAGAGGGAACTGCATATGGAGATGGATTTGGGTGGGGAAGTTTGAGATTTGTAGCTGGAGCTGAGGTCGCTGTGGGGAGGGGCACACTGCCGCTAGAGGTGAGCCCGGAAAAAAAGTGGGTTGGGATTACATTGTGGATTGACCAGACTGGATGCCTAGGAGACGATTAGCTCTCATCTCTGAGTGGTTCACAGTTCCCCATCTGCCATCTCACCGGATCCCTCATGGCCTGTGAGGCCTTTTGGTGACTACTTGTTTAGACTTCGGGAGACTGAGGTCTGAGACATTAAAAAGGTGCTCTTCACTGTCCCTGCCCGCAGGGTTTTAGCTTAAACTCGGAATTAAATCTCTGGATCCCTGGCGATAAGAGTTTGTTCAGGCAGCAGGAAGTCATCCCCCTCCTAAATCCAGTAGTAAACAAAGATAAGGCTCCCACACCAGAGCAGTGAATCCACTGGGATATTTGGACCTTGTGAACTTGGAAAGGCAGAGAAATTCAGTACAAACTCCTGTTATGGGGGAGGTGGAAGCTAGAGACCTGGGTTCAGATACTGTCTCAGAGGTTGATCTGTTCAGTTTGTTTTGGGGCACCAAGCATGGTTCTATTTGTAGAGGGTACAAAATAAAGGTACCTCGCTCTGTGCCAGCCTAAATGCTTGCGCTGGAGTCAGAGAATTAACAACTGAACCATAAGATGTGTAAGTGCTAGCCAAGCAATAATCAGGGGACAGAGCAGAAGTTTGGGAGGCAGACCATCTGGCTTTGAGTATGGGCTGTGACCATGACTCATTACTTCCCTTTCGTGTGCCTCAGTATCCTTGTCTGGAAAATGGGGAAAACACTACTTAACGTAGTCTGTTCAGTATATAATAAGTCTGTTATATAACAGGCTCTACCAAGTCTGACTGTAACCAAAACAAACAAACAAATGATAGCAGACTGGGGGCACAATGAAAGTTTATTTCTCATGGTTCTGGAGGTTTAGGTGTCCAAGATCAAGGTGCTGGCTGATTCAGATCCTGGTGAGACCTCCTTTCTAGGATTATATATGTGACCACCTCCTAAGTTCTCACATGACCCTTTCTTCCATGCCTGCACATGTTCATTCATAACAAACTCCTAGGCAGTCGTGAAGCTTAGCTTGAGTAGTACACATAAAATGCTTAGAATGATACCTGGCCCTTGGTAAATTTGCAAGAAATGTTATCCAGATGAACAACACGAAGGAGATTAAAGAGGAGGGCAACAAAGAGTGATTAGCAGGGATGCACATAGCACTAAGAAAGGTGGTCAGGGACTTCCCTGGTGGTTTAGTGGCTAAGACTGTCCTCCCAATGCAGGGCATCTGGGTTTGATCCCTGGTTGGGGAACTAGATTCCACATGCCGCAGCTAAGAGTGTGAATGCCACAACTAAAGATCCTGCATGGCACATATAACACCTGGTACAGCCAAGTAAACTTAAAAAAGAAAAATTTTTTTTCTAAGTGTCAGGAAAACCCTCTTTAAGGAGGTGACAGGGAGCTGAGACCCAAATGGAATCAAAGAGATAGCTATAGAAAGATCCTTGGGGAATAGTGTTTTTAGCAGTGGACACGGTTAGTGTGAAGTCCCTTAGATTGGAAGGAATTTAGGTCTTTGAGGGTGGAAAAGGGGGAACCTGTGTAGGTGGAGCCAAGGAGAGGGGAGTGGGAGATGGGATAGGCAGGAGTTAGGTAGTCCAGGGCCTTGCTGGCCATGGTCTTTGTCTTGGGAGCCCTGGAAGGTCTCATAGTTTGGCTAAGAAACCTTAAGTAAATGAAGAACTGTAGAGAATGAGCCCAGCCCAGTTCAGTTCAGTTCAGCCGCTCAGTCGTGTCCGACTCTTTGTGACCCCATGGACTACAGTCCGCCAGGCCTCCCTGTCCATCACCAACTCCTGGAGTTTACTCAAACTCATGTGCATTGAGTTGGTGATGCCATCCCACCATCTCATCCTCTGTCATGCCCTTCTCCTGCCTTCGATCTTTCCCAGCATCAAGGTCTTTTCAAATGAGTCAGCTCTTTGCANACAGTCCGCCAGGCCTCCCTGTCCATCACCAACTCCTGGAGTTTACTCAAACTCATGTGCATTGAGTTGGTGATGCCATCCCACCATCTCATCCTCTGTCATGCCCTTCTCCTGCCTTCGATCTTTCCCAGCATCAAGGTCTTTTCAAATGAGTCAGCTCTTTGCATCAGGTGCGAAGAACAGTAGAGAAAGAGCCAGCCCAGGGACCGGCAGATTTGGGTTTGAGTCTGGGCTCCTTGACTAGCTATGAGTCCTTGGGTAAGTTTTTTCGCTTATAGAGGCCTTAATCTCCACATCTGAAAAAAAAAATGTTAAAAATGCCTCTCTCCTGGAAGCTTCGGAAGATCCATGGATGTGTCTTTAGTTCTTAAATGTTAAATGTTAGTTGGGATGACCTAGAAAACATGTTTAGAATAGGTTTATGAATCCTGCCCCATGTTCCCTGGATGATTATTCTCATAGAGTCATCACTCTAGGGAGTGGTGGGTGTAAGAGTCCTCTGTGAACAGGGAAGTGAGGAGCTGATGGTGGGGTTTCAGACAGGGCCTAGCCTACCTGGCTGTGCACCGTTGCTGGAGCTGATGTCTTCTGGGACCCACCTGGTGCTCCCCTCCCATTTTCCCTGGGAAGTGCCTTAGGACAGGTTTACCCCTCCAGCTACCTGGTTCCTGGCTCAGAGGGGGAGATTGAGGCTCAAAGCTCAGAACCCCCAGGTCCAGCCCTCTGAGAGGGAGACAGAAACATAATGGGGGCTGGCTCTGGTCTCCAGGCAATTCTACAGGGATGTGAAAAGACCAAAATGTAACCTGAGCTCAGAGTTCTGGTCCCCATGGGGTTGGCTCAAGCAGCAGACAAGTCTGGGAGGGCCCAACAACCCAAGGCAAATTAAACACCTGGATTTCAAGTCTGCTGCATGAGTTATTAGCTATGTGATCATGAGTTAATCACTAACCTTCTTGGAACCTCAGTTTTGTTTGTAATAAATTTTATTTTTTTATTATTTTTGGCTGTGCTGGGTCTTTGTTGCTGTGCGCTGGCTTTCTCCAGTTGCAGCAACTGGGGGCTACTCTCTAGTTGCAGTGCTCGGGCTTCTCACTGAGGTGGCTTCTCTTGTTGCGGGGCACAAGCTCAATAGCTGTGGCGCACAGGCTTAGTTGATGTGAGCATGTGGGATCCTCCCAGTTTGGGGATCAAACCCATGTCCCCTGCATTGGCAGGTGGATTCTTAACCACTGGACCACAGGGAAGTCTAGAACCTCAGTTTATTTGTCTGTAAAATGAGAATAAATAATCCTGATCTCAGAAAGCTATGAGAGAATAAGGTAGCACATGCAGCAAAGTGTCTGGCTCTGATAAGATTCAGTAGTTGAGGGTAGTAATTATTATCTCATTGAGCCCTGCCCAACCCTGTGAAGTAAGTCCTGTTATTACCTCCCTTTTTTCAGATGAGAAAAATTGAGGTCCTGGAGCAGGAAGTACATTGCTCAGGGTCAATGTACAGCTAGGAAGTGAGCAAGCGAAGATTCAAAGGAAGGCAGTTTGACTTCAGAGACTGCACTTAACCACAAAGCTACATTTTTTCTCTGGGCCTCAATCCCTTATCTGAGAAAGAAGGGTAATGATAAAACTTATCTCCTGGTGCCCAGGTGAAATTCAAATGAGTTAATGCATGTAAAGAGTTTAGGATATTGTCTGGAAGGGTAATGATAGAACTTATCTCCTGGTGCCCATGTGAAATTCAAATGAGTTAATGCATGTAAAGAGTTTAGGATATTGTCTGTTATTTAGCAGGAGCTCTGTACATGTGAGCTCTTATTTTTATTAAGGAGACTGTTCAGACTGTCCAGAGATGATCTGGAAGGGAGGTTGTGAGAGCCTCATCCAGGGATAAGCAGATCCCCTGAAAACTGTAGGTGGAATTCAGCCCTGGGGAAGGTGGGGCCTCAAACCCTTAATTCAAATTCCAGTCCTAGGATTTAGTGGGAAAAGTACGAAAACCAAGCTGGGGGTGGAACAGAGCTATGTAGGATGGGGCCAAAAACCAATGGGAGATGCAGGATCAGCTTCCTTTGGGAAGTAAGGCTCCAAAAGGAAGGATTGGTGACAGCCAGGAAGGACCTGGGAACTTATGTGGTGTGATGGAAGCCATGGGAGGTTCCTGAGTAGGGGACTGAGCATTACATGGTACCTTAGAGAGAAGACTCTGGCTGCCTGTGCATGCTAGACTGTGTATGTAGGGGACAGGAACTGAGGCAGGGCCACTAGGCAGAAGGATGCTGATTCTAAAGATGCACCCCTTGCCACTCCCCCTCAGGGACTCCTGCGTCCTCCCTGGGTCATGAATTAAAGCCACCAATCCCTGAGGTATAGGATGAGGAAACAAGCTCAGAAAGGAGAATCCTGACCTCCCACCTCCCAGTCCACCTTCTGGGCACACCTTGCTCCCCTCCCTTCTCCATAGCATTGTCCTCCCCACCCTACCCCCTGCCCTGGCTGCCCCCAGCAGCTGCTGCAAGCACTCCTTAAGTGGATCTGCTATAATCCTCTTCCCTTCATCCCCCAGGGAGGATGAGCTGGTGTTAAGACTAATGTAGCCATTAATCCTATTTCCTCCCAGCCATGATCCCCAGGAGCAGCTGGGTGGAGGGTGTCTGGACTCTGAATGGAAAAAGAAGGGGTGGCTACAGCCGGGTGTCCCAGGAGGCCAGGCCAGAGCAGATACATTGAGTAGGAGACAGAAGCTTCTAAGTTCTGCTAGCAATGACTCAAGCCGCTTGGAGAGTGACTGAGCTCCCCATTACCAGAGTTATGGGAGCAAGAACCAAAGGGCCATTCCAGAACAGAGGGTGGACCAGGATTCCTATCTGGGGTGGAGTATCTTACAGCTGTGCAAGGCCAGAATTCTGTGTGAACAGTTGTTGCCTCTGAGAGCTAACCAACCAGAAGGGAAAGACAAAATAAACATGCTGGGGACCTACCCTTCCAGACAGATGATGCCAATCACCACATTTAGCCCGCTGGCTCTGCCCTCCTCTGGACCCTTGTCTGTCTTTCCTGAGCACTTAGAGACCTTCAGGCCAGACTCACATCTGGGTAGCCTCCGTGCCTGCAGCCTGGCACAGGTCTTGGATGCTGAGGTCAAGAACGTAAAGATGGTGAGATGGACCAAGCGTGGGCCTTCTCTGAATGCCACAGGGCTTGGAGAAGCCCAGAAGCCAGGGAGAGAAGTGCCAGTGAACATTTGGATGATCCCAGCTTCCCTCCTCAGCTCCTCTGAGGTCACCTAGTCCAGCCCCTTTCATCAGTGAACGGACCAGAGGGGCAACAGGAGCACAGACAGAAAGGACATGCACCCGGGTGGGACATGCAGATAAGAGTTCCTTCTGAGGCCTTCGAGGTCTTTGGTGAGGAGAGAGCCCTTGGAGAATTCAGAAAGGGGTGTGGCTCCTAACTTTGCTTCTCTTGCAGAGAAGACCCGCCCATCGAGGCCATGGAGGTAGAGTCTCCGGAGGACCGGTCCCCAGCCCCGGGCTACAGGCGCTCTGGCCGCCGCTATAAGTGCCTGTCCTGTACCAAGACGTTTCCAAATGCACCCCGGGCAGCACGCCATGCTGCCACGCATGGGCCTGCAGACTGCACTGAGGAGATGGCCGAGGTGAAGCTGAAGCCAGAGACAGACCCCAAAGCAGAAGATGCCAGCGGGGACAAGGTGTCAGGTGCAGCGGCCAAGCCTCGGCCCTATGCTTGCCCGCTGTGCCCCAAGGCCTATAAAACAGCACCAGAGCTGCGCAGCCACGGGCGCAGCCACACGGGCGAGAAGCCCTTCCCTTGCCCCGAGTGCGGCCGCCGCTTCATGCAACCCGTGTGCCTGCGCGTGCACCTGGCCTCGCACGCTGGCGAGCTGCCCTTCCGCTGTGCGCACTGCCCCAAGGCCTACGGCGCGCTCTCCAAGCTAAAGATCCACCAGCGCGGTCACACGGGCGAGAGGCCCTACACCTGCGCCGACTGTGGCAAGAGCTTCGCCGACCCCTCGGTGTTCCGCAAACACCGGCGCACGCACGCAGGTCTGCGACCCTACAGCTGCGAGCGCTGTGGCAAGGCCTATGCAGAGCTCAAGGACCTTCGCAACCATGAACGGTGAGGGAGGTGGACTGGGTGGGGGCGGCTGAAGGAGTTGGGAAGAGTGCACCAATAGGTTAAAGGCGCTGAGTCCCAGAGAGCCGAAGGAACCAATGGGAAGGCGAGTGAGGCAGATCTATGGGAGCTGGAGGGTAAATCTGGGATCTGATTGGCAGGGATCCTAGCGTGCAGGGAAGGGGGCAGGGCTAGAAGTTGGGCTGCTCCTAGAGTCTTTGGTCCATGCAAGAGTTGTGAATGGGGGCCGGGTCTGTTGCATGCAGTGACGGATCTGGAACTTACACCTGTCCTGAAGGCTTTTTACTCTGGGGTACAAAGCTGTGGCCCGTAGACCAAGGCCCCAGAGTGGTTAGGGGGCCCTAACTTACAGTGCAGACAGGAGCGGGGGTCAGGCGATGGGCTACCACCTTCACACTGGGTCCCCGTACTCCCACAGGTCCCACACCGGCGAGCGCCCCTTCCTCTGCTCAGAGTGCGGGAAGAGCTTCTCCCGCTCTTCCTCGCTGACTTGCCACCAGCGCATCCACGCAGCGCAGAAGCCCTACCGCTGTCCAGCCTGTGGCAAGGGGTTTACGCAGCTCAGTTCCTACCAGAGCCACGAGCGCACGCACTCGGGTGAGAAGCCCTTCCTGTGCCCGCGCTGTGGCCGCATGTTCTCCGACCCCTCAAGCTTCCGGCGCCATCAGCGGGCACATGAGGGCGTGAAGCCCTACCGCTGCGAGAAGTGCGGCAAGGACTTTCGGCAGCCGGCCGATCTGGCCATGCATCGGCGGGTGCACACGGGCGACCGACCGTTCAAGTGCCTGCAGTGTGACAAGACATTCGTGGCGTCCTGGGACCTCAAGCGGCACGCGCTGGTGCACTCAGGCCAGCGGCCATTCCGCTGTGAGGAGTGCGGGCGAGCCTTTGCCGAGCGAGCCAGCCTTACTAAGCACAGCCGGGTGCACTCGGGTGAGCGCCCCTTCCACTGCAATGCTTGCGGAAAATCCTTCGTGGTCTCATCCAGCCTGAGGAAGCACGAGCGGACCCATCGAAGCAGCGAGGCCACAGGGACTCCCCCGCAACAGGAGCTGGTGGTGGGGCTGGCACTACCTGTCAGCATGGCTGGCGAGGGCTCAGCCGCCCCAGCATCAGGGGCGGCGCTCGGAGACCCTCCAGCTGGGCTGCTGGGGCTGCCCTCGGAATCGGGTGGTGTGATGGCTACCCAGTGGCAAGTGGTAGGCATGACGGTGGAGCACGTGGAGTGCCAAGATGCAGGGGTTGGGGAAGCTCCTGGTCCCATGGGGGCGGCAGGTGAGGTGGGGGGTGAGGAGGTGGATGAGAAACCACCCCAGTTTGTGTGCCGGGAGTGCAAGGAGACGTTCTCCACGCTGACATTGCTGCGACGGCATGAGCGCTCACACCCAGAGCTCCGGCCCTTTCCCTGCACCCAGTGCGGCAAGAGCTTCTCAGACCGGGCTGGGCTACGCAAGCACAGCCGCACCCACAGCTCTGTGCGCCCATACACCTGCCCCCACTGCCCCAAGGCCTTCTTGAGTGCCAGCGACCTGCGCAAGCACGAACGCACCCACCCTGTGCCCATTGGAACCCCCACGCCCCTCGAGCCCCTCGTGGCTTTACTAGGAATGCCTGAAGAGGGACCAGCCTGAGGTCCAGGTCCCCTCTGCCACACTCCTGGGAACCCTGCCCCTATGAGGTGCTTCCCGAACCCCCCTTTGCCCCAGATCACTCTTAGACTTCAGATCCATCTCTGTGCCCAGGCAGCTAGCTCATCTTCCTGACAAAGCTGGGGACAGTGGTGGCTGGTAGCAGTTGGCAGGAGACCTGGCTCCCTCCAAGCACCACTCATTAAAGCATTCACTTGACACTGGGTTGTCTTCTGTGTCCTGGTTGGGGGTAAGTAACAGGAGTTTGGGCACCTGATAAGGTTTAGTGGAGATCCCTGGACTGACAAGTTAGAAACTAGAAGGGTCTTTGGGTGCATTGTTTTCTCTAAATATGTTTTCAGAATATCTTGTGACGAAGGGTTCCATGGTCAAATGAGTACCAGGAATTCCTGTACCTTCTTGGGAATTCTTGGTGATCAAAGTATATTAAAGTCATTGATAAGTCCTGCAATGAACAAATCTGTTTAGCTTTCTTTAGCCCATACTTATTTAACCTTTTACAGAGAGTTCTACTTCTGTCTTTTTACAGATAATAAACTGAGGCCAAAGTCATATTTCCTGTAAATTACAATATCAGACTAGAAAATATACTTGGAGTCCCATTCTCAATAACAAAACCCATAAACTACATAGGAATAAAGCTAACACAAAAAAAAACATACAAATCCTACATGAAGAAAATGGTATCTCTATCCTGAAGGATATAAGACCTAACTGAATGAAGACATACCATGTACCTGAATGGAAAGATACTATTAAAAGCTGTTGATTCTCAGTTTAATCTTTAAGTTCATTGCCATTCAAAAGGATATTTTTAACATAACTTGAAAATTCTAAATTCCTGTGCAATATATATTTTCAAAAACAGTGGAGGTGATGTATTTAACACTAATTTTTCAAAGACCAAAAATGGAAAAACAAAAATGAGGCCCTATAGTATAAATTGGTACAGCCTCTTGGAAAGTTGATTTGATGTTTATCAAAAGTTAAATGCTTTGTGATGTATGTGATCATTATGCTGTACACCTTAAACACAGTGCTGTATGTCATAGCTCAGTAAAACTGGAAGAGGAAAAAAGCAAGCAAACACATTTTTTAAAAAGTAAAAGGACTTCCCTGGTGGTCCTGTGGTTAAGACCCTTCACTTCTAATGCAGAGGGCATGAGTTTGATCCCTGACTGGAGAACTAAGACCCCACAAGCCATGCAGCACAGCCAAAAAAAAAAAAAAAAAAAGGCATACACTTTTCGACTCAGCAAATACACCTCAAAGAATTTACACCACAATTTTCTTTTTCCAACTCTGTGACAAAACTGAAAATGAAAGATTGTTCAGTGCAGCAAAATGTGTGATACTGGGAACACCCTCTATGTCCATTACAAAGGACTAAAAGCCACTGTAAAATATATTATGCAACAGTTTTTTTAAAAATTAGGCTTATCAATCTATGTCGTTGAATAATATCCAAAAAAACGTCAAATGAAAAAGTGCAAAGCAGTGTGGTTAGTATCCTCCCATTTGGGCCGAATTACTCATAAGTGCTCAAATTCAAGTGCATGGAGGAGCCTGGTGGGCTGCAGTTCATGGGGTCTCGAATAGTCGGACACAACTGAGCGACTTCACTTTCACTTTTCACTTTCATGCATTGGAGAAGGAAATGGCAACCCACTCCAGTGTTCTTGCCTGGAGAATCCCAGGGATGGGGAAGCCTGGTGGGCTGCCATCTATGGGGTTGCACAGAGTCGGACACAACTGAAGCAACTTAGCAGCAGCAGCAGCAGAGTATTTCTAGAAGGATACTCAGGAACTGATTCTGAACTATAAATTCCAACTACTAGGGCCTTTCACAATTATAAGACAAAGCCAAAGGTCACAGTGAACCAGATCCTCCTTTCCATACTGTCACCTGTAGACTTGAGAGCCACTAAGTTGGCAGCCTTAGGAAGTGTCTGCTGTTCAGGCCCCCTCCAGCCCATATGCTGGTATCACTTAGTGTCAGGGACCTCACGTCCGTTCTCCACAGCAGAACAAGGGGGCCACATGGCAAAAGCAGGGACCAGGGTGGAATGGCTACAGAAAAGAGGGCACCAGTTTGACCAAGGACACTCACTGGCCATACTCATACCCAGAGCAGGATAAGCACTGTCCCCGGGCCTCCTTCCTGTCCAGGCTGAGATCAAAGTCTAAGAGTCCAGAAAAGAAACAGACATCAGATTGGGAGACTAAAAGTAGGAGAACTTTTGTTTACTACTGACTTGATTTTTGGCCTCGAGCAAGATGACTTATCTTGGGGGTTGGGGTGGCATCTTTAAAAAATATATTCATATAAAGATACCATATGGGCTTCCCAGGTGGCACAGTAGTAAAAAATCATCTATCAAACAGGAGACTCAAGAGATGCAGTTTCCATCCCTGGGTGGGGAAGAGCCCCTGGAGTAGGAAATGGCAACCCACTCTAGCATTCGTGCCTGGAAAATCCTGTGGACAGAGGAGACTGGTAGGCTCCAGTTCATGGGATCACAAAGAATACTGGGCACAAGTGAGCACGCATACGTACACACACATATACAAAGATACCATATACACTAATCAATAGATCTCCCTGGCTATCTATCTACAGTGAAGGATGGAGTGGGTTCCCTGAATGTTTAGAAGAGATCCACAACTCCTGCTCCCTTTCTGGGCCCAGACAATCCGCCCATCCCTTGGTCCCCCTTCTCTGACACCCCCAGCATCCTATACCCAAGTTCCTGCTCCCTGAGGATTCAGTCTGACTTTCAAAAAAATTAAGTGTTATTAAAATAAAATTCATGGAGAAGGAAATGGCAATCCACTCCAGTATTCTTGCCTGGAAAAGCCCATGGACAGAGGAGCCTGGGGGGCTGCAGTCTATGGGGTTACATGACTGAGCACGCACACACATGAGGAGGGTGGAGGGAGATGGGTTGGTAGCAATAAACTGGCAAAACTAAAAAAAATTAATATACCCTACAACTAACCTGTCTGACATATATAATTCAGGGGTTTTTAATATATTCACAGAGTTATGCAATCATCATGATCTAATTTTAGAATATTTTCATACCCTCTAAAAGAAACTCCATAGCTGACACTTCCTATTGATCCCAAGCCCCCATTCCCTGACAATCCTTTACCCTCAGCTCTAGGCAATGGATAATTTGCTTTCAGTCTCTCTAGATTTGCCTGTTGTGGACAATAGGTTTCCCGTAAATGTAGTCATACAATATGTGGTCTTTTGTGACCAGTTCTTTTACTTAGCGTAACATTTTCAAGGCTCATCCATGTTGTATTGATAGTTTGATCAGTTCTTCTTTCCTTCTTATTGTCAAATAATATTCCATTGTATGGATATACTACTCTGTTTATCCATTCATCATCCAAAGGACATTTGGGTTTCCATTTTGGTCTATTATGAGTAAGGCTGCTGTGAACATTCATGTACAAGTTTTTGTGTGGACATCTTTTTAAGTTCTCTGTGTATATATCTAGGGATAGAATTGCTGGATCATATGGTAACTCTATGTTTAACCATTTGAGCAATTGTCAGGCAGTTTTCCAAAGTGACTGCACCATTTTACATTCCCACCAACAAGGTATGAATGTTCCAATTTCTCCACATCTTCATCAACAGTTGTTATTATCTGTCTTTTTTATTACAGCCATCCTAGTAGGTGTAAATTCGTGGTTTTGATGTGTATTTCCCTGGTGGAAAATGATGTTGAGGATCTCTTCATGCACTTATGGGGCATCTGTATATCATCTTTGGATAAATGTCTGTTCAAATCCTTGGCCCGTTGTTTTCACTGGATTGACTCTGTTGAGTGGTTAAGACTTATGTATTCCAGATACAAGTTCTTTATGATTTGCAAAAATTCCTTTCCATTGGGTGGGTTGTCTTTTTACTTTCTTGATGGTACCCTTTGAAGCACATTTTTAATTTTGATGATGTCCAAATTGTCTATTCTTTTTCTTATTGCTTGTGCTTTGAGAGGGACTTCCCATGTGGCATTAGTGGTACCCGCTTGCCAATGCAGGAGACTTAAGAGACATGGGTTTGATCCCTGGGTCGGGAAGATCCCCCAGAGGAGGGCACAGCAACCCACTCCAGTGTTCTTGCCTGGAGAATCTCATGGACAGAGGTTACTGTCCATGGGGTTATAAAGAGTCAGAGATGACTAAAGCCACTTAGCACCACACACTCATGCATGTGTTTTGAAAGCCATATCTAATAACCCATTTTCTAATTAAAGGTCATGAAGATTTATGCCTTTGTTTTCATCTTAGAGTTTTATAAACATTTACAAAGTTTATAACTTAGTTATAAACTTTATAACTTAAAAGTTTAAAATGCATAAAAAAATTTTTAAATAAATTTTAAGTTTTTATAGCTAAAAGCTCTTCTGTTCAGATTTTTGACCCACTTTGAGTTAATTTTTGTATATGGTTTGAAGTAAAGGTCCAACTCCATTCTTTTGCATATGGATATCCAACTATCCCAGTTCCATTTGTTGAAAAGACTATTGTTTCTCCATTGAGTTGTCTTGACTTCCTTATTGAAAGTAAACTGACTATAAATATGAGGGCTTATTTCTAGACTCTCAATTTTATTCGCTGGGTATATATCATTCTTTATGCCATTATCACACTGTTTTGCTTACTGTAGCTTGGTAGTAAATTTTAAATCAGGACACGTGAGTCTTGCAGCTTGTTCTTTCAAAATTATTTTTGTCTTTCTAGATCCTTTGCATTTCCATATGAATTTTAGGATCAACTTGTGAACTTTTGCTAAAAAGAAAAGGAAACTGGCTGGGATTCTGATAGGGATTGCACTGCCTCCGTAGATCAATTTGAGGAGTAGTGTCATCTTGACAATATCAAATCTTTTGACCCATGAACATTTGGGTGTTTTCAATTTTATTTAGATTTTAATTTCTCTCAACAGTGTTTTATAGTTTTCAAGAGTATAAGTCTTACATTTCTTTGTTAAATTTATATAGAAGTATTTTTTCCTTTTGTTGCTATTGTAAATGGAATTCTTTTCTTTCTTTTTTGGATATCTCATTGCTAGTGATGAGAAATACAATAGATTTCTGTACACTGTTCCTATATTTTGCAACCTTGCTGAGCTGGTTTATTAGCTCTAATCTTTTTGTGTATATGAATTCCTAAGGACTTTTTATATACAAAATCATGTCATCTGTAAAATGAGGTTGTTTAGCTCTTCTTTTCCAATCTGGATGCCTTTTATTTATTTTTATTGTGTTTATAATTAGCAAGTTAAGGGAATTCCCTCTTATTCCTAGTTTCTTAAGCTTTTTTAAAAATCAAAGTTGTTGGATTTTGTCAAATGTATTTTCTGTGTCTATTGAGATGATCAAAAGGTTTTTGTCCTTTATTCTATTAATACTCTTTATTATTATGACATTAACTGATTTTCAGATGTTAAACCAACCTTGCATTCTTGAGATAAATCTCACTTGTAGAGTCATTTTTATATATTGCTGGATTTTGTTTGCCAGTATTTTGTTGAGGACGTTTACATCTATGTTCATAAGAAATAGTGAGCTGAAGTTTTCTTTTCTTGTGATGTCTTTGTCCCCATTTTGTTATCTGCATAATTCCAGACAGCCTGACTTCTGGCCCTCACTTTTCTTCTGTCCCAACTTCCTTTAATTCCCTGACTCTGCCAGGACTGTTTCAGGTAGTAAATGCATCTTGGGAATGCAAAATCATAGCCCCCACTGCTAGGGCAATAGCTGCCATCACGCCTTATCATGGATTGCAGTCATCATCCCCTTCCCAGCCAAGTGACTGGATAAACTAGAATTCCTCACAGGAGAAAACTCTAGCACCAGGGCCGGAGCAGGGGTAAGGGAAGGCAGCAGGCTTTGTAGGTGGGGCAGTGATTCTGGACTCAACCAAGGAAATTTGGTGACTTGTTCTCAGTTGAAGTGAAGTGAAGTCGCTCAGTCGTGTCCCCAGTTACTTATGCATAACCCACTCTCAGGCTTCCCAAAAGGTGCTAGTGGTAAAGAACCCACCTGCTAACACAGGAGACTAAGAGTCTCGGATTTGATCCCTGGAGGACAGCATGGCAACCCACTCCAGTATTCTTGCCTGGAGAATCCCATGGACAGAAGAGCCTGGCAGGCTACAGTTTTTCTCAAAGAATCAGACACAACTGAAGCAACTTAGCACAGACACAGACAGCCCACTTCAACAAAAATCCCTCTCCCTGGAGCCTGCCTTACATTGAAGTCCTAGCCCAGTTCTGACTAATCTCTTACCTGTTCTTTATACTCAGCAGGCTCCAGCCATGCTGACCTTCTGTTGATTTGCTTCTTCTCCATCTTGGAACCTTTGCACTTGCTCTTTCCTGGGGATGGAACCCATCACCCTAGATTTGCCCATGATGTTTTCTGTTCTTTCACACCTCAGCTCAAAGCTTGCTGTTTCTACTGCTGCATAATAAATGACCACAAACTTAACATCTTAAAAACAACATATATTTCTTATACTATGGTTCTGTAGGTTCAGAAGTCCAGGCTCTGACTGGGCTTCTACTTAGTGTCTCACAAGGCTGAAGTCAAGGTCTTGCCCAATGTGAGCTTTTATTTGGAGGCTCTGGCACAGAATCCACTTCCAGACTCACCTGGGGGTATTAACAGAATTCAGTTCCATTTGGCTGTAGTACTGAGGTCCCTGTTTCCTTGTAGGCTGTCAGCCAGAGGTCTGTTCTCAGTTTCTATAGGCTGTCTATATTCCCTGGCTAGGAGCTCCTCCCTCTTCAAGGTCAGCAATGGTGCACGGAGTCCTCCTGCTTCAAATTTCTCTGACTTCTGTCTTCCTCTTCTGTAGCTAGCTGGAGAAGCTTCTCAGCTTTTAAGAGCTCATATGATTATGTTGGGCCCATATGAATAATTTAGGACAATCTCCCTGTCTCAACAGATTGGTGAACTTAATTACATCTGCAAAGTCCTTTTTGGCACATAACATTCATAAAGATTAGGGCATGGAATCTTTGGGGGCCATTATTCTCCTTACCACAGTTCACCCTCTAGGCCTCAAAGGTGCACATCTGTCCCACAAGCAAAATGCATTTACTTCCTCCCAAAGTCCCTAAAAGTCTCATCCCATGGCAGCATCAAGTCAGAGTTAAAAAAAAAAAAAAAATCTCATAAATCTCATCAAACCAAAAGTCCCAAATCTCATTATCTAAATTAGATGCAGATGAGGCTCTGGGTATAATCCATTCTGGCACACAATTCCTCCCCTCTGTGGACCTACAAATCTAAAAAAAACAAGTCATGGGAACTTCCATGGCAGTCCAGTGTTTAAGACTCTGTGCTTCCAATGGAGGGGGCTTAGGTTCAATCCCTGATTGGGGAATGAAGATCCCACATGTTGCACCATGCCACCAAAAAACAAAAAGAATGAAACAAGTCATGTACTCCAACATGCACTGCTGGGACATGCATTTTTTGTTGTTGAGTCTCTAAGTTGTATCCCACTCTTTTTCAGCCTCATGGACTGTAGCCTGCCAGGCTCCTGTCCATGAGATTTCCCAGACAAGAGTACTGGAGTATGCTGTCATTTCCTTCTCCAGGGGATCTTCCTGACCCAGGGATTGAACCTGTGTCTCCTGCACTGGCAGGCAAATTCTTTACTACTAAGCCACCAGGGAAGCCTGGGACATGCATCAGGTAATAGTAATAGACATTCTGGTTAAAAAAAAGAGGAGAAATGGAAAGCAAAAAGGAGTCATTGATCCAAAGCAATTTCAAAAACCAGCTGAGCAAATTTCTTTAGCTTTCCAGGCCTAAAAACAATCCTCCACGGTTTTATTCTGCTGTCTGAGCTGTCAGTTCTGCTCTTTGAATTAGTCACCTTCCCTAAGAAGTCATTCCTGACTGTCTTTTAGAACAGCCCCTGTAATTTTTTGTCACAACACACTGATTTTTTAATAACACATATGCTGGTTTGGGGATGTCTTAACTATTTATTTTTAATATTTATTTGTTCACTTTATTTATTTGACTGAGCCGGGTCTTAGTTGTGGCCTGAGGGACCTTTCTTGCATCATGTGGAATCTTTCTTTGCTGGGGATTAGCTCCAGAGCACGTGGACACGGTAGTTGTGGCTTGCAGGCTTAGTTGCTCTCAGGTATGTAGAATTTCAGTTCCTTGATTAGGGATTGAACTCATGCCCCCTGCCTTGGAATTGCAGACTTAACCACTGGACCATCCAGGAAGTCCCAGAAAGATGAGTTTTAATGAAACTTTGTGGCTTAAGGGTCTTGTCAGTTGCATCTTTCACTGGTTAAAAATTTGGATCAGGGAATTCCCTGGGACTCTTCATTCACACTGCAGGGAACACAGGTTCAATCCCTGGTAGGGAAACTAAGATCCTATATGCTGCACAGCACAGCCAAAAATGCATTTTTTTTTTTAAATCATTTGCCTGGAGTTTCTATATTCTCTTCCATTTCTGCTTAAAAAGTGGCCAATTATTTTCTGAATCATCTTTCTTATAGTAACTTGTCAGATGCACCCAACAGCAACCAGGGCATGCTACTAATATTCTCTTTCCCCATTTTTTTGCCTAAATCTCTAAACTCAGTTGGACATTATTTGTACTCTTAGTTCTATCTCCAGCTTACAGTTTAAACAACTGCTTCACCATTACATAACACACATCACCATCTTTCCAACTTCCAATGCTAGTTTCCTCACCAGCCACTGTCCAGATCCAAAGTTAATGACACACAACTCAGGTTTTTCTTTTTATTGTAGCAACACCTCACTTCTGGCTACTACCTCTGTAACAGCTGAACTAGACTTATGATAATGTGGTAAAAACCAACCTCCAAATATCAGTGGCTCCCAGCAGGAAAAGTTTCTCATTTACATTACACCTCATTTTACAGGTGGGCTACAGATCAGCTTCATGTCCTGTTAATTCTGGGTTCCAGGCTGAAGAAGTCTTCATCTGGCAATTGACAGGTTCGTGGCACAGGAAAAAGAGATGGGAAACCGCCAGACTACTCATTGGTGCTTAAAGCTTCTACTTGGAAGTGGTGTCTTAATATCTACTCAGATTCGAAAGCATGTTATATAGCCAAGCCTATTGTTAAGTGGGCATGAATGTAGTATAATCCTCCTCATGTGAGGGGCCCAATAGGAAGAACAGCATATATTTGGAACAACAATATAATCTACTACAGGGCTGTATCAGAAACGTCAGTCACTGAGGTCATCCATTCTTCCTTCATACACACTGTGCTGACGTGTTTTGTATCTTGTAACATCTCTCATACATCCTGTGTATGCACTAAGTCACTTCAGTCGTGTTCAACTCTTTGCGACCCTATGAACTGTAGCCCACCAGGTTCCTCTGTCCCTGGGATTCTCCAGGCATACACCTTGGTCAAGGGTAAAACATTGATTCAAGGTCTTCAGACAATTCCCAAGTAGGTCAATGTAGCTTGACCTAAATCAGTCAGGTTCCTTTTCTTAAGAATCTGAACCATGAAATATTCAGTGGGTGAGGAATAAGTGGAGAAGGCTACAGCTGAAAGGTTGTGATACAAGATGGATTTGGAAAAACCACAATTCACACAGACCATGTTCCTTAAAAGTTGGGTTGACAGCAGCACCCAAGCCAGGATTTCAGTGAAAAAACCTTCCCATGGCGCCTCACTGTTTTTTCTCACAGAAGGGGTATACAAAGGGAACTTGTAAAACCTCCAGTTCCTGGGTCCACTTGCCTACTAGGTCTGCTCCAAACCTGCCACTCACCTGTTCAGAAACCTTCCATGGGTCCCCACAGCCCACCAGAAAAGTCCAAATTACTGAACCTGCCATCCGAGCCCTTGCTTGGGCGTCTAGCCAACTCTTCTGGGAAGTTCTGGATGGCGTCCTGAGAGAAGTAAGCAGCCTTTCGGGGGTGGCGCTGTCCAGCACTGCCAAGCAGAAGGCACATGCTCTACGTGGACACCCAGCTGCGTAGACGTGGCAGTCTCCGCGTCGGTTTGACAGTCTCTGTCAGATCCCGGTAGGCGCCACGGGTTGTTAACTTCAGTTGATTCTGAAGGCAGAAAAGTGAGAGAGTGGATAAAGGCGACCAACAGGACAGGATTCCGCTGAAGAAGCAGGCCGTAGGGGAAAAGATGGAGAGTGGAGAATCATGGAAGCCCAGAGTCCAAATCAGTCTTCCACTGAGGCAGCATCCAGCCGGTCTCGCAGTATCCCCACTGGAAAGACATCTAGAGTGTTTGCACGCTGCTAAAAACGAGGGGCTTCTTCCTGCAGGCGTCTAGTTTCTTCTGTACACGGGACACAGGACCTCAAGCAGGACTAAAGCGTTGGTACACTCCCAGACTCTCTAGCAGCCACAAGTTCTGGCTGCTACGGGGCGGGACCCGGCCACGGCTTCTCGCGTGAGGTCCTGAGCCCCTACCCTTGCGCCTTATTAGGCGTTTTGATCACGCCCCTTGCGCTCTGTGATCCAATCGCTTTTCGGTGCGACTGAGGTCTCGCTCTGAGGCCCCGCCCACATCTAATTGCAGTTTAATTCCGGATGCTCAAGCCTTCAGGACCCGGAACATTTAGGTCCGCTGGCCAATCCGAGCGGTCCGTTTTCCAAGTGTCAGCCCGGCCACCCCCTCAGCTACGCCCCGTACGCTCGGTGCCAAGTGTACACCTCGGACCTGGCGCAGGCCCCGTGCAACCGCCGCTTCCGGGCCACAGGGAGGCGTTGCAGGCGGGCGCCCAGTCTCGGGTGGAGGTGGGGCAGGTCCGATCGCATGCCACTGCGGCCCAATCCCGCCCCCCGGTCCCTCCCCCAGCCCAGGTTCAGGAGCGGGGCCCGAGTCTGCACCAACTTCCACTGGCCCGTCCCTTCCTTGGTTCGCGTCGCCCCGGCTTCCACGTGTGTACCCCGTACTTGGCGGCCGAAGCAAGCGGTACAGCTGGGCAGCCAGGAGCAGCAGCGGCAACCGGTGGGATCGAAGGTGGGATGGAACAAGGCAGCTGGAACCCCGCCCCCAGACCTTTCCTACCAGGCTTCGGAGGCAGGAGCCCTGAAACCAAGTATCTGGGGACCGGCACTACATCCAGCTCCAGAAACCAGGCATGGGGCTTGGAACTCTTAGAAATTTCGAGCTGGAGTCTGGAACTCAGGTGAGTCATAGAAACTCGGCTCCTCGGCCTCCTCTACCCGCTTCAGCCACAAGACCCCTGAGAAACAAGGTGTGGGCTGATTCAGAGTGCCTCCCTCTCTAATCTGAACTCTTATATAAAAGGCAATGCCACACCAAGTCGGGAGAGGGAGCGGTGGGCGTTTGGGTGACTGGGAGATTGGCATTGACATATATACACTATTGTTTTGGGGTTTTGTTCAGTTGCTCAGTCGTGTCTAACCCTTTGCACCCCATGGACTGCAGCATGCCAGGCTTCCCTGTCACTATTGTTACACTACTGTTACTATGTATAAAATAACTTAAGAGAACCTACTGCAAACTCAGGAAACCCTATTCTTTGCTCTGTAGTGAACTTAAATGGGAAGGAAATCCAAAACAGAGGGATTATACATACAGCTGATTCACTTTGCTGTGCAACAGAACATTGTGCCTGGAAAATCCCATGGAAGGAGGAGCCTGGTGGGCTGCAGTCCATGGGGCTGCTAAGAGTCGGACATGACTGAGCAACTGAGCTACTTCACTTTCACTTTTCACATTCATGCATTGGAGAAGGAAATGGCAACCCACTCCAGTGTTCTTGCCTGGAGA